>VWZS01002396.1:122289-227593 GCA_013397075.1 Rhabdornis inornatus | reverse complement strand
CCCCCCCCCCCCCCCCCCATTTCCTAAGCAGTTAGGATGTAAGCTTTTCTTGCATTCCTTTTTATTTACTTTCCCATCACATCGATGAATTAATTTTTGAAGGATATATGCTGCTGCCTTCAATGTTTATTTGCAATGTCTGAAAGAAAATATTTTAATTCAGAAATGCATTCAAACTACTTATAATTTCTTATCTCTCTGCATTTAGACTCAGATTTAAAATCAACTGAAAGATCTCACACTGAGTTTAATGGACAAGGATCCAGGCACTTATAGCGTGGTCATTGCCAAAGACTCTGACTCTGCAACTGACTCCATGTGGGAGTCCATTGAAGGCAATGATGCTTCAAGGGGGAAGCTGAATCTGTCTGTGCAAGTCAATTGCAGGACTTACACCTCTATAAGTAAGCATTGTGTTTGCATCAAAAATGCATTGATCTGCTCTCTGAAGAACATAATGGAGGCCTCTGCTCTCAGGGTAGCACTTCTGCCATGTGTTATCATGGTTTTCCCTAATTTATATGCATACATGCTCTGATTTTTAAGAGGTTTTTAAAATTGTGTGTAACTACATTCATTTTTATTAGAACTTTGAGAATGGATTGTTTGTTTACCGAGCTTTTTTAAAAGAAAATGCTGATGAAAAAGATATCTGTAAATATAGAACTACTCTGTAGAGCAACATGAATATAATACAAACTGTGTCAAAAATTCTATTGTATCTACAAATGGTTTAAAAAGTTAATTGTCTGAGTTTTACCTAATGGGTTCAGGTAATTAAAATACAAGGGAGGTTTGGGTTTTTTCCTCTAGTTTTTCTCTTGTCTAAATAGAAAGAGAAGAAATCATTAAATCAAACTTCACAGTTTCATCTACACAATGGAGAAATGTGTGGTTACCCAAAACTTTAAAAGACATTTAGAATGACAGAGGTTTATATACAAACAGACAGGACAATTATCTTTGAGTAATTGTTTTTTTAGACTAAAGGCGTCAGATCTTAGTTGTCACACAGAGTTTTTCATATTTTCCCCTTCTGATTTGTCTAACCCAGAGGTCATTAGACACTTCCCCAGGATGGAAAAAGAAGGTTCAAGCTTCTCAGCTGCCTGAATAGATTTAGAAAAACAGATTGAAGTTATTTGCTTGGAAAAGCAGAGTATTGGGCAAGAGGGAGAAGGCAAAAGGAATCTCCCTGAATTAAGTTTTTGCTGTACTGAAAAGAGATTCAGTAAATAAATATTGAACATCATAGAAAACATTGCATTAGTTTGAACTGTGCCCTGAAATCTGATGATGAGCTACAAAGGACTTCTGAGGAAGGGGGCAGGAGCTGATGAAGTTCAGTAGGGTGCAGAAACAGTGTAAAAACGGAAGTCTATGCTTTTACCTTCACTTCTAATTCTTGACTTGCCCTGTTTTTCTATTCCCATGAAATTGTGCGGCAGGCTGAGCATAGATCCAGTACAAATAAAAATGTTAAAAGCAAGTTGCTGTTACAAAGTATGTATAAGCCTTAAAGACTGCTAGAAGGCTTCTAAAAATTCCTTTATTTCTCTGAAAGAACAGCTCAGACAGCATTGTTAACACTGTTTACCATCTTAGTTGTTTATGTGTGTTTGGTGTCAAGTGTGCTTATTATGCAGGGTTTTAAATGTAACTAAAACATATTTTAATTAATATGAGCAAAGATCAGAACAGACCTTTGAGACACCAAGTAGGAAAGTGTTGGTTTTCTCCAGCTCATAGCAGAACCATTACTAATGGCTTCTGACTGCCAGCTACAAACAGCAGGCACAGATGTAAGGTCCATTTTCAATGGTTACTTTTCTGGCAGGCAGAGATGCTGCTTACCCTGCTGAAAAGCATCAGGACAGGCTGTCCTGGCTGCACAACAGCAGGTTTGAGAGAAAACAGCCTCTGGGTGATCGGTGAAGTCTGAAACTTTCTAATGGCATACCACGGAAGAAAAAATCCTGATTCTTGCCACGCAGTCTGTGGGGAAGCTACAGAGCAGGAATGAGATGGCAACAGCTGATATTACTTGGCAATGAGAAAGTCCAGCTTCACTTGGTGGATGTGAAAGAGCAGGACACACTGGCTTTCTAAAGGCAGCTTTGCAGGTATTCAGAAAGCCTGCATTTCTGGTTTTAATCTGACCTATCCTAAAATCCACCTCAAACAGTATTTTTTTGTTAAAATTGAATGCCTAGATAATGGCTCTTCCAGCTTGTGTGCAGCTTTATGCAGCCATTTGTGTTTACATAACTAAACAACTGTGACTAGATGAAGGTCTTCAGTATTTTTTTAAACAGCCTGTAGGTTTTTTATTAAAAATCACCAGATTATGTCTTGAAGTGGTTTGCTATAATTAGGAAAACTGGATTAACAATTTAGTAATTTTAGATCTTCTTCTCTGTTAAAATGCAAAATTTTGTTAATTTCAAACCTTTTAAGGATAGAATTTGGAAAAGAAATGAATAAGGACTATGACAGCCCTACTTATTTTCTGGTAGTGTTGTCACAAACTCCTTCAAAATTTCAGATTCATTTCCACATCATATAGAGCTTTTTCTATTAGTTACTAGTGGTTAACAGAATCTTTTACTCTATCCATCCAGCCTAACCTTTTGACACTAGATCATGTAATTCCTCTAGCAGGAAACCATCTACAGTGTGGGTGCTCTGGGATGCTGTGCTGGAGGTGGCATTTTTGTAGGCTTGTATTTTGATTTGTTGTAAACTTTGTTGACAGGTCCCTTGATGTTATCTCTTTCTCCTTGGATCTCAATGAATTCATTGTGAGCATAGCAATTTCTGAAAATATTTATCTGAATGTGCAAAACAGAGTGCATAATTTTAAGTCCATACAAGACTAAAAAGTAAAATTAAAACATTGGTAAAAGATCTGTGTGAAGTAAATAAAGACAGCCTCACCACATCTACTTAGAAATGTCATGTGATGGTTGGATGACATTGGTTGAAAACATAACCAGCCACTCTGGGAGGACAAACAGTGCTGGAAGCTGTCTTTCTAAGGGAATTGAATGTTATAGGAAGCATATAATCCTGGACATTGCCAGGTCTAATTACTCCTGTTAGGAACAGTGTGACAATGTTTACCCATTTTGATGTTTGACTAGTGTATTTCTGCATTTTTTCAGACCCCTGTTTGCATGCATGCACACACGTAATTTTCACAATTTTCCTTCCTGGATTTGCTCTGTGGATGGACCTGTTAGTGTTAATCACAGAGTTGCCAGTTGCAGGCCTCAGCATTTTCTTGCTGTTGAAGTCAGCCTGAAACGTTTCTTTTCAGACCTTCCTTCTGGCCCCATTAGTCATTAGGAGTTTTTGTTGTCTTGAAAGTGCTCATTTATAAATCAAATTTATTCTAATTTTAGGGCAGTTTCTCCTATATCCCACTGTCTTCCTTTTTTAAAAGGCACTTGCTAACTGGTTTCTTCCTCTCTTTGTGCCAGGAGCAGCCTTCAAGGTCTGGAGTTTTCTGTGCTGTATTCACGATGTCCTAAGGTCCACAGGCATATTCATCATTGTTTCCAGATGTAGTTCTTGTTTCCTCTGGCCATTGTCCACCACAAACTCATACCACACAGTACTTTATACACAAATGTGTCCCTCCATGTACCTGCTCTAGTGTAAACATACACACAGCTGCTGCAGCAAGAAATTTTTCGGTGGGAGGACAAAAATGGAGATGGAACTCACTCTCCTTGCATCCTCTCCTGTCTCAGCAGTTACCAAGAGCAGTGAGAGTGGGACAGACTCATTAGGAGGCCTGAGCTGGGAGCTTCGGTGACCCCCAACATAGGCAGGGCCTTTGTCAAAGTTTAGTCAGGGACAGGGTCCATCTAACACCTTGTAATCTTCAAACAAATGATAAGTCACAAACCTGGCCCAAGATAAGACTAGAAAACTACAAAGCAAGTTTGGAACAGCAGGGAACACATGTCAGGACAGGTGTGGGTGCTTTGATCTGGGCCTGAATGGAGCCCCTCAGGTCACAGGTCTCAGAGAGGCTGCCTGGGCTGGTCAAGGCAAGCGTGCCCATGGGTGTGCTCAGGCTCCTCAGAGTAATGGCCGTTTTCTTTTCTGAAGACTATATTTTAAAGAGGGAGGAAAAAAGTACCTTTCTGCTAAAATATGCTGCTTGCTGATTTCTGTGCCTGGGGTTGCTTGGACGTTGCAATCTCTGACTAGTTGTTCCTCCTCCATTTAATTTTGACACAGTTTTATACTTCCATGACTTGTCTGTCATTCTCTTTCCTTCTGCTCGGTCACCACTTGCAATAAAACCTTCAGACAAACTGTTGCAACTACAACAGCAGCTAGTAAATCACAAACCAACCTCCTTATTCAATTCTTTTAGCAGAGCAAGGATTGTTTCCTTCTTTAAGACAAGTCTTCCACAAATTCTTGCCTTACTGACATATTTTACTTGTCAGATTGTTTGTGTGCTAATAAAAAACTTTATTCTAAGAATATTGGCAGTATCCCATTCCTTTATTGGTCCCTGTCCTGAAAGGTTAGCAGTGACAAGTGCTGCAAGAAGTAGAGCCATACAATCATTGTCCATACTGCTCATCCAGCTTCTACTCCACTCAGTAATGTGACAATATTCTTTCTGCATTTGAGGAAATGTTCCTCTGGATATTTCAGTGAATATCTGCAGTTTCATTTGTCTGCAATTGACAGCTGTCTGTGGGCTTACAAGGCACAAGGAGAGAACATGATCACATCAACAAAGCTAAAGAGATAGATAGAAAGTTTTATTAGTCCTAACTCAGTGATGCACCCTGTGGTACAGCCACTGATGTGACACAATTATACCTTTGTCTGGAATTGTGTTTTCCCCAGTTCACATGGGTGAAATTACAGGAAATTGGATGCCAGATATCACAATACAATGGAAAAGGCTTGAATGGATTCTTCAAATGGTTTAGGTAACCTAGCATGCTCTATAACTTATATCTGATGACCAAGTTCTTCATCTGCATTCAGGCAGCCTAGTGACAGTTGTCTGCTAGGGTGCAAAGTGCTGGGATACCCAGACACAGGGAGACTCAGCTAGGAGAGATGAATCCTTTTGAGTTCATTTATAAAAGGAAACTGTTTTTGGCTTTTAGGACGGCCTCTAGATGATTTAGAAACAAGTACTGGCTTATTCACAGAGATCCAAAGCATTATTGTCTTTATGCCTTATTTCCTGGGGAAATAAGAAAGAGAAATGATCTGAGGCACCGGGTACTCTTCCATGGAGGTGCCTGCATTCATTCAGGAGCAACCAAACAACAAGCCACTTCCAGCATCATCTAATTTCTGGTCCATAAATGCTAGTAATACATAATATAGATAGCACCTAACCTGCAAGGTGAACTGGCCAAGTCTGCTAGCCAACTTGATAATGAGCTGTTACTTTCATTCCAAAAGACTGGTTTACTCACTGGAAAACTCTGGACCTTTTCCTTTGTTTGCCATTGTGTGACACACCTGCATTAAACTATGGATGCATTTGTCAGTACATCTATGCCACAGGAACACTTTCTTTTGCTGTGTCTTTCTCTCTCCTTTCCCTTCTTTTCCAGCATGCAAATGTTTTCTTTTTTCTTTTTTTTTCTGATAAGTCCTGTGTTTCCTTACTGCTAATAATACCTATTTTACTTTTCATGATGGTTAAAAAGAGTATAGCAGCTTGCTAACTGGTAATATGACAAAACCTCTGCTTATTTACAGACTCACATAACCAAACCTGTTTTGTTGTATAAGCACATCCCTTTTAAAGTACATTACCGGACTGCACTGTTTCCCCTTTCTTTATCATTGATTGAATTGGTTATTTAGTGACAAATATCATAATGATTCTACAGATGTTTATGGAGCTGCAAAGGAATATTCAATATTTTTACCATCTTAGGAAAAGTCTTTTTTTAAGTTTTATTCTATGCACCCTTTCCTTGCTGAACTTAAGAAAGAAAAGAGCAAATAGAAGGAAATCATTAGTTGATACTGACAAGTCAATGCAGTGAGATTTTTCCTGTAGACTCTAGACTTGCTGTGTGTTTGAAGATAAAAGGTAATATAGTTGCATTTTTTTTAAAGTTCTTACTGTCCAAAGAGAATGTATTTTTCTAAATAGGGTATTTTTTTTGCTGAATGGGTCCACAAATGTTCTCAGAAACCACAGCTGTAGAAATATTTAGGTACTGGCACAAGGTTTTGTAAAGATTTCCCGAAAACTGGGAACCATCCCACCATTTTGCCACTAAACTGAGCAAGGGTTTCTCTATATTTTTACTTCATCTCACTTTTCAGATCATTGAAGCATCTGCCAAAAAGATGCCTCTTTCCAATTGGATGGAAAATTATTCTTTGAATAAAGCAACATCACTCTGTGCCTTCCATGGAATCCTCTTACAGTGAGAGGAAACTGTTATATCATTATTAAAAATTGTTCCCACAATTCAGCATCAGATTTAGCAGTTTCAGTTTCACTTTCTAAAACTAGGGCCTTACTTAAAATTATATTTTAATTGTCATGAGCTGCCAAATATCAAAAGACATTCAGCGGTGTTCAGGTTCAGATATAACTTTTAAAATTTGAAATATTCAAATTAGTGTTTCTCAATGAAAATATATATATTGTTGTTTCCTTGCTTGGGGTCTGATACAATAACTATTCCCAAAAGTAAGCCCTACTAGAGAACTTAATATAGTTTGGATTAGGATCTTCATTTTTTAATGTCTTGTACATTTACAAATTATAAACACTGTTTTGACCTATCATTTTGTTGCAGATTGTCCTATGAAAAAAACACTGCAGAAAAGAATCTGCTATTGGAAACAGTGATGTTGTAGCATTTCTTCTAAACAGAAGCATGTTTAATGGTCAATAAAATGAGCTCTTGGCAGTCATTCAATTTGATGATTAAAGAATTCCTGCCTTTACAATAACAATGTTATAGTACAAAATAGCATTAGGAAACTGACTGCACTGATTGGTTTGCAATGACTCATAGCTATGCAATTATGGCTCTGCAATTTTCTGGGCATGACATCATAAAACAAACTGTCACAATACAGACTTAAAATTATTTTTTAAAATTGTGGTTGGTTAGTTTAAAAAAGGCCAGTATTCTCTGTGTATCTTGTGTGTTACATATGTGTGTTGCATGCATGGTTAGACATATTTACTGGCAGATGAGCTTTCCATTGCAAGCCTTCATGGGTGATTTTGCAGATACCACTTTTACTGACATCAAAATATAAAACAAAATGAAATTTTTAAAAAATCAAGGGATGAGAGACCTTTGTAATTTTCTCTGAAGGCACACTATTTTCTGTAGGTCTAACTTTTCTCTGCTTTCCATCAAAGGCAGAAAATCCTGATGTATACAGCTGGCTCAATGTGACTGCTTTTGTCATTGCTCTGTAATCTGAGTGCTCAGAGGACTGGCACATTTAATATTTCATTACATGTTCCAATATACTTCTTAATTCCTACACTGGACTTCTAATGGCTGAACTATGGTGCTGACTTGTATTTCATATGGACAAAGATAACAGCATTAGAGCTCCAGTGTTTCACCTTGTTCTATCCTATTCTGAGAAGCTTCATCATTTTCCTTGTAATCAATTCCTGAAGTTTTGACTGGTATCCTAAAGCCATTTTAAGTGAACTGCACTAGCCAGTGAAAAGTCAAAGCAATATGAATACCAGAGGTAGCAGTAGAAATACCTAAGATTTACTTTCAGTATCTCTTCTGTCATAGTTTGAGGTAAAAAGGTTAGCATTGCACTTTTGTTTAAATTAAAAAGGAATCTAAAATTCAAAAGGGGACATCTTTTTAATCCAAAGAATGATTTTAGGATTTTGGGGAGAAGAAATCGTTTCAGTTCAGCTCAAGTGTGGAAGTGAATCTGCTGAAGTTTTTCCGAAAAATTTGAGACACAGATAAACCATAGTCAAACACACACTAAAATCTCAATACTCTGAGCCTAATATCATGCATAAATGTTTTAACCACCAGGCTATGGAGTGTGTGTCTCTTTTGAATCACTTAATCCACCAGTATAATTCAAAATGAGCTGGGACAGAGCCTCAGCTGTTCATGTTCTCTTGTTTTGACTCTGCTTCTGAAATTTTTTTCCAGTGATGTCTTCTTCAATACCTAGTAGAATTCTGTAAAAGAAAAAATGAAACTTGGAAAAATATTTATATGTGCTTGTCAGGAACTTTTTTGATGCTTATCTTCAGTATCCCAGATGATCCCTTTCAGTTCTAACCAAACAGTACTGATTTCTTCACTCTTTCTGGATCCAAAAAGAATAAGATAAAAAGTTGCTCCAGATGTTTTGTGAAAAAAGGGTGGGACAGTAAAAGCAGTCAGCTAGACTTGTTCTATTTTCTTTGCTGGAAAAAGAACAAGAAAAGGCTTTATAACTGGGCTTCAAAGCAGGGTACATCCAAGCTTTGCTCCCTGTTTAATCCTGAGAGGAGAAAATATGAATTGCCAACCATCACCAGCCGTTTGGGTTTTCATGCAGCGTCTCTGCTGGCGGGAAGAGGCAGTGGTGGGAGGTAACTTCATATCATCCTTGTGAGACAGATCTCACAGGGCTAGCCAGGCTCAGAGCCTTCTCACATTCAATCCCAATTAACAGACCAGACTTCTGACTTCTGGCATTTCTCCATAGAAAGTGTAGTTTTGACACTAATTCCTTTACCTCAGGCTCCATGGATCTGTCAAAAGGCTGCAGTCAAACACCTGCTCTTCTACAGGTGAAGAGGTTTCTGTATGCACTTACACGGTTTGGGATTGCCATGTATTTTCTGGTTGGAATAGCATATCATCACAGAGCAAGCTCTGCTTTGTCAGAACAGTTTTCCTTTCTCTTTATTTGTGGTTAGTGAGGTGCCTACTCTGGAGCATGAAAGTTCATCCCTGATTTACCTGGATGATATTTTTATCACACCCTTCCAAGTAACCTATCCCTTTTTTATGTTTTAGCCTTGGTTCATTAACTTTTCACCTGGGGAATGTAGTAAACAGAGAAAAATCAATTCTGACTCAATCCAGCTCTCTAAACTTTCTGGAGTTCTTGTTCAACACTGAAACCATGACCCTGGAGACTTCTCTTTCATAGAGAATATATATTAACTTTGTCAGTCAGTCTGATTAAATCTCTCTCCCCCTCTTTCTCTCCCTCTCTCTCTCTCTCTCTCTCTCTCCTGTATTCTAGTCTCTTTTCAACCTCTTTTTATGCCAGCCCTTACTGAAATGAGATATAACAGAATACACCAGTTTTACCCTTAGGAGATAGCTGCAGATATTGCCTGATTGATGGCTACTCTATTTTTCTTCTGAACATGTTTTTTACTCCTGTCACCTTCTCTTCTCTCCCTGAAACCCAGAGTAAGAAAAGGGAGACAGCAAGTAGGTTCCATTAAAAATTCACATTGTACACCTCTGCAGCAGTAAAAACAAAAGTATCCCTTATTCTGAAGTATAAACTACCTGGGGCAGCAAATGCTATGGTTTCAAGGGAAGTCTGAATAAGACAATAGAGAGGACCTTCAAGACCAGAGTTAATTAAAACTTCTCCCAAGTACAGCACATCAGAATGGAATTTCGAAAACCCTCAGAACAGAGCAATAACCTTTTCACATTGTTTTCATATCTTATTTCACATAAAAAAAGACACAAGGCAAAGAAAACTAACAAAACAATGATAGCAGGACTTCCTCCACAAATCTTTACGCCTGCTTAAACTTGTAGAAAAAAAAAGTATTGAAGTATTCCACGTACAGAACAAATTTATCCTCCAAGTAGCCTATCTTCTGACGTAAGGACTATTACTTTACATTGTGTCTAAACACAATTTTATTATAGTTTTAGGCCATATTCTTAGTGTTGTTTCTAGATAACAGGTAAGATATGAATACACTAGTTTGGATATCAGTATAGCATAGTCAAGGTTAATTATCCTTGCAGAGATGCACTGTAATAGTTCTTTACTTCTCCTAGAACCCTAACTGGCTCAGAGATTTTTACACAGCAGTGAACTGTCCCACCCAAACTACCCCTTACACAGAGATGCTGGTTACTTCTTACATAAAAAGGCTTCGGGGAGTTCCATACTGATCCAAATGACATTGGATTTTGACATCATAGAGCAATGGCTAAACTTTGCAAACTATCTCTGAGTCCTCTGTTTTATAAACTCGTTTGATAGGTAAAAAGTAACCACAGCTTAGGTCTTAGAAAATCCTTTGTGAGTGTGAACTCAGGCAACCTGCAGAATGTCTTTGACTTTTTCTTGTAAGAGTTCTGTATTCCAAATATTGATATTAATCTGAATCCAGTACTCTGTTTTAGAATCTCTTCTCTGAACTGGTGCATTTATGTGGGATGTCTATGTCATACCATCTCCACCCTTCCCCACTCATTTTTACATTTAGTCTACTAATTTCATGAAACAGAAAAAAAATAAGAGGCAGCATATACAGCACTAAATTGGAAGGCCACACCCTCTAATCCTATCTGATAGCGCTCAAAGGTCTAGAAGCACAATAAGAGATCAGATGAATATTGATGCATTTTTTCTGAACTGGAGGAAATAACATTGGCTATGCATAACAGGAAGACTGGGTCAATGGGTCCTGCACCATTAGCAAACTTGCATTAGAGGGCAGAGTGATGGCCATTTTGCTAGAGATGATACTTTTGCATCCCATAACTCATAAGCAAATGCACAAAGCAAATGCTACAGTAGAAGCCAGTAGGTCCATCCAGTTGGCCCTAGCTCTACCACAGGTCAATGCCAAAATCTTTGGACAGGGTAATAAAACCTTTGTTGTGTACCCAATTTTGTAATAATTATACTATAGGGATAAATTTCTTCATGATTCCAGCTGGTGATCAGTTTATGTCTTGAAATTATCTGTGGATACACTCAATAACTTTTTTTTGTGTTGGCAACATCTAATTATTAGAAAGCAAACAAATTCAGTAATATTAAAAGCATCGCTGAAACACTGCACAGCTCATCTTGGGAAATTATGGGTTTGTTTTTATTTTTTACAAATAATGTCACAGATGGCATTAGCATTGAATTTGCACAACTTAAGGGCTGTTTTAAGAAACATCTAGTGTCAGAGTCAGCACTGGAAAGAGCAGGTGTAGCTTTTTATTTGCTGTTTCTGTATCTTAGTCATGATCCTCAGCCAGAAACAGGAGACACTTTGTATAATATTGTGAAGGAGAAAAGACGACATAGTGATTTGCAGTTAAAAAACTTGTATTTGCAATATAATACAAATTATTTATTCTCCTCTCACAGGATGGAAATATTAATATTGTGAAGCACTGTATAGAACTGTTGATTCCTAATGAAGGTGTTATTATTATGTATTAGCAGCGTGGTATGCTGTGACTTCTCTGTAAGTATGTCACCAGTATATTCATCAGTCTCATGTCTTAGTACTTCCTTCCATGATAACATAGCCTTAATTGTTCTCTAAGTGACCAAAACAATGGAATGTTTCACAGAATGCTCCATTAAGCAAAATATGAATCAAGGAATACTGGAAATATGGAGACATTTTAGGATTGGTACTGTTTCCTGTAACTATGAAACATTTATTTCTAGAATTCTTATTTTTCTTCCACTTTTTCCTCATTCCCAAGTACTGTACACCTTCTTTTAAGGGAACTGGCATATGTTTATGCCGGACCTTGTGAGATCTCATGCATTTTTCCACTGTTATTCACTTTAAGAAAAACAACAAACCAAAACAACGGCAACACAAAAACCAAAACCAAATAAAAGCAAACAAACAAAACCAAAACACCCACCAAAACCAAAAACCCAACATCTCAAGGAAGATCTTCATACCCGCAAGAAGTTGGGGGAAAGAGTTCTAGACAGAATATTCAGAAGAATTGGAAGAAGAGCAAATGAATAAGTCTGTATGCTGAAAACTGGAAAGGCAGTGACAGCTGCTTATGTTTGTAGGTTTACACTCTCTCCCACTATGCTGCTTCCTGGAGTCTGCCTGTATTATTTACATATTAGATAAAATATGCTGCTAATGGGCAGGCTGAAGATACAAACATCAGAAAACAAGAGCACACTTACGGATGAGGGTGAACAGGTGTAGCTCTACTGAATGTGGGTCAGGTTTATGTTTCTAGACTCACATAAGGATTTCAAACCTCAACATAAACTGTAAGCTGGAAAAAATGGAAGCAAATATTTCATTCTATTTTATAAATAGTCAGTGAAAAGGTGGGACAGGTAATGACACCAGAAACACTGTAATAACTGGCAAATCTATTTTAAGTACTTTGATTTAAAGCAGGAAGGTTTTTTTTATTAAACGAACTTATTTTAAGATGAGAAATGAAGGACAAAACAGTTGTTTACATTATTGAACTGAGTAATCTACCACTAACCTATAACTTGGGAATGTAACAAAATATTCCTTTTTATTTTCAAAAATTTAACCTGAAGGATGTTTAAACCACAAAAATTTATTTAACCATAGGAAAATGCCTCCATTTATCAAGAACAAAGAACATTCTCAGACTCAAGGGCAAAAATCCACCCTAAGAATTCAGAATGAGATTTACTAAGAGTAGTATACATGAACTAGAAAATAGTATTATCTTCTGTCAAAATTATGTTGCTGTCTTACATTTGCACATGAAGTTTTTATGTCTGCATTGAAGAAAAAAATCTTCCATAAGCCAAACAGACAATAAGCTTGTACTTGAGAAGATGAGTTTTTCTTGGTCATATTTACAACTGTGCAATAATTTCATATATATAGTTGAAATTCTTTATTTGAGCTGAGTTGCAGAGAAAGCTACAATGCAATCCTAGCAAGACTAATAATATTTCTGGATTTAAAAAACATTTAACAAAATGTTTTACAATGAAAATCTAAGACTAGATGTTGAGGTGAGGATACAGACTGCCAAGAGATTTAAAAAGTGATAAATTATCTTTAGAGTTTGAAGCACACCAGTTAGGAGCAAAATAGAAACCTTTGGCAATAATGTGTGACAGAGGGAGAACATGAACTGCAGGCACCTGTATTCTGACTGAGTAAGGACTTTTGATGGGGACATTGATGTTAAATTAGCACTCCCACCCATTTGTCCTGGAGCAGCTTATGCAGAAAAATTCCCTCGTAACCCATACAAACCCCCACCTTTTAAAATTAGCACACATTAGAAGGGACAAGAAGAGCTTTCAGCTGACAAGAGAGTTTGTGTAAATTTGAATCTACTATTCAAACAGGTAATTTTGAGAAGGCTAATACTGAACACGAGCTGCAGAAGCAAGTTTTAACAGAGGACAACTACCTAATTTTAGAGAGTGGAAACCTTTATTTCTTCTTTCATAGAATCTGACTAAAGCCAAAGAAGAGTTGGTCCAGGACCAAGAAAACAAAGATGGTATTTTGTAATAACTCTTAGATGAGTGTATGAGGCTAGATCCTGAGGTGGAATATAGGCAACAGAGGACTTACATCTAGGATGTAATGCTTTGGAAAGAAACCCAAAAAAAGTAATTCTGTACATCCAGAGCCACATTGGATATGCTGCCTTACCTGAAGACTGTATAAATTAGCTTAGAGAAGGTGTTCGGTTTTAGGGTGTGGAATTGTGTGACTATGCAACCTGCACCTTTGGTTACAAGGTGCATATGGATTTCAACAGGTACAAAGAAACCTTTGAAAGAAGCCTTGTTGCACAAACTGTTCTTGTGTTCATATCTCCAAAGTATACTGACACTCCAGTGCTGTGGTGTTAAAATGGAACAAATTTTCTGAGAAGCTGCTGCTGAAAGCAGACACACTTAGCACAGCACGCTTTTCAGAGTGCAACACTGAGTGCTATTTTCTAAGAATTTGGAGAAGTGTCTACCAGCATGTCACAGTCCCTTTCTGATTCAGGAAAAGAAGTCCAGTACAGTCTGGCCAGAGGACTTGACGGCTCTCCTCTAAGAAGAAGCTGATGATCTGGGCTAAGTCAGGTTGTAAGAAGCAAATATGGAAAATACTATTTTATGATTGTGTGCACTCTATGCACAAATGTTAAATGTGCAAAAGACATGGTGATCTTACAGCAGTGTTTGAACCAGGTCTGTTCGTTGTAGTAATAGGATAATCACAATTAATTGCTAGTTTTATTTCTGGGAAGACAATTTGACAAGGGCTGTGATCAGGAAATTGAAGGTATGCTGTCTTCAGAAAATGAGCCACAGTACACTTCGGGACAATGTAGGCAACTGACTGCCAAATAACAGGGAAGTAGAGCCAGTACTGAAGAAGCAGACTGATGGAAAAGGTGAAATAAGTGGGGATAATGTTACATGGCAATGTTTAACCACTGCAACTCTCCTTTCCATGCTCCTTTAGAACATGGATATTTAGAGTGAGGATTGATGAGGTGGAAGACTAAATTATGCCACTCATAAAGCTGTCTCATACTTATTTTTTCTGTTCAGCACAAAAAATAATGAACAGCAGAAGCGGCTGAGGAGATGTTGATAATGTGATGGTTGTGGGTTTGATCCCCATATGGGCCATTCACTTAAGACTTGGACTTCATGATCCTTGTGGATCCCTTACAACTCAGAATATTCTGTGATATCTGACTCTGTGACTAATGCTGCAGAAGACCTAGCTATCCACATCTATGACTTTACAATTTAGCAGGCCTCAGCACAGTTAAAAGCAACAGCAAAAGTAATTTCAAAAGACAAGATTCCATATCACAAGGACCTTTGACAACAGAAATTCCATATAGGCCATCAGAGCTCAGATCAGTACTGAAGAAAGTTCTGGAAAGCCATACAGAAGCTGGAGATAAAACAGTATGCCATTATAAATAGGTAAACAGCCCAAGGCCTAAAGGGCATGCACATGTTGCCTCAGGTATTGTTATCTTGTCCAAGATAAGAGACTCAGGAGTTATATGAAAAACAGGTCAGCTGTCATGAAAGGCTGGAACGCCAAAAAATAGAAGAAAGTCCCTTCCCAACAGCATGGACAAAAAGTGGCATTCTGGTCTGATTGGAACTTCAAAGGTGTTATGACAGGAATGGCAGCTCAGGTTTAGATATTTTTTCACCTGCTACATTAGTGTTTAATTGACCGAACAACTGTTTTACATCCAATGAAATTCCATTTAAATTTCCTGAGAATTTCACTTTACATTCTTGCTTGGAAGCAAGAAGAACAGAAAAACTCAGTGCCTGGGTTACTGTATCTTAGTTCCTATTTCAGCTATGTACTGAAATCTCTAAATCCCCTTTAAAAGGCAGGAGCTTTTCCTCTGAAGTAACCATGGTGCCACTGAAGCTGAAAAATGAAAAAAATATGTAACAGGAGCAAAAATTATTAGAAGTAAAAAGTGAAAAAAAACCACAACTGGAGGATCTTCAGGATATCTCTACGCTGTTGGCAGAAAGGACACCACCTGGAGCCAAAGCTGAAGACAAAATAAAAAAAAACCAAAACAAACCAAAACTGAGAACACAAGCATGATCCTGATTATTGATGATCAAGTCAACCCAGTACAAAGCTGTATCCCTAAAATGTTACTAAATCTTACTTCCAATTTCAAGTCTGTCTCTGTGAGGACCCAACAGGTTAGACACTTGACAGAGAAAAGCAGATATACAATGCTAAATTTTATTGGTTGGGTTTCTTTTCCCTTTTTTTATGTTTTGCCAGAAAGTTTTCACTGCAAAAGAAAGCCTTTGTGAAATCTCAGTGGTGAAACTTTCACCATTTTTTAAATTGCTTTTTAAATCAATGGTCTTAAATACAGACAATAATTATCGCACTTGTGAAAACATAAAGTTCTTTGGAGGAACTACAGAGGTACCAAATTCAGTATTTAGGAAAGGCATGTGATCACTTAGGTAGCAGATGGTCACTATTGGTATCTCATACTTTGCTTAGCGATTTTTGGAAAATTTTATAACATTTCTGGTTTTATTGGTTTTGTTTCCTGTTCAATACATTGGCATTTGTAGATTTGTTCAGTGTAAATGGAAGACCGATATTATTATTGCCTGAGTTGCAAAGTATTTGTTCATTAAATCATTTTCCACTTTAAAGATGTATAAGTAGCAAAGCAACAGATGCATTCCTATGCTGCTGACTAATTGACCAATTGCAATAACAAAAATATTGTCAGAACGTCTCTTCCTTTGAAATGGGAAACATTCACAATGTTATGGCCATTATCTGGTAATATGAAAGAAGAAAGTCTGTACTTTCTTACAGTAAAAGTGCTTAGTATCCTGAATATTGTGGAAACAGCAAGTTAGCAAAAGAGATGTTCTGCATTTTAGGGCTGTGCTAAGGCCATTTGGAGCTGCAATCATAATATTATGTAAGCCTCCCTACTGCTCAGTGCCTAGAATGCTGCCTTTCCTTTATTTTTCACCTAAGGGAGTCTCTGGTTTATCTCAGAAATACCTCACTCAGCAGCTGGCACCTCTGTGTGCAGTCGGGCAGTGCATCCTGGCTGCCCATCTTTGAAATGCAAAGGAGGGTAGATGCCAGCAGAAGTCAACAGGGTAGATGGTAATAAAAGTCCATCATCTTGTGACATCCTTTGAGACGCATAGTGCAACTCACATATCCCTCAAATCGAATTTCACCAGAAGTATGGTATCTTTCACTGAAAGAAAACATTTCATATTCACAAACATCTCCAATAATTTAATTCTTTTAGCAATTAAAAAAAAAAAATTCTAGGTATTTCTGCTGTTTGTGAATGACAAAAAATGTTTTCCTAAATTAAAACTTAAACTGTTCATACACATTATTTTCCCAAATAGAGTTTGAGATGTGGAGTTTTTGGGTAAATAACTTCCCTTCTGAGATTTCTAGGTAGTTGACTCTCCTTTGCTTTTAAACTGTAGGAAAAATAACTTCCATTTCTTAAGTAAAAAATTGGTTTCATGACCTAGTCTGACTGTCTTTGAGCAAATTCATGTTCTGTGACATAGTATGGGTTGGTTCATGAATGATTACAAACATAAGGAGTTCTAAATTTGGCTGTCTCGTAGAAGATAAATTTGATAGTTTGGGGAGTTTTTATTGTTTTATTTAGTCTACTTTTTTTTTAGCTCAGGCTGGACATCAATCAGAATGAAATTCATGCTAATATTGAAACGGGCACTTGAAAAAAACACCTTCTACAACCCCAGCTCTTTATAGCTCTTTGTATTCTTTCTCCTGACCCCAGCTCTTTTCCTCTGGGAAAAAGAAAATGTGTCTGAACTAAAGTTTCTAGTTTTCCAGACCCTTAATCGTGACAGAAATATGCTCTTGTTTTCCACTGAAAGTGAAATTAATCCCATTCAAAAATGTTGTCTAGCAGTGGCTGCTGCTGTTGTTGCTTTATTGACTGTTAAGACACCTTTGAGTATGGTTGAGAGAGTGGGGAAAAAATAGAAACGTTATTGTGCAATCAATTTAGTGTGTTGCAAGGTGATAATAGAATTGTAATTTACTGCAGCATTTTGTTCTCACAAATTGTAACTGTTTCTTAAAGGAACAAACAGCCCACAATCAGATTAATTTGAAGTAATACTTTTAAATTCCTTTGTGCTCCGTTTTAAGAATGTTTCCTTCACTATTAGCTCTGAGGGAGTGCCAGATCTAACTACCTTGATTGCTCGTCTTTGGTACATACTCCTTCCTGGGACTAACATCCTCCCTGCTATGCCCTGTCAACTTTTAGGTTAGATCAGCTTGGGATATAGATCTCCTGTTGTCTTATCTCTACCTATCAGATAATTAATTAACCTCTCTGGTGAGCTTTGTATTCTTCTCAGTCTTTGATGGATCTTACAGTTTATCAGAATTGCAATTCATTAATACTGCAGATCCTCTGGTTAAGACTGTGTCCTCAGGGCTCCAAGGTTTTCCTTGCACAGTGTATGCAGGCAAAGAAGTACAATCCTGCTTTCCAAATCAGCAAGCAGTGAATCAATGTTCTTGTCCTTTCTTGCATGCTTACTCCCTAACTTCCATTCCTTTTCACTGCAGCTGTTGATGCTTTAACTTTGTTATGCTTGTCTATTTTTCTCCTATTATTTTGAGTGTGCTGTCAAAAAATGTCCTCAGAACACTGGTTATTTTAATATAAATTTTTAAACTTTTTATCAGAGTTTTATATCCTCTCCACAGGAGTTGTAAACCTGAAATTTGTCTTCTATTATATTGATGTTTGTTGCGGGCCAGAATTTAGGTATGCGTACCAAGAAGACTAAGGTGGTAATTCAGTCAAATTTTCCAGCAGAGATTAATGACCTTAAAGCACTAGATTTGCCATTGCAGTTTAAAGTCAGCTTAGGGATGATTCTTAGTCGTGCAAGCCTGTTCTGCCAGGTCCTTTCTCACATGGATTTCTGTTTATATATTCTGGTATACACAATATAAACAATATTCCTACATAGTGCTAGGAATAGACATAAATATCAGATACTGTTCTCTGAGATGCAACAACATAGCCTATGCCAATTTGAAAAAAAATAAGTCACTGACTGGTGGTCATCTGAAAGAAGTTTACATTTTTATTGACGTAAAAATGATGGCACTTTCAACATTTTCCATATTATTTGAAAAATGTGTTCACTTTTTCAGCACTTAACAAAAATGTTTTCATGACAAAAAAATCATGTTTTGGAAATCTCTTTCTCAATTAAATCTAGAAATAGCTTTGAGCAGTACCAATGACCTTCTGCCTGTGCTGAACTTAGTACCCAAATGGGTCCTGGTGGTTCTCAGTGGCCCTACCATTTCTCCAGCAGCAAAGTCATAAGGTTCACACCCACCTCTGAGCAGTTTCAGACCCAGTGATTCCAGCTCATATCCTGCTTTCTCTGATCACACCTATAGGTCTTTCAAGAAAAGCACAAAGTCTTTTCTTGTGCTGCAGGAATGGAAGCAGAAGCTTTGCCAAAAATAAAAAAAAAAAAATTCTCCTTAATGTGTGTGTGTTTTAGCAGATGTCAAACCCTTGATTCACAGTATTTGATTTAACAGCTGGGCAGAGTTTCCAAATCGTCTACTTGTATGCAGTGATATCAGTAGATGGCCAGGAATTTCAATAACCATGAATATCTACAGTTTAAGCTTGCTTAATATTCTCCTTATTCTTATGAGGAATGTAATGTTCACAATTAAGTTTAGCATTTAGACAGACTGTGTAATGTGGCATACTATTCACTTTCAGAATTCTTTAGAAGTAATAAACCTGGATTGTACATTAAAATGTGATATGACTCCCAGATGTACCCTGACTATTTTTTTGGCACTTGGCACCACACATTATTTTCCACTGGTTCAGATGACAGGCAGAGCCCATCTGAGGCAAAACGAAACAATTTCCAACTGGTGGGCTTGATAGTGCAGGTGACATTAAATAATTAACAAGTTCGCTTTCAGAACCATGCCTCATGCTTTAATTAATATCGCTTCTTAAAATAAGAAGTTGTTTACCATTGCTGCTTCTGCAAGCTGATTGCTGCTTGCAAAAAACATCTGAGACATGACTATGCCCAGGGGATTGCTTTCACTTCATTGTTTATAATAACTACAAACAAAGAGCTGCAAAAGCTCATCTCGCCATGAGGCATCCTGACAATCTGCCAGTTTAGTCACCAATAATAATGAGACTGGCACAAGCAATAAGCTCAGCGCAAATCTAATGAGGGCCTGTTTCAATCGCTCATTGATATGACAGCAGCTGCTAAGCACCCAGTGTTTGGGATGTACACACACGAGGTATGTGTGAGTCCAACCAGTGGAAGGACAATTTCCCCCTTGGTACGGCTTTAGTCCTATCTAGAACATGTGTCACCTTTTTAAAATTTAATTTCTGTCCCCCGTCTCAGAGATATGATCTAGGCCAGCCCTGCTCAGGAACACAAAAAGCATCCGGGCTCCCTGGGCCATGGAGAAGGCCGGAGAGGAGGCTGAGCTGGAGCTGGAGCAGGTGCCCATGTGGAGCCAAAGGTGCGTGCAATGCACGGGCTGCCTGTGCTGAGCTGGGTAACGTCACTTCCGTCGCTTAATTCCTGCGGTGAATGCAATTATGAACAGATGGGCAAATGACACAATTCCACTACTAATGAACTTCCCCACTGGGGAAGAGGACAGTGCATTACCCTTTTGTACTTCAGGCTCTTAATTATCATTCTTAGAGTTTGGTGTCATGTTTTGTGTTTGGGTTTTTTTGTTGTTGTAGCTGGGTTTCTAGGGTTTTTTTGTGTGTGCGTGTGTTTTATTTGTTTGCTTATTTTCTCCCAAGCATAATTATTTCACATCTTTGAATTTCAAATTCTTTTGGAGATGGTTAGCTAATTCCGGTCTATTCTGGAAGGTTCCAAGAAAGTGGCAGAAAAAAAGGGTTTTGTTTCTAAATGGAAGCAAGCATATTTAAATGCACAGCTTAAGAAAAGAAGAAATCTGTGCTAGCCTGAGTTCTTAAATACCGTTTTCTTCTCTCCTCAATTCCCACTGCCCTCCTTTCCAACAAATTTTCTCAAAGCAGAATTTGCAGATGAAGAGCTCATAGCTCTGTGGTTCATACATCAGTTTAGGAGGAATGAGTAGGAAGAGACTGATTTGGAAAGGTATAAATAACATTTCTACTGAGCCAAAGCACAAGCCAAATGAAACCCAGAAAAAGTTGATGTTCAGGTCCTAAATTTCGAATTTCACAGAACTAAACTGGTAAAAATACATCCTGTATCCAGTTGAAATATATGTCTCAGCATCAAAATACCATGAAAGGAGTGATGCTAAGCATCTAATTATAGATCTTTTTCTTGTGTCTTCAGAAAGAATGTTGAGGAAAAAGATGGGACACCTTACACTTCAGAGAAAAAAAAAGGTAAAGAAGTTAATAGTTCCAGCGTCCTAATTTGCATATCTTTTGCATTCTGAAAATACATGGTCATCTTCTAGGTAAACAGTTGGGATAAGTACACCTGTAGTTCAGTACATGATGATATCCTAATGCAAATTTGAAAAGAGAGTATTAACTCTGGAGATTCAGACAATAGAATGTTGTCTGCATTGCCATTTGTTAGAATGGTAAAGTATATAATAGGATTTCTAAATTTCCCTATATTGGCAGGGCAGCACTAATATTTAAATCTTTTCTCTGTGTCACCTTTAAATCTTACACTGGTATTATACAGCTTGTGACTTGGCCTAACTTTAAGCACTTACATGAGGCATCTAAGTAGGAAAGTTGTTCTCTCCAAATTATTCCCTCTTAGTGACAGCAAGCATGAGAGTCAATATTCCATGGAGTATTTCAGAGCACTTAAGTCAGATATCTTAGAGGTAAACATTACCAGTGACTTCGTATGGAAGGAATAAAAAGGTCTGTTATGTCATAATGGAGACTGTAAATGAGTCTCTTAACAGTGAGAAGCAATTGGAAGACTTAATGTCCTAATACATTATAAAACTGCAATGAATTTTAAAAGGCTTTTACAAAAAAGGGACAGGGGAGGAAGTGGGATAGGAGAAATATTCGTTGAGCTGTAGCTGCTAAAGTTGAACTCATTTTTGTGAAACAACTGAGTTTTGCTGCAGTAACTTTCCAGGAGCACAAAGAGGCTTACGTATTCAAAGTACCACAAACTGTTAATGGGTTCCACTGAAACAGATGGCAACATTATGATCATTTTTGCAATTAATGCTGACTGCAGATTGTTCTTGAGGCTGCAGTCATAGTTCTCCATCTCCTGTGCTACCACAGTATTATCCTGTGAGAAAATTTATTTTAAAAATTTCTGGTAACCTCTTCTTCCCCAAGCTACTGAAAACACTTAATATATTTGAAGGCAATATGAAATGCCGTCTGCTACTTGCATACCAAAGCTCCTGCAAATTAAGACCTGTCTTTCTCTTGTGACCCTGAAATTTAAAGTAATATGCAATCTCCTTTTTCTCTTGAACTATTAAATTGGTGTGTAGAAAGCTTAGCACATCTTAAATAAACTATTTCTGAAACAAACTGTATGGCTGCATATTTCTGACACAAAAGCCCTTCTGATTTACTGAAAAAGTAAATATTTTTTGTCCATTTATTTGGGTTTCTCAACACTTTTCATTGCCAGCTAATCTCAGCAAGTGGGAGTTTTTGTTTGTTTTGTTTTGGGTTTTGGGGGGGGCAATGTTCGTTATCATTTTTGTTGTTGTTGCTTTGAGGGTTTATATTTGCTTTTTTTTTTTTTTTTTTAACTGAGTATGATGATCTCATATGCATTGCACAGATTAGAACTATTTTCTTTGCAACCTTTCTTTGTATGCCCAGCAAACTCTGTATGGACCAGAGACCATTAGCAGTTTCCAATGCCTTTGAAAATAAATCATACTATAAGAGGCACAGACCTTTTCCTTCTTGGAATTAGTCTGAAAAACATGAAAAGTGAGTAGATAGTTTTGCAACTAATTCAGGTGGAAATAGAATCAATGCTATTGTCCCACAAACAAGAGTGAAATGCCTTGTACTTTAAAGGGAGACGTGGGAAACAGGAAGGACTATTCTGCCTGCTGGTAGCACAGCTTAACTTTTGCCATTGGAATTAACCAATGAAAAGGAGGATAAAGTAGCTCGAAGGGAAGTCTTCATGAATAGCTGGAGAATGATCAGACATTGCTGAGAGCAAAATCAGGGAGCAGAGGGATTGGGGAGCACCTCTGCTTTGTCCCAGCTGGGATTACTGCCAGCTAACTGTGTTGGTCAGCTGCAGTTTCTGATCCCTATCTGCACATGCCCTGCCACGGCACACACATGCAAATGCGCACAGCAGGCACTGCTGAAAGCTGCGGTCCTCTCCCCAGAGACACCTTGGCTCAGGTGCCATGGATCTGCTGAGATCAGAAGGAGCTGGAGCCAGGAGCCCTCCAAGGAGCAGCATCTCACTGCAGAGCCTGGCAGCTGGTCCTACTCCCTGAGCATCTCACAGGACATCCCGTGCCAGGGAATGTCCCATGCTGGGTCTACCCCGAGCTCGGCAATCACAGGAATATGACATTTTTCAAGGAGCCTCTTCCCCAGAAAAATAAAGATTTTATCACTTGAGTTTCAGTTTTCCCAGCTCAGGATTTAGCAGGAACTTAAACCTTGGAGCCAGGCCTTCCAGAGAGAGAAAATAGTGCTGGTGGGCTGCACCTTGCTGCTGTGAGAAGCAATTGCTTCCCAACAGTCTGTTGTATTTTGGAAGGTATGCCTTCCCAATGCAGCTCAGAAAATAGCAGAGTGCTAAAACCTGGCAGAATTCTGAGATGCCTCATTAGAAAGTGGAGAAGTTTTGTGAAATCCAGCTCATTAGAAAACCTGAGGCTGGGACCTGATTTCTGTTTTCAGGTCGTTTGAAGGGGAACAGTTTAAAGTGACAGGTTAGCAGAGTGCAGATGTTTGTTTTTTTCAAAGGTGACACTGTACAGATGTAATTGGAACTAGGATTGCTTCTTGGAGTCATATCACAGTAATAAACTGATAATTGTACAATTTTTCTTAATACATAAGTTATGTAGAGGGGAAAATACTCTCTTTTTCCCCCCAGAGTATTATTTTAAATTGTTGAATTACTTTGCTATGCAGATAAAGTACTTGTCTCCTGGAAATTGTTCTAATAAAAGAGAAATTTTATAACAAAGTTACAATATTTTTTTACCTATCAGAAGCAACAGTAAGATGTAATCATGCTATTTATTTGTAAACAAAGGGCATTTTAATAATAAGAAAATAGTTTTAAGAGAATTTTATTATTACTGCAAGAGAACAACTGAGATTTAATCTGCAGTAGTGAATATCAAATGCTATAAATTTTGTAGTGAAAAAAGGTCACAGATAAAATCTTTCCAATTGAGACGTAACACATGGAACTCTACCATAAATCTTGAAGATACATGTTGAAAGATTTTTGTTGATGTTGCAGAGTTAACAGTTTCTGGTTTTTGGGAAATATACTCATCTGGGGCTAAAAATGATACCTTGTGCAGTTTTATTTTTGCTAAGTAAAAAGTATGTTAGCTAAAATAAAATCAATGAAAAACCTTCAAGCCAGAAGTCTCTTATGGGCCATGAAAGCCTATTGCAGCAACCATAGAAAGTGCCAGTAAAGGTTTATCTTAGTATCCAACTTAGAATCTGAGTGTAAATCTAACTTTCGGCCATACAGTCATGATTTAAGTGAGACAGAATATTTGGAGAGGTAGATCAAAATATACAGAGGAAATCTCTTTAGATTAATCCATTCATAAGTATTTAAACTCTTTTGTGGATTACAAAAAGAAATTTGGAGGTTGATCAAGAAATCTCATTAACATCTTTTTTTTTTTTCTTCCTTAGGAGAGACTGTTTAAAGAATCTTTTGTTTAGTCTGGGTATGATGTACAGTATCACTGATACTGTACATAGAAACTGTATGTATGGTATACAGGATACACAGAATCATATGTATTTACATAACAGATACTCTAATGGGGCTTTCCATTTAAATAAAATCAACAAAGTAAATCTTGAATTGACATATGATTAGGGCAAACACAAATGAAAATGAGGAAAGGATCCCTAGAGAAACATCATGTAATCACATTGCACTAAGTTCATTCATCTGTACAATGGGTAGATTTCTATCTGCCACATAATATTGTGATGCTCTTTTTATTAATATTTCTAAAAAGCAGTGGCATTATTTAATTAAACAGGTATGCAAGTACCTGGTGGTGTTTTTTATCAGTCAACGGCTGACATTCATAAGTTCAGTTTCTCCCTCCTTGAAATGATGTCTTATTCATGGCAGAAAAAGTAGAGCTGGGTGCCAGGAAGTTACCTGTCTTACCTCTCCAGGTGATGAAACAATCTGCCTTTTCCATGTCCAGTGCAAATACTTGCCTAGCTTTTCAAAAGAGATGATGAAATCTCTCTAGCACATCCACTAAAGTGGTTATCTAGCCTTAGCAGTACCAGTAGACTCTTATTCTTAGTATATGTTCATTCATTGCTGCAATAAACAAGAACTTTTTCATGTTTGTTCTTTTTTTTAGCCTTTTTCTAGGCTATCTAGCCCTTGTTTCTTCAATTTTACCTTGTGGACCATCTTCTGATGATCTGTAATCATTCTGACTGCTCTCTGTTGCAGCCTATTCAGTAGCTCAGAATTTTTCTTAGAAGAGAATTGTCTGAAACGGAAGATGAAATTTTAGTAGTGATTTTATACAAGCCAAAGCTATATGATTACTTCATGTACAATCTTGCTTCCTATCTCCTCCTATGTGTATTCTTGGTGTGATTGCTTGGGATGACATTATTTACTCATTCAGCTTGTAATCAACCCTAAGGCCCAGAATCTTTTACAGGACTTTTATCCAGCCAGCTGTTATATACACAGTATTTGGAGCTGATTATTCCTGTTTAAGTGTAGTATCCTGTATTGTGAGGCTGAAAATTTCAGATCTGAGAAAAGGTCAGGTATTCCTTTTCTTGTAAAATAATAATAGGAGATTTTATCAGTTACCCCATATTGCTTGCTTTCATTACTTTTGCCAATGAAATAATTATTTCATACAGTTATTAACTCCAAAGAGAGTTTATGGAATAAAAATTTGACTACTTAGATCTCAATTCAGGCACTGATTAGCTTGAGACCACTCAAGGAAGAAAGTTGGCCAAAAGAAAGCAATAGAGGCAGAGGCATTTCTGTGCTCTTTTATCTGTATACTAATTTATTGTGCTCCTAAGCAAGCAAACCACTCTTTATGAACAGTTTTCCACTTCTTTTGACTTTTCAAATCAACTGGACTCAGATTTGTACACACCCTACTGTGTAGTACTTGAAGTGCTACTTATTTTTCTTCAGACTGAATAACCTGAAGTGTTGTAAAATTATAGAAATTAGAAAATTGTAAAGAAGAGAGATTCATCAGACAGCCTGTAATGAAATAACAGCTTTTATATAATAGATTGTAAAATACAATTGTATCTAGTGTTAGTGTATAGTAGGAGAATAACAACAGTAGGAAAAGAACCATAATATATAATGTTAACTTTTTAAAATATTTATTCTCATCTTTTGGTAGCTGGCACATAACACTAGTTAGCTATCTTTACATGGAAAATGCATGCATTAAGCCTACCGTGTGAGCCACTGATGTAACCAGAACAGTCAATCCAAGATGAAATGGAGCTATACAGTGAAATAATTAATTCAGACACTAATAGACAAGAGGAAAAATCTTACATCCTGAAGTAGGAGATTACTAGCCATAGCAACATAAACAAACACTTCTCCATGTCTTTCTTTTCCAGTTAGATTATTTACCAAACAATGAAGCAGATTAAGACACAGGTTAATTTATATTTGGTTTATTTTTAGAACCACTTTTCTGTTGTTGATTTCTCTTCCAGATGGAACTCTTTGTCAAAAGACATGGTCCACTGTCTGGTCATTGTATGCATTTACACCATAAATAAATTCCTCACTGCTGGTCTTTTGTTCTGTTATAAATACAGTGTATTTGAATAAATTGAAGTGAGGGAAAGAAACCTAAATAATGCTTTTACACTGAATAGTGCAAATATCCTGAAAGAATCTCTTTGCAGTCTACATTCTTTACTTTTTCTAAAATGGCCATCTGCAGGAACTTTGTTTTTAAATTTCACACTGTACTGCACGAAGCTTCAATCAAGCTTGTGTGTGCTTTTCAGATGGTTTAATATGTTTGGCTAGTTCAAAAAAATGAAATTTAATTTTGTAAAGACAGTTTCCCAGTGACTGGAAAGAATTCATATTGATTAAGAAGCAACTAAAGGAAATTTAGTTTTCAAGGAGAAATGATGCTTTCTGAAAAAAAACCAAAAAAATAGCATTGTGTTATCTTCGGCTGTCTACAGAGTAATGTGCTATGACCAGGAAGAATTTTGGGGATATGGTTCCTGCTGGAATTCATGTCTCAGAAAAAGCACTCAGAACAATAAGCTTTCAAATCAAGGCAAAACCTTTTGTATCTTACTTGTAAGCCATATATATTAGAGTGTTTCTGAAAACCAAGCTGTCATTTACATATAAATAAGGTGATGATGCTTTATTTGTGTTTTTTAACTGACCACAGACCTGCTTCTGTAATCCTATCCTTCTAAAGCAAACAGAAACACAATTATTATCTGCAGCTGGTGTATGGACAAATTAATTTAATACTCCAATTTTAAATTAAAGAAAACAATTTCCAAAGAAGTTCAAAAATTCAAATTTGTCGACTTATACATCAGCACTTTTTGCAATAGTACAACTCTACTATGGAAGAAATTGTAACTGTCTTGGTTATGTAGTAGTAAATAATTTTTTTCTATGATCTCATGTAGGCAAAATAATAAGCACATGCTTGGTTTAATCTCCAGGGTAGTTTCATCCTACTGATTTGCTCACTCAGGGTCTTTATTTCTTTATTGACCCAAAGACTCTTTTTGTCATCTCAGAAGCTAAATATTCCACTACATGTGGTAGGACTTCATAACCATCCCAATACGTAATCTTTTCATGCTCTCCAACTCATCCAGTGCCACCAAATTTTATTTCTCTGTAGGCATAATGAAATTACTCATAGATTTTGGAGTTGGAACGCTGTGGCATCCATAATACAATGTTCTAATTTATCTAATGCAACTGAAGAATAAGGGTTTTTGTGCCCCAGTTCTGAGTTTTGCAGCACACTCTCTCCCATTATATATGTTTTAATAGAAGCTCAGCTAGAAAGAATGAGCATGAATGGTTTGTAGTGTAGCTATAACATATGGCATCAACAGAAAACTATCTTTAGAAATGTAAGTCTCATATGAGCTTAATATGTTTGCCTTTCTGCATGGTCAGGATATTTTTGGATTTTAAATGTAAACTGCCTATATAGATGTATGAATATATTAAATACATATACACTGTATACACACAGTACCTAAGTACATATTAAAATATACACATTTATACATTTTTATATTTAGTGCATATTTATATATATATGCTTGCTTTTCATTCAATTACATCTTTTTAATATTTTTTGATGACATATTCATTTCTAGTTGTCAGTATATTGTAGTGCACTTCAACAAATTGTTAAGCATTTTGTTAATTTCTAGCATTAAGAGAGACATTGAAAACTTGAGCCACATTTGAAATTAAAATTCCGTATCCTCCCTTCCCCACAGATCACTAGCACACTTGCAGCTCTCTGAAAGGATTATGTGAAAAAACAAGAAGTTATTCACAAGCTCTGAATAAAGTTTATGGTGTTGGACAAGGCATGTAAATCTGGACAGTTTCCCTGTTGCTGGGATAAGTATTGTTTTCCTTCTTGCAGTCCCTAGTGCTGGTTTCCTCTCCGGATGGGTGGGAGCTGTCCCTTTCCTTAGATCAGTGATACAATGCACGACAGCAGTGGTGCAGCTTTTTCATGTAGGAGGCTGAGGAGAAATCCTGGGATGAGGTTGCCATGGCAAGAAGCAGTCCCTGCCCTGTACAGTTTACACTGCATTGTGAATGCCATGCACGAGCTCCACTTTTTATCTTCATTTGTATAATCAGTGGTTAATTTACTGTGACTTAATTCACAACAATGTATTTAGAC
This sequence comes from Rhabdornis inornatus, assembly GCA_013397075.1. Lineage (NCBI taxonomy): Eukaryota > Metazoa > Chordata > Aves > Passeriformes > Rhabdornithidae > Rhabdornis > Rhabdornis inornatus. The sequence goes on along the minus strand of VWZS01002396.1, from coordinate 198,891 downwards.
TTTGCACACTTCATTGAAAGCCTGCACCTTTATTATCTTCGAATCCCTGCAAAGATTTCTGCAGGGAAAGGAAAAATTCAAAGTCGTCTTTCTCAGTAGTGACAGGGGCATAGAAGGAGGGGCTACTTTTTGTTTGTAGCCATTACATGTCTCAATTAGCAGAGCATTTTCTAAACATCTGCATACAGCAAAATTTAATTGTGTGATAAGGAGTCAAAAGCAACTTGCTGGAATAAGTCCTGTCAGACTGCTGTTTCATACCAATAGATGTGGGACCCTTCCAAGGACTGATGGAAGCCATGGTTGTAACTCAAGATCACACAGTAACCAGAGGGAAAGAGGAGAAGGAAGCTGACTGCATCACTAGGCAAAAGGTCCTCCTGTCTTTCAGCTGTTGACACAGCACTGACAGCCCTACAGGGATCTGTTTGCTATTTTTGTACGTGAAGGTGAGGTACTGGGACTGTTTTTGATGACAGGAATGGGGTAGAGCTGGAGTTTTCTTGTAGGTAAGACTAGTTTCAAAGGCTATCCTTGATAGCTAGTGAGAGTTAAAGTTAGCAGAGCTTGCTGCAGCCAACATTACTGCAGGCAAAAAAAAGAGCAAACAGACTTTTGGATTCATACTGAATTATTTGAAAAGAGGGAAATCTAAGAATTAAGCAGGTAATTTAGAAACCAGTAAACTGAAAAAAAATCCCAGCCACTTTATTAGCCCATCTATTGGACCATCATACTACTTAATTTCTACGCTCTCTGGCCTATGCACTAGTCTTTACAATGCATGGAGAAGAGGGATCATAGCCCTACTAGAGATGCTCGGGCTCTTCTGGCAACAGAAGACCTAACATGATTTCAGTTGCAAGGGGAAAATTTGCATATGACTTGCCTCCATTCCCCCTTAGTCAGATGACACCAGCAAGTATTGCACATTAGGATAACTTTTCTAGCTCTTTTGCAGTGTTCTGCTGACAGTTTTATTTTAGGATTTTTAGCAAATTATAACGTTTTGCAATCTTATTGAATTAAAGGGGACTTGTGGTGTTTCACACATGAAACAATAGTGAGAATTTCCAGTAAAATGAAAATTTCTGAAGGCAGTGTTTTACAGTGTATGTTACAGCTGTTCACACCACTATACTTAGGAAGGCAGTAGCTTTCTGTTGCTCTGTCCTACATAAAATGAGGAAATACTTAATTAGATTTGCCACAGTGGCAACAGTATGAAGATTATGCAGACCAGAAACCATATGCAGACTTCAGCACTAGAGGAAGAGAGAGACAGTTTTGTTGCTATCAAAGGATCAAAAGACAGCTCAGTATCTTAATTTAGACATCCAGTTTATCTGGTTAACATTTTTCTTTCCTCCCTCTTCTGAAAATGAGACTCTTATGGAATGGAAAAAAAGCCACACCTGCAAAAGGAAATACTGAGTAAAGAAAATGAAAATATTTAAAAAATTTGTTCACTCTATTTCTGGCCCATTTCTTCTTCTGAGTTTATTTTCATGAATAAGGATGACACTGCTCGTATCTCAGTTTTTCAACACCTATTTATGGGTTTAGGAATATCCTTTTTGTAGTATCTACTTATCAAACAGTATAAATAGCTAGAACGAAGCAAATATTGTTCATCTGATCAACAGATCCAATTTAGGAATCATTGAAGATCATAGAGTCCAACCATAAATCTAGCACTGCAAAGTCCACCACTAAATTATGCCCTTAAGTGCTACATTCACACATCTTTTAAATACCTTCAGGTGTGATGATTTCACCACTTCTCTCGGCAGCCTGTTCTAGTCCCTGACTACCTTTTCTGTGAAGAAATTTTTCCTAATATCCAATCTAAACCACCCCTGGTGCAACTTGAAGCTGTTTCCTCTTGTCCTATCACTTGTTACATGCGAGAAGAGGCCAACCCACATCCAGCTACACCCTCCTTTCAGGGAGCTGTGGAGGCTGATAAGGGAGACTTGTGTGTTTCAAACTCCACCTGCTCTGTTGCTCTTGGTACACACTCCAGCACCTCAATGTCTTTCTTGTAACAAGGGACCCAAAACTAAATGCAGGATTCAAGGTGCAGCCTGACCAAGTCTAAGTACAGGAGAGCAATCACTGCCCTAGTTCCATCGCCCACAGTAATTCTGGTACCACTCAGGATACTAAACTCTAGGTAGATGGCATCCAAAGCCTTTCCCTCACCTTGTCACAGAAGGATATTAGGCAGGTCAAGCCCCTGCCTGGGGCTAGTAGTTCCCTAAATCCTCCTTCTGGCCCTTCTTGTAGATGGTATCACACTTGCTAAGTTACAGGGAGTCAGCTGGGGCCTCCATAGGGAGCCAGGACTTATGGTAAAATGTAGAGTGGCTTGGTGAGCACTTTTGCCAACTCCATCAGTCCTTTTGGGTGGATCCCATATGGCCCCATAGACTTGTGCATGTGTAAACGGTATAGACCAATACTATAGTGGGTCACCTCAATTATCCTGTCTGTCTGTATTTCAGCTAATAGCAGACATTTATGGAAAAGAGTTGGATATCTACTATTTGTAGAATGAGCCTTCACATTTTGTGCTTTCCAAGAAGGCAGTAACCAGTGGTTTTGAGGCAGGGCTTTTGGAGTAAAGCTGATTTTAGCAGATACCGCTCAATCTTATCTTTATTCCTGCCAGTGAGAGTCCTTATTAGCAGCACAATTGCATACATTGAGATATCACTTGCATAGACTAAGGTAGACAACCAACCCATCTGCCAGCAATAGACTCAAAATAAAGAATATCCTTAAGTGTAAGTGGGCCTTTCCCTCTCTATGGAAAAATAAAAAAGTAACTAGACTAAAGCAGGCATAGAGGAGGTGGCTGTGACATTCCTATCATTAGAGTCATGCATAAGCCTTTCTGGAAGCCTCATCCTCAACCCTCTAAGAGTTAACAGCCTTTTAAGTGTAGTTCTGCCATGAATTTTGATACAGATGCAGTCTTTAAAAAAAAAAAAGGGAAGACAGATCTACAAAGGTTGTTCAAATGCAAAATTCTAGTTCAGAGCCTGTGTCTAGATGTGCCATTTGTTAGTGGAGCTTGGAAGTTAGTGAAACTTAAACCATCTTTTGTATTTCCCTGATCTACATTCTTCAAGCAGTTTCTGCACTGCACAGTTGTCAAATATAAAGCATTTCAGTCTGGAGAACAATGGAAGGAGAAAATCCATTCTGTATAAAAAATGACCAGCCCCTGTTATGAAATTTATTGTGTATTCACTTATGAGATATTGGATAGTGCATATGTGTCATAACAGAAGGATTATCCATCACATATACTCCTCCATATACAGCTATGCAGTATTCAGGTGTGTATTTGCATATCCACATCCATATAAAGACACATGAAAGACTTGGCTCACAATGGATGACTTAAGCCAGCAAGTCCATTCCCTACAATGTAGCAAGACTACACTGCCCTGAAACCTTGCAGACTGATGTTATCTATTTAACCTTGAAGATCTCCGGTGAAGGTGATAGAACATCCTCCCTGTGACATATTCCCTAAAGCCTGGACCTTTCTTATAAAGATTTTATGTTTTTCTAAAGCATAGTTTTCTTGTTGTAGCTTTCCAGTGGACCTACTATTTGTCAGGCAAAGAAGACTATGCAAGACTTACTGCTTACTATCCCTTTTGTTACATCCCCTTGCATATTTTGTCAATTATCGTGTCTCCTCTCAGCATTTTTTTTCCTAGATGGTGTCTTGTGGGATCTGTTTTCTAAATGTTTAATCATTTTTCATTTCTCTCTGAACTCCCTAATTTGCCTGTCATTTTTCAAATGTGATGCTTAAAATTGAACGTAGGATTCCAACTGATGCTTAATAAACACCAAGTAGAACAGAGTAATTAACTCATTAGGGTTTAAATTTATTACTCTTAATACAAATTAATACCCTATAGCATTTGCTTCCCTTTCCCTATATTTTTGGTTGTGAAAGTGCTGTATGCTTGACTCATAAGTACTTTGTCACCCAGCACAAACTCCTATCCTTCTGCTGCATCTGTCTCATTACTCTTCTTCCCTTCTATATTTGAACACATTGTTAATCTTTCACCTTTACTTTTGAGTTACTTATTGCCTCTGTTGGAGAGGATTTTTTGTTCATTTTAGTCATCAAGTAATTAAGATTTTATTAATACTAGCAACAGCCTATGAAGATGTCTCTTTATGTACCTTCCAAAGAACTTATTGTCTTCCAGATTCCAATTAAAAATTGGTTTAGTGTGTGTTCTGCCACTTCCCACACAGGGACCAATCCAAATATTGTGTAGTGAAGGGTGGACTCTATACAGAAATTTCACTTGATATTCATTTCAATATGACATCATATAGGTTAATAATTACTTTCAAAAAATATTTGACTTGCTTTGACCAACTGAGGGACATTTAATTCCTTCCACATTCTGTTGACTTCAGCTGAACTTCTTGTAGAATACAGTTTAGTGCCACTAACTAGTAAGTTCCTTCTCTGCTGTTGCTAATCAGGTGAGTAAATTAAACTGTGCCTTAAGCTGGCTATTCTATCAAAGCATCCCTATTATTCATGGGAGTACATCTAAGTAGAATCAAAAGTTTAGGGGACTTTGGTTTGTCGAAGCAAGGCATGAGATAGAATTTCTGATTCCTTTGTGTGTGTGTGACAGGGAGAAAGAGTGTCTGGGGGAAATGGAAGTTTGGAGGAATGTGGGGGAAAAAGGTGCATGCTGGCAAGTTTTCAACCATCTGTGTTAAAATATGACAGGTGTGTTATTTGGGAATTTCCATGTGGCCCAAAGGTAAAGTTTGAATTTATTTCATTCCTTTGTGCTCACTTTCTTTTTATCAGAGTGTTTAAAAACTTTAATCCTTCTGAGGAGTGATAGGTCTTTTATCCCTGAGACAGCCTTTTTTTCCTTTAGGAGGAATGTTAGGAGGACAGTGGGTTTTTCCCATGGCCAGCCAATAAGATAAATTGTATTCTCCAATTGCTAGTAAATATTTTAACTTCAAAAATAAATTGAAGAAGAAAATATTTTACAGGTGCTTTTAGAACTTGTTTAATCTTCAGCTGCCTCTGAAGTCTCCACGCTGTGATATCTAAAATTTTAGGCAGATTATAAAGGCGTTACAGACAAACCTCTGGCATTCTAATCTTCAATTCTGTAACTGTATGTAAGTCCTATCAGATAAAAATCTACAAAATTAAAGGAAAATCATAGGCATGAAATGGAACCTAGGGAACTTTACCTTATTCCTCTGACATATGTTTACATTAGATTATGTTATTTGCTGGAATCCTTGAACACTTAAAGTAATATTTTAAACAGTAGAATTCTAACTGTTACACTTCCAGTGGGCAGAGAAGACAGTTGCTAGTGATCAGCACACATTTTTATTTGCTTGTAAAAATATTATTTCATGTTCATATTTCAAATGTTTATACCAAAGAAAAAATGCCCCCATCGCCTTTTATGAAATAATTGCAACAGAATTATTAGATAGTGAATTTAATCTTCCATTTCTTCAGGACCATAATTTAATGATTCTGGAGACAATTGTTGCATGATGCCATTCCTTCGAGTATGAATACGTACTTGCCTCTTTCCCACAGCTAGTCTGCATTGTATTGACCTTCTGCACAAGTCTTATACAGTAAACAAACCATAAAACATTCTAATAAAACAGATGGACTATACACTGCCTTCTGTTGGAGGAAAAAAACCTGACAAAAATCCAAAAGGCTATATTTTAAAATCTTATTTTCTAGTGAAGTTGTCTCCAAGGCACTGTACTTTAAGAGACAGTAAGCTTATGTATGCATTGATGCAACCAAGATCTTACACTGTTTTTTTAAATTTGTTTTGTTTTGTTCTTGTTTTTAAAATAGATACTATATGATGTTAAAAGGTCAGAAGAGAAATGTTAACTTGTTCTCTTTGTATTATGTCTGATGTAAAACAGACTGTATTTTTCAATCTGTTTTGCATGTGGTGTCTCATCTCCTGTCCTGCTGAGCTGAAGTTATTGATATTATACCCCAAAAATTCAAGGGAAAGGGTATTTCTGTTGAAATTTAATGACCAGTTTCAAGTTTGAGATTAGCCTGTAGAATGAAGAAATGTCAGAGAAAGGCAAGCATTTAACCATACCCAAGGATCTGATCTTCCTTCTTCTGAGTCAAAGAGATACTTCAATCCAGACTCATTCTGCTGTGTTTATTTAAACTGTAAGCTCAGACTCTGAAGCAGCACCTAAGACCGTGAGGTATCTATCAGCTTTTTTTTGTGATCTTTCAATGTGCTACGGCAATGTAAACAGCCACAGTATCTTATGCTGCCACTGTCAGCATTTTCTGATTTTAAGGAAGATAACAAACTCTTATTGTTATGGTAATTGTTTCTGTATTACAAAATTTTACCCCACTAAAATTTAAATGGATGCCTGGTCCCTCCAAAATAACTTGAATTTCCAAGCTAGATGTTTGTACACTTTTAAAGAACTCTTGACAACTTACCAAAGAGATCAATCTAATTTCCTCATGCTGAGAAGAATTATGTCATGAGTTGTATAAGGTTATCTGGTTTTATGAGTGTCAATAAGAAATGAAAAAAAAATTTAGCTTATCAAGAAAGGTCCAAATCAGCCTTTAGAAGAACAAAGCACTGGTGCTCATTATAAAAAATGAGAATACATGTGTTGATGTCAGCAGACTCTAATCAGGCAAGCACTGTTTCCTGAGCATGAAGGCAGCTCAGAGTAACAAGGTTCACTAAAACAATGAAAAACCTCAGGATAAATTTTGCTAAAGTTTGCATACCATTTTTAGACATTTCAAAACTGAATTTTAGCTTGTAAAAAAAAATTGCAAACATTACTCCTAGTTCTTTGAGTATTGAACCTAGTCATACTAGATACACTCCAAAAGAAGAACTTAAGTGTTTTGTTGTACAAAAGGAACCTGAAGTCTATTGCAGAGACAATAAATGAAATTAGAGATCTTTTACTCATATTCTTTAACATAAACTGGCCTCCATTTTCCTAACCATTTTATTTTAATTAGTAAACACATATATATAGAAAACATGTGGTCTGTGTTCTATAGTGTTGTCAGGGTATTTGTGTTTCCAGTAAACAGTCAAGGGTTCTAACCACAAAACCCTTATAGGCAGATATTTGGTAGTGCTCAAACTTGATTATGTCACTTTTTACATGGCTTATAATGGTCTACAGTCTAGTTCCTAAGGCTTGTTGAAGCTTGCAGCACAGCATTCAGAGAGTGAAATATCATTTTAAAAAAGCCAAATACAAAAGTATATGAAAGTTTTCTCTGAATAGAAAAAAAATCCAAATGTCATTTCTTGTCCTGAAGATTAACTTTTCCTTGAGCAAGAATTTAAAATCATTAACTAGTTTATCTATAATTGATGTAAAATACTGCCAACCGTTTATTCAGTGTCATACTGGTATGTCCAGGCAGACTTTGCTGCGACTAAGTGGTCTTCTTCCTATCATAAAAAGCCAGTTCTTAAAATGTTAACAGTAAAACTAAAATAATCTCAACTTTAATTTTTTTTTTACCTAAATGAAAGCTTTCCAAGTACTTATTTTCACAACTCTTTTAGTAAGCTGCCATGTTATTTTTGTGGATATAATAGCTATATTCAGTGCTGAACATCACTGTTGTCAAATGTGCTGATAATTCCTCTGATGTCAGTGACAGAAAGATTGTGTCTTGTCAGTAAGAAAAGCAGATGCCTTGGGCATGTTGAAACTGAGAAATTAGATTCCCCTAGGAGAGCAACCATGTGAGAACTCTAAGTAGTTACCTTCCAAGAAGGAACTGGTGAACTGATTTATAAAAAAAATGAGAACGGACACCTTTGCTTTAAACTGGAGTCAAGCATGCAGTATAGTTTGCAGAAGTTTAATCGCACCTTTTTTTCCAGTTGTGTTTATGTTCTTCTGTTTTCCTCTAGACAGGTTTTAGAATGGACATGTACCATGGAAGAGGATATCAGTATGCAGCTCCAGATAGAGATAGCTTAAATAGAGGTGTAAATGACCTCAAGTTCACTCTTGTGTTTCTCTACCAAGACATTTAACTAAACATGCAAGTGTTTACTTCTTTACTAATCCACCTAGCTTTCTTAGATATCTATCAAACATTTTCCTTTGTAGACTAAATGTTTCAAGAGTTCTTGAAGATGATGGATATTCTAGTTCTGACCCAGGAAAGTCCAGGAGGATGATGTAGCTTTCAGCCTCCCTCTAGGATTATTTGTAAACCAGAGCTGAGTGTGTGCCAGGAAGCTTGGCTGAAGAAGTTGCTGTGGTTCTTGGCAGAATGAAGCTGCCAGTGTAGTTCCATTTGTGCTAGATGGAAAGGGCTACTAGAGGTTGTGAATTCTTCTACACCTATTATTTGACCCAAAATCTGATTAAGGATACATTTCTCCTCTGTTATCTATCCTTTGGATTTACACGTTTCTTGCTAAGTCTATCCCTTTCCAGAGCTGCATAGATCTATTTGAATTTATTTAATTTAAACTTATTGACGTATTTTATTTTCATAGTATAGTGACTTAGCAGTATAAAAGACAAGGGGACATAAACTCTTCATAATTTCAAGATGTAGTAGGCAGGATTAAGATTTGCAGATAGCAAACAAGAATGGTTTTAGTTAAAATATAAACATTTTAATAAAAAGCACAGCTGGCTAGAGACTGTGTATTTACTGTGGTGGATAAACCTTTTAAACACTTTCAGAAAAGGGAGGAGTTTTTGTTTAAAGGTAGAAGCCAAGAGAAGAAATAGCAGTACCTGCCAGATGAAGAGCGATGTTTCAGATTTAGGTACAGACTAGGAAAGATGTAAAGAATTAAGAAAGAAAAGAAACAAAGCCTGTAGAGAATGCAGAGATTATCCTATAAGTAAAGTATCTTTTATATATGAGCAACAGGAAGCCTATTCAAAGAAGAACATAAGAAAGAATTTTCCCAATAAAATAATATATTTAGGAAATAGCACTGTGCTAGGAAAAACATTGATTGGAAATGAATTTGTTCTATTGATGAATATTGATTTACTGTTATTATTCTAAAATATTTAGAATGTTTTTCTTCCATTCTCTTTTCAGATTTTGAAAATGAACATCAGATTAGTTTTCTGTGGCTTGATGTGTTTCAACATACCTGCACAGTACTCAGTCCAAAGAACATCTGTTTTGTCAGATGTAAAGTGCGATTATACGTTATTGTGAAAAATGTGGTTTCAGAGGTGGCCACATAACGTGGCTGAATTCAACTTTGGATAGTGCCTCTGTCATGGTTTAACTCTGGTAGGAATCTAAACTTTACCCAACTGCTCACTCACATTCGGTGGGATGTGGGAGAGACTCTGAAGGGTGAAAGTGAAAAAAATCATGGGTTTAGATAAAGACAGTTTAATACGTAAAGCAAAAGCTGCTTGTGTAAGGAAAGCAAAACAAGGAATTAATTCACCACTCTCCACGGGCAGGCAGGTGTTCAGCCATCTTCAGGAAACCAGGGCCCTATCATGCTTAACAATTACATAGGAAGATAAATGACATAACTCTGAATGTCTTCTCTTCCTTCTTCTTCCCCCAGCTTCATATGCTGAGGATGATGCCATATGGTCTGGGACAACTCTTCAGTCTATTGGGATCAGCCGTCCCAGCTGTGTGCCCTCCCAAATCCTTGTGGACCCCCAGCCTCCTCACTGGTGGGACAGTGAGAAGCAAAAAAGGACACAATGCTGTGAAAACACTTCTCAGCAGTAATTAAAACATCTGTTATTAAAACTGTTTTCATCACAAATCCGAAGCATAGCCCCATGTAAGCTCTTAGGCTTCAGTGGAAAAAAACATTTCAGTGAGGAACCATAATTCAACAGTAGAAGGACATTTAGTTTCAGGCATGAATAAAAATGATGATGAAAGAATCTCAAACTCTGAGCTTGGAAAAAGGAGGAATTAAAAGATTAGTGCAGTATGAATCTCTTCTATCTTGACAAGTCCGGGATTCCTTCATATAATGTTGGATATAGTCTGTGAGAGAAAGTATAATGCATATCAAAATGCCATGTGCAATAAGAGCGAACAAATGTGGAAAAAAATTAGCATTATAGCCATATCTGCAAGTCATAGAAATAGATGGGATTATTTTATTGATCTGCAAAGTACACAGGATTTAATCCGGTGTCTACAAAGGGAAATGTTTTCAAATGTAGCCTGGGAAGTTACAGCTGGGAACACACAAGCTGACTGGTTCTTATCTTAGAAAGTAGAAACTCCATTTAAAGAAAGCTTTAAAAATGTAAGACTTTAATCTCCATAAATCTAGGTATTTTTTGAAAAAAATTCTGGAAAATATATTCTTATTCTTGTACAGAGAGATATCTCCACAGCTGAGCTTCTTCACATTCTTTCCTTTCAATGCTTTACTTTTCCAGAGCAACTACTTTTCTTTTACATCTTGTGTACTTTTACTACTTATACAGTGGCTAAAAATGATGCCATCCAGTCAAAGATCTTATTTGAGCAAGAATATTTAACATGCTTGTTCCTTCCTTGAGGTTTTTAAAATATATGAAAATCCTGAAGATTGACTTAAAGAATGAAGTATCAGAAATCTGATATATGGATCTGAGAAAAAATTTCAGATAGTACAGTTGAATTCTGAATGTAAGTGCCCATGTTTTAATGACTCAAGATATTTCCTTTTTTAGAAGAAAGTAATATCATAATAAGGTGAAATTTCTGGGGTCTTTGCATGTTGACATCAGGAAGATCATTATTCTAGGTAGATATTTGCATTTGTAACTGTTTGTATTTGTGAAGGCTCAGAAAATATACCACAATAAAGTACTGTGGGTGTGTGGGTAAGTTTGTAGCTCTGTTCCTCAGCTGTCGCTGAAATCCAGATGGTTTGTGATGGATACTGCCAAGTCGTGTTTGGTGCAATGGCTGGTACAAGGCAGGAGTCTGGATCATAAGAGGACATGGCCAACCCTGTTACAGCAGCAGTGGCTCCTGCCCTTCTCTATGGGGCTCACTCAACCTTTGCAAGTTTCCCCTTCCCCGGGCAGGCATGGCTCAGTTGCTCGGTTTGTGCAGGAATACCTGCAGACCAGTAGTTTATAATCACATTTATGAAGGCAAACCTGGCACCAAATTAATCTTTTCTTGCTCCGCCAGGCTGTAGACCCCTGAGGATAAGTGCCTACAGCTTACTTTAGTGAGGAACAAACACATATGAGGCAGGAATGGGACAAGCAGCTGCAGCATGAACCACAACAACACGTGATTCAAAAATCTTAATATTTTTCTCAATATGAGATGTGTGTTCCTCGGTTTGATCCTGCTATGGTTTTCATTTTTTTTTTTTAATTATTTCTCTTTCTCTTTTTTTTTTTTTTAATGAATGACAAGAAAAACATGAAAAAAATCATGAAACAGTGTGAGTGAGAAGTGAAATCAGAAGAAAGTGCAAACTGTACAATGCATTTTAAAGATTTTAAGGATTGGCTTGAACTTGCATCAGCATTTTGAAAAACAAAAGTATCCATGTTCCTACCTATGATGTCTACAAAACTCCAGAGCTTTGGAGCCTCTCAAGCTCTTTTCTCATTGTTAATACAGCTTTAAATTTATTTTTGTTAAAAAAACCTTGTTGACAAGTATACCTCAAAGAGGAACATGATGTGCAGTTGGAGCAAATGAAGGCAGATCTTATTCCATGTTTGTGTGTTCTTTGAAACAATACATGATTAATGCTAAAGTTTTGTGAGAGGAATAGGTAGAAACAGGCAATTAAACCAGCTGTTGGAAGGTCTATAATAAACCATAGAAACTTCTGGTCAACACAATGACAGCTACATTGAAAAAAAAAATCTTTGTTTACCCAAATTCTTGCTTTGGAGGGGAAGTGTCATTTGGACTTTGTTTCTTAATGTTTAAGAGATCTGTAAAAAATTAATCACTACCAGTTCCAACAAGATCTCACGGGATCACCCATGTCTGTGTAGCACTGAAGCATTGATTGATAAAGGCAGTAATTATTTTCTGATTTTTAATCTCTCTTTCTATAACTCCTGCATTAACCTATGGAAAGCATAAGGTGTCTTAGCTACTTTGGCCCTCTTCATTTCCTTTTTATCTATAATATGTCTTTTCCTGAATGTTTTCTGTTCAGTTTTTCAAATTCAGTAGAGCCTCTGGAGAAAAAAGCCCTGAAGTCTTCAGCTTCTTGAAATTTGGAAGACATAATGGAATGATGTAAAAAGTGGTATAATGTTGCCTATAAAGAGCTGTCACGCATCACTTAGCTGGAGTTCTCTACAGGTATAGTACAGAAGTTTGTTCATAGGATAGAGCAGTTCTCACCTTGGTTGCTGCAGGAAATTAATACCCCTGATATGGTTTAACCTCTGCCAGCAATTAAGAATTACCCGGTTGTTTGCTCACTGCCATCCCCAACCCTTCCCAGTGTGATGGGGAAGAGAATATGAAAGGTAAAAGTAATGAAACTTGGGGGTTGAGGCAAGAACAGTTTAATAACTAAACTAAACTAAACTAAACTAAACTAAATTAAACTAAACTAAACTAATGAGAATGATAATAATAAAATACGATAGAGGAAATTAAAATAACAAAATGAAAGAGAAATTGAAACCAAGAAAAACAAGCAATGCAAATGAAGAACAATTGCTCATCACCAACCAACCAATTTCAGCCTCTTCCTGAGCAGCAGTGTCTAGCCAGCTTTCCCCCTACTTTATATGCTGGTCATGATGCCATATAGTATGGAATAGTCCTTTGGTCAGTTAGTGTCTGCTGCCCTGACTGTATCCCCTCCAGGTCCTTGTGCACCCCCAGCTCCCTGGCTGGCAGGGAACCATGAAGGAGGAACTGAAAAGTCCTTGACTTAGTGTAAGCACTGCTCAGCACCAACTAAAACACCACTGTGTTGTCAACATTATTCTCATATTAAATCCAAAGCACAGCACTGTACCAGCTACTCAGAAGAAAATTAGCTCTATCCCAGCTGAAACCAGGGCACTCCCTGAACTAATCATGGTTCCTGTGAACAGGACCAACAGTTTTTTCTCCGGATTTATGCTAATTTGGTCTGGCTGTAAGGAGGAATCAAATTTTAGCAGCTCATTTGTTCTACTGAGTCCTGTTGTGAATGAAAATAGCCAACTTCCATATGTGAGTTCAGTTGTTAATGAGAAGGCAAAATCCATCTTTGTTACTCTCTTGCTTCAAGCCCTACTGGCTGAGAGTTACAGGAGTTTTGGTTGAAACTCCTTTACATACTTCTCTGCAGATCAACCCTTCCCTAATACATGGCCCATCCTCAAGCCTATTCCCTCTCTGCTGGGCCTTGTAACCAGGATTTCAGTATCTTTATGTGCTATGAAGCAGATGCTGTTCTATTTTTCTTCACAGTCTCAATTGCCTCCACTGAAGACAGACATGCTTCATTTCTCTTTTAGCTGCTGTAACTGGTCATCTAATGGTCAAAGCTGATATCACTGGGAAAATCCCCCAGGCAAATAGAGCAACAGCGTGCCTCTGTTAACTCACTGCTTTTACTTTTACTCACCATAATTGCCTCAGGCTGTTGGTCTCTGACAACCTGCTCCAGGAACAACATCGCTATCCGGCAACCCCTTTATTAGCCCTGGAGATGTCAGAAGCCTTCTCCAAGTGCACAGCAGCAGATATACACAGAAGCAAACTGAAGGGCAGAAAGGAATTAAACTTTCATACTTACTGGCATAGAAGAGTTAGTTCTCTTCACAGCCCCTATTATAGAGCCTTCATCGTTCTCCTTTCTCCAAAACTACAAATCAAGTTGCTAAACTGGACACAAAGAATTAAAATTATCTAGACATATTTTTCTACAAAGCAGCAGCTGAAATATTTGTGTTTCATGAAAATTGTAAGGAATCTGTTTTGAAGATATGAGACACTGCTTAGTAATGAATGCAATAAATAATCCATGTATTGACAGAAATACGAAGGCAGACGTACCTGTGGTTAAATTTGAAATGGATGTTTACAAGCTGGAGAGCTTTGCTTTCAAAGTTTCCTAAGATCTTCTTCATAATCAATCAGGGAATGTGGATTTCGCAGTTAAAACCTGACAACAAAATGGTTTTGAATTTTTATCAGTTAGTATTTTTGGTTTTAAGTGCAGGTAATCACATTTGTAGGAGCCTCATAGCCATATAGATTCTCACAGATTTTGCCACTGGCTCAGATACAGCAATATTAAATTTTGCCAAATCACAAAAGACTTAAGTATGACAGAATAAGGCAGGAGGATATTGATTTGCCTTAGGCATTTCATTTAAACTCCTACAGTAGGCAGTACTTAAAGCATTTGAGGATTTCAAATGTTGTCATTCAAAATACAGTGTATTTCACCTTTATAATGAGAAATAAAGATTTCTCCTTTTATTGTTTGCTTTTTTGTTTGGTTTGTTTGTTTGGTTTTTTGCTCCTTTATTTTTTTGTGGAAGAGAAGAGATAGAGATGAGAGATCTGCATGCTGTACAGTTTTTTTGTTGTTTTTCAAAATTATCTTTGCAAGGAAATCTTATTATGGCCATAGTTTGTGTTTAATGATGATACACTCTCTGTCTCATTGGTCACCATTATTTCTCTGTTATTTAATACTGAGATCTTTCCTGTCCTTTTTTTTTCCTGGCTCAGCAGACTAGAACTGGGAGCATTTTTTTTCTAATTACAGAAAACCACAAATCTTTCTCATACTGTTTCATACGAGGATTGCTTCTATAATCACTGCTCTCAAAAATGACTAGCCCATCAAATATTTTAAAAGGATATTTCCTAGCCTATTTTATCTCTCAGTGTTAACAAAGCTTTTGAATTTGCTAATGTTTGTTAATTGTGTCACTGTATCTGAGTTAAATTTAGTAAGATATTTGAAATTTTAAAAATTTTTTTCTCAACATTCAACATATTTTTTTGATAATTTAAGGTATTTTAAAAGAAATATTAAAAGGTTATTTGGAATTACATTGAAAGTGGAATCCTAGATTAATTTTAGGAAGGAGGAAGGAAGCACTAAGTTATGTCAAAATCTGAACTGCATCTTGAAATTACTGGCCTCCTAGAGCTGGAAACTGAACTCATGTTCAGGTGTTAGCTTCCCAAAATTTACCTTGCAATTGGAATGGTTAATTATTTTTTGCATTTGATGCCTGTTTTAAAGATGAGACCATGATCATTGTCTTTTGACTATTTAAGAAAATGTAAGGAAGGGCGTAGTGAAAGTGTATCAGAAGCTGTCTATGAAGAAATGTGCAGTAATTTCTTCACTACCTCTTGTAGAAGAAGATACTAAAACAAAGCCTTAATTGGAAGAAATCACACAGTCTGTATTCAGACAGAAAACCTGAGCCAAAATTTAAGCATTTACAGTTGCTGTTTTTCAAAACACTGCCTTTTTTGTGATTCCTATCGCCTTTTTAGGCACTCATTTCAGACAGTAATTGCTATTTCCTTTTTTGCTTTTGTGTGAAGCGAAATATAGGTTAAAAAAAAAGAAAAAAAAAAGAGAAGATATATGCAAAGGCCAGAGCAAAACAGAGTACTTGAGAGAACAGGCTGAGTCCAACATGTTATGACAGCACCAGGAAATATAAAACTGTTATTGATGAACAGGCATGCTGAACCAAATTCTAGGGTGACCAGTAGGAACTTAAATATCAGAATCCATTCCCTGTGGTAAATATTATTAGTATGGAAAAGTCAAGCACACCATTATTGTGCTATAGCCAAAATCTAAACCAAATTTAATAGGCAACTTATTTTTATAATTTTTAATACTTTTGATTTGCTATTTCAGTTGTACCAGGTATCAAACTTTTGTTTATTGACTATTTTGCAAAGACCTGGCAGTAAATATACTGGTCAGTGGTGCCAGTGGTCAGACTGAAATGATTTTTTTATTAAAAAAGAAAAAATAGAAAAATGATTGAAGCAAACAAAAATTCATATGGATGTGAAATCTAAAATTCCTAGGACTATTCACATGAGTAAATATTTTATTTGGTAGAAAATGCAGGATCAAGTAGAAAAATATTGCTCTTGTTTCTCTTTCTCTCAAAATACTTACTTTAAAGCACTTTAACTTCCCTGTGGAAATAAAATGTTGTAGCCTCAATGCTGAGAAGTTTCCTAAAGACGTGCTGCACAAGATAGAAAAATAAGCTTGTTTCTTTTAGGAAAATGTAGAGGCTTTTCTCTTTAAGAGAAGTGGATTCTTTCTATAGAAAACATGTTTCATTTAGAGTATACTAACAGTATTTGAACCGGCCTTCAGGCATTTTAGACTTCAGTAGTGCCACAAAGGCTTGTCTAATTTAACAAATATGTTAACCATAATTTACCGCTGCTTCTGACAATAAAATGGAATTTTCTGTTTACACTGATTTGAGGTTTACCTAAATCAGATGGCATACTGGGGGGAAAGGAGAGGAGAGACGATAAAATACCCAATTCCTCTTTACAGTATTATTTCTTTGTTCTGCAGAACTTTAGTAGTGTCTGCCTCCTGATCTTCTGCATGTGTCCCAACCTGAGCAATGCTGTAACTGTCTGCACTCAAGAATTAGGTAGGCTGGAAGTGCAGTGAGAGCAATGTGGGACAATATATATGCTCATATTATTTCTAAACTACTGATTAAGCTCTAATAGGAGAAGCAAATTACCTTTTGCTACTGTTGCAAGTAGGTGGGATGAGAAATATTGTCTATGTTTAAAAAGTCTGAGTATATTTATATTCGGTTCTTGCACAGGGCCACGAAGACAGCTCATGCTTGCATGAGTTTCCATGCTTTTACAGCTTTCCTCCTGTCATGAATTAGAAGCAAGTATGTGGTGGCTCAGCAGAACTTAGCTGCTGGTGTCTCAATAGGACACAATGGCTCCATCCTGTCCTTTTCCAAGCTGTAGACCTGGCAGACAAGGCAAATAAAGAGATCACACAGGAAGACAGTGGCAAATGTGATATAATACCAGAGCTTCCTAACTCCTAATAGATATTTCTAGATTATTTAAAACTGGAAATAGTAGAATATCTTTTCTGTATGAGATAGCTAGAGAGGGAGAGAGAGAGAGCAAGCAAGAGCAAGCAAGCCAGCTGTGGCAGTTCTGGGAAGGCTCTCTAGCGAATAATGGATTTAGTGTTTGAGCAGAATAGAATGGGAAGTGGCTATTCGAAAATATGCCGAAATACATGGAATAAACAAGTGTACCCAGTGAAGATTATGTATTGAAATGCTGCTGACACAGTAAAAGGCAAAAGAGAAAGGGGATTAGGTGGGAATTACATTAATAAGAACCTGTAGAAGGTAATTGAGATGATACAGAAATAATAACTTAGGAGAAGCCAAGACAGAAGCACCACAGTGCCACGGTAGTTTATTAGCATATGGGAGAAAATTTGCCTGAGCTATTAACTTCCACTTGTAGTAAATTCCAAGGGCAGTGAATCCTCAATTAATTTTTCCATAAAGCCCTAGAGATGCCTCAGGGCTTGTCCAGATCATTAGGATTGCTTTACAGGCCCATAACAAAAAGATTATGAAGAAGCAAATTTTCCAAGCAATCCAAGACAAATTCAGTGCCAGATCAGGTGAGACCTGAATATTAATTGTTTCTAAGTACTGAAAGAACCTATTATTTTCCTTTTCTCAACTCAGAAGCAGGTCCAATATCATAAATACTTTAAAAAATCACTTTTTTCTTTTCTGACCATTCAGTTTTCTGACCAGTAATTTCACCTATGAGCCCTGAAGTTGACAGCAACCTTAATGGATGTTCAAATGGAAGCACATGATGTTTTCTCTCTCCATGTAGAATTGCACTTTGCATAGGCTAACAGACAACTCAATGTTTAAGTATCTTGTTATTTGTCCAATAAGTCGAGCAAATGTTCACCATTAACTGTTCCTAGGCTGTGTATGCTCCTGTTTTGTCTGCTATGTTACAAAGTGACAGAACCATTATTGCTTGGAGTAGCCCATGGGACACCTAATGTGCCACAGCTAATGACAGAAACACAGGACTGAGAGTTGTAGGAAAACTTACTCTGTGTTATTAGCTTAGGTTATGGTCTAGAGGGAAGGCTTCAGAAGAATTTAAGGTTTGTATGAGATGACCTTTTAAAAGCAGTGGCCTTTGATACGTATGGCGAGTATTCCCAGATTCCTAATACTTTGTCTACTATTTAAGACAAAAGCATGACTTTCACACAGTTCTAGGGTACCCTACAAATTCTCCAGGCTCAATGGTTTCAATACTTCTCTTGTCGATGGATGATCATTTTAGTTATAAATAACGTCCATATCATCTGTCCATATCACAGTCCTGAGTGATCTCTTCACATTTTACAAGACGGTCTTGTGAATGGATTTTCCCTTCCTCAACCTGTAGAAAAGACTTAGTGATCTCTGTTGGTATTTTTCTGGTGAAGGAAATGGAACTAAACATTGGTGTTAGCATAGTAAGAGCTTGTATCATATTCCTTTAATACAAGGAAATGTTTCTTTAACTTCAGGAAGCTTTCTAAATTTTAATTGCTCACGGTATTTATACAAATATCCACAGACTGCAAAGTTCAAGTAGCCTACCCCCAACTTCTGGTTTCAAAGGCTGCTGAAATTTAGGATAAACTGCCTCAGTCCCACACCTCCACTCCTTGTTTATTAGAGTGCCCTCCTATTTCAAACAGCAAAGCAGAGAAAAAATGTATATAACTTCTTTCAGCAGATATAGCTCTCCTAATTAGCGACATGGCTGCTTGCTTTGGGGTTTTTTTGTACAGTGGAGTAAAGCTGCATTTGCTTTCTGTCTACAACAAAAGTAATCTCCACAGAGCTGTGGTTCTCCTTCCCACTGTGCATTGGACAAGTGCATATGCAGGGCCTCCTACCCCTGCCTTCTCTCCTTCCCTTGGTATTCCTGGAGGAAAGTGGTCTGCAGCTCATATCAAAGTTACAGCTGCAGCATGACTTGGGAAGATCTCCCTGTATCTCAGTCAGAAAATGCTACTAAGAGTTAAAACTTGAGTAGAAAAGGTAAAGTAATTCAGCATATGATGGGCAGATGAGAAGTTAAAATTTTCCAGGGAAACAGACTTTCAGCTTTGGAAAATTATAAGCTGATATAAAATCATAAGCGCCTTCTAATTTGTAAAGTTTCCAGTTGTATCTCACAGTTTGATTTCCATATGGTCTAGTTATCTAAAAACATCTCTTTAAATGAATGGAACTGTCAACAAATATTGCGGTTGGAAATTCAAGAATTGTAAAAGCAAAGATATATATATACACACATAGATACATAGATATAGATATATAGATATATAGATATCAGTAATGATGGAAGTTGTGGGGGTTTCCACTTATGTTTACCAAATTGTTCATAACTCCACTCCCTTTAACTTCTCTGTCATTACAATATTTCATTACCAGCTGAACTCGGGCAAGGCTAAGTAAACCACTGCAGAAAACTGAATAATTGTTTTTAAGCTTTTTAAGCTCACAGAAAACAGATTGAAGTTCTGAATGTTAATTCTTATTCTGAAAGTTGAGGGGTTTTTTGGAACTTAGTAAAGTGGCATAAAAAGCTCTCATATTGAGTTTTTCCCCAGCTTTTTTCTTGTTCAATCAAAAATAAATGCACAATACTTATTGAAGTTGAAGCTTATTATGTTATTTTATGGTAAATAGTTTCTCGTATGGCAGATAAAAAATAAACAATACGTGTACCACATTTTAATATATTTGCACTGTTTTTACTACTAATAAAAATTATATTCACACGTTTCTAATTGTAATGTACCTAAATTAAAAGTAATCTGCCTTTCTCTCCTCCACTATACTTATTTTAAAAAGGCAATTTTGAGCTTCAAACTGTTTTCTGTAACCAAATGTAATTATATTGGGAATTAATTAATGAAAGCATAATTTTCATTTTATGCATGAAAATAATCTATCATTTGTTTTTGTGCTCTACATCAATTCAAAGACTTATAATTTTCTTTTTGATAGTTATGAAGCGTGGATGTTATCACAATAATTTTTAATGCTATTCAGTACTGGGTTTAGGTCCTATTATCCTTATTTGCACCCTAGCTTTTATACAAATTTTTAGACTACATGATTATACAATCTACAGAGAAAGCCATATGAGTTGGGAAGAAAAACATCGTTCCTTCTGCAATCCAGTTGCTTTCGGCCCCTGAAGCTGCTATAGAAAACAGACATTTATTCCATGAACACGTGGACTTTTCAGTCATGGTACTACTGTAAAAGCAGGCCTACTTGTCTACTCTGCAGATCATAGCTTTAGAGGCCCCTTTAATTTTGAGAGCAGAAGAGATTTTGCCCAAAATACCTCAGTAAGGAGGGTTTTGTTTTATTGCCAGCAAAACGAGCTCACATAACTCTCTTCTTTGTGTTCCTTGTAAAAGGAAGGATACAGAATTGTCAGTGAGTTGTGACTTGTTCTGTGTCTTTGTAAACAACGGAGATCACAAACTCATGAATACAGTACTAAGGAAAAACAGAAATCCAAATTGTAGTCAGGCACTTAAATTACAGTAAGTTTTATGGATGGTCTCTTACAGATGGAAGGGTTTTTTGGTATATACCAACATATATCATTGCCTGCCTTTTTCAATGTATATTTATGTATATGTAAACGTACAGATGAGCATACATACATCTGCAGTAATCAGGAAGCTGACCCACAAAATGGTATAAATAATAACAGCATTTTGTTAGACACAGACTGCTGAAATTTTTATAGTCCTATTTTGACCCCACATTGGGGAATACTGAGAGACTGCATGTGATCTTAAGAAATGTTATTTATTATAATAATGAGATATAATCACGAGACAAGTTCATATAAGACCTTACAGTGCACTGTGGGTTGTTAAATCATTGGTGGGCATTTTCAAGAAAAAAAATGAATGAGCAGAAAATACTGAATAAATGAAGTTGTACTTTGATTTAAAATCTCAGTTTACACTAAAGATATACTCTAATAGTCTAAACTTGTCATGCAGCCATGGAAGTGCTAAAATCTTTCAAAAATAAACATATCCAGATGACGGAAGCCACTTTACCCTCAGGGTAATGGATCTCTGTATTAAATACAGAAACATATGTATAATAAAACATATGGAATATGATATTTGCAAAACGATTTACAGAGCACTGTGTACAGGTGTGCAAGGAAGATATAAATACCTCAGTCACGATAGATAAACTGTTACAGAATCAGGGCCGCAGTTATTGCCTGTGCTGTGAGTCTGTAATGGTAAACACACTGGGGAAGGAGGATATTCACATCAGAACTAATTGTAAGCTTGCCAAAATTGTTCTTTGGGAATTCAGATTTAATTGCTTTCTTGAACTCTTGTATAAGGAGTTGTTCTCACCTTGTTGCCTGTGTATTGTTGCTGTTAACCATTAATGGGAGTCCTGCACCTAGAGTATGGGCAGAGTGTCAGTTCACCTGACACCATTTGGGCACCCTTTGCTCCTACTGCAAGCACCAATCCTTTGGATACAGATTCTTGGCTTGTTGCTGGATATGTGCTCACTTCTTACCCACAAAAAGTCCTCCTCAAAGAATTCTGAGAGATTTTATTTGTTCACCCTTTGCATTGCTATGACCTCATCATCTTTATGTTTGAACTGCTCTTCTCCTGTGTAAAGTGGCTATATAAAAATAGCAGTGTCTAACTCAGCTGTGCTCCCTCTAGGTGTTTGGAGCTGCTGACCAATATAAAGGCATTTTTAGTGTTACTCCTTTTAACTCTGCAGAATCTGCACAGGTATGTCTGTGATCTGAGAAAATGTGTCTATTCCATAGATGCACTGAAAGATGTTTCAGACATTTTTCAATTAAGTTATTTCCATCCCAACTAAAATTAAAAAAAGCAAGTCTTTGGTCAAAAATGTATGATGGAACTAAGAGCCAATATGAGCTATATACTGTACCAATGTTAAAATTGCACTTAGCATCTCTTTTTCCCCACTGCATGATTAATTACAGCTTGATGACTCAAATAATTTTTATTACTTCTGGGTTTATTATTGGGTATATTATTCTTTGTGGTGAGATCCTTGTTTCTACTGTCTGCAAATCAAAAGACCCACAAAGGAGTCTTCCAAATCTGCCAGTAATCCTGGCTGAATTACAAATCAGAGCCTTTGTCAGTCTTTTGGGCACCCTCTGTTTGGAAAGCATTCCCCTCTGAGCAGCTGGACCCTCTCCACTTGGCATATCCATTTTGCAGTAATAATTGTACTTTTGGATACTTGGTTCTGTCATCAAAGCAAATTAAGAATACTGTCTTTATTTCACTGAAGAATCTGACCCAGGGATGCCACACTTGGATATAGTCATCATCATGTCGCTTAGATAATATTAAATAATGTCTGGAGAGAAGAAAGCTTCTAAGAGAAGTAAGTTGCAATGATCTGACTTGCTCAAATCAAGGGAAACTTCAGAAGTAGTTGATGGTTAATGCAAAGTTTTCAGTTGCAAAATCCACGTTTGTTCAGATCATCTTAACTCTCACTGACCTTGGCAGTACTACAGGGTTATATTTTTCTGTGAGCTGTTTTTGAATAAGCACTCCAGTGAATTGAGTTCATGATTTTTAATAGCAGACCCACTGCTATACTTGTCATTTCTCTTTTTTCAAAGGAGCCTTAAAAAAACAACCAAAGTTATTGTGAAAAATAGTATATGTAAGATCCAGGACACTCTGTTTTTCTGTCCTTTCTTTGAAAGTAAACAAAATACATTTCGATTTTTCCTTATATACTGGACCTGTGTGGTCATGGAGGCTGCAGGAATGTCAAGTTATCAAAGTTACAAAATATGGTGCAGGACTGTGAACAAGCTCAGTTAGCAATTTCCTGTACATTTGAGACTCAATTTCCTCTATAATATATATAGTATAATATTCTCTATAAATTCTATAGTATAATTTAAAAAAATGCTTTTTTTTTCCTTTTTGAAAAAAAAATGAAAAAATATCTTCTTCCCCATAGATCTGGATGAGGATCTTTTTCCTCTGTATTATAGGTGGATGATTCACAGAACTACCACTCAAGGCATATACTGGAAACCTTGTTTCACTGGAACCCTTAAAAGTTCCTACATGTTTCTAGGCCATGTGCAGGATGCATGCCAAGAAAATCTACTGTAAAGGCAATGATTAGACACATATTTACAGATTGGTGTGAATTTTTAATTAATATCTTAGCACTTCTGTCAGATGTTTTATAGGATTCTCTCTGGAAATCCTTACTAGTCAAGAACACTGCATACCTTGAGATTTAAAGAGGAAGTGCACAAAAAGTCATACATTGGACATTGCCTTGCAATCTAATATTGCTGAAAATAACTCAAGTTTTGACAATCACAGTTGACAATACAGTAGAGCAGAAAAAATTATATATCATATAAAAAAGAAGGAGACGTAGAGGAGCTAGAATAAATAGAATCAAGCTTTGTGAGAAGATGAAGAGTGCAAAAAAAGTGAAAGAGATAAATTTAGAAACCTGACAGGCCATCAACACACAGTATGGGAAGGAAGAATGAAAAATGACACTTCAAAGATATGGCCTCAACAGCCATAATAAAATGCATAAATGGGCATTCTTCCCATAGTCTTCTCCTTCCTATATTTTAGCTCTACATGTCAAGACCATGTAATTATTGCAGTTAAAAAAAAAAGTAAACAACAAAACCAAAGAAGAAAGGCTAGTTAAACTAAAACGTATTCAAGAATATGATATATCACTCTCAAATGGAGAATTACACTGTGTAGCAATTTCATCTGAGTGAGTGAGAGTCAAAAGGGAAAAAAAATGAAACGAGAAGGAAATGAAGCTAAGTAATTGGAGGAAAAAGAGATGTCATGAATTGGAAATGAGTTTTGCTTTGAGGTGCTGACTCAGATGCATAGCTCTCTATAAAAGCTACAGTTAGAATAAAAATAGACCAGAATTTTAGTTATGAATAATAATAAAAGAGACTTTTATTTGCTTTATATGCTTCAGAAATATCCAATTCTTCTGCTTATGAATAGGAAAATAGAAAAGCTGTGCTATCCTTCTTTCAGACTTTGAGCCTTAGCCTAAAATCTGAAACCTGTAAATGGAAAATAAAACATATAATACCAAACTTGCTTATTTCATCTTTATTTACAACCATTCAGATGGATGACAAAAGAAATGAAATTTAGGTGGAAAAAGGGAGATCATCTATAGGCATTTTTTATAGAAATGATCAAACAGATGAGTACCAGACCTTTCCTCAGGCTTCACTTAATAAATTTCTCAAAAAGAAGCAGTTCACATGGATGGTAAAGAAAATAATCAAATGCAATGTTAAGGGAAACAGTTGGGCATGAATACTTAATACCATTTGCTATTGTCTTCACCATATCAGGATTTTAATACTGGTTTTAAATCTGAGCTACATTTTCAGAATCTGGTTTCTTTGTTTCTGGTTTCCAAATCTTCTCTTCTGAGAGTTCACTATTATTCTTTCAATGTGTGATATTGTGTCTGCAGCTTTTTTTCCATTAGTGTTCAAAATTCCCTTTAGTATTTTTCATCTACCGTGTAGATTAGGATTAGAAAATTTACTTTTCTAATCCTAATCATAGGGTGGATTGCACAAAGGATGTCAGGACAGATTCACCTGCACACGGTTGTATTAGCAGGGCTCACAGCTGATGGCACACATGGGTTGTTAGTGAAGAAAGTTATAAAAACAGAGGAGAGAGCTAGAGATGGAGGGAGTGAGGAAAAAAGAAGCAGAGGCAAAGAGGGTAAAAAGAGGAGGGAGGGAAGGAAGAAAGACAGACAGACTTTCTAGTATCCAATTGGAAAGAGCAGCAATGAGGTCGTCTGGCACAGCAGAGATGAACAGTCTCATCTGAGACTCCTAACAAAGCAGGGGATGATGGCTAAGGAAGCAGGGTACCTGCGGACCTGTGCAATAGTCCCCGGCCACTCTTACAAGAATATCTAAGGCACTCAGCTAAAGAGTTAATTGCTCCAAAAGAGATAATTATTCGTTCCTGTGGTTACCAGGAAGTCTTGACTTCAAGAGGCAGCACAGCTCTGTAACAGTCCTACTGATGAAGACCACTAATGTCTGGAAGAGTGGAATATCTTCCAGGTATTGCTGTCTTTCCTTGTCTTCTGATGCTTTTAGTTTCAAAGTTGCCTTTTTTCCCCACCAGCTCCCATTGCATATTTTCCTTGTCCCAGAGATTACAGAATGAGGTCCACTGTAGCAACATATCCCTCCTGTGCTAGGTGCAGCATGTGCACAAATGCAGACAATTTCCTTGACTTGCTTAGAATTATAATATATTATAATTTAAGATTATTCAAACTGCCAAAAAAGACACATCTTGGGAGTTTACTTAAAACTGTGTTCTTCAAACACTGCTTCAGACCTTCTCTACAGATAGTTCCAGAGTAATGTCTTCCTTTGAAACAGTCAGGGTTGGATGTGATTACGAGGACTTATTCTTCCTGACAATTATTTAAAATATCATTTAGGGGGGAGGGGGGTGGACATGGAGGGGAGAGAAGGAAAAAAAAAAAGTGAAGTACTAATCGTTTAGATTGAGAAACATTTTAGTGTTATCAAGTATTTTTTTTGCTATCTGATAAGTGGAAATAACTTCTTTGGCTGATGCCTTTTCAGTACATGTGTTTTATTAAAGATATCCAGTATAGCTGGATATTACAATGTCAACAAATCAGTCCCTCAGTGAGAAACACAGCTCAGAGACAATTTTTTATTGTCCCAAATAAGAGTGACAGAGCTTTCTGAAATGTGAAGACAGCTTATAAGCATTTGGCATAAAATCTAGTTACACAAAGCCTCCTTCCCCCAAAAAATAATGTTCTGGAGCCCTTCAAAGTCACAGTTCTATTTTTGGCTGACTCAGAGCAGGGATTTGAATTAATTTATCCTGCCCAGAAGAACACCTGAAAAAGCAGGCCATGAAGTCATTTTTATGCTATCCTCTTGTCCCATGAATATTTAAATAGGCTGTGCAGAATAGCATGGCTCTGACAGAAAAGACTGAGGGAGAGCCACCTCTACCAAAATATTCAAGACTGCTTTATGTGCTGTGAATGGTCAGATCTCTGAATCAAGAAAGGTCTTGACCTTGTCATTTCATAACTTTATATGAGTCCCCTGACCACCGGGTTATTAAACAAAAATGAAAAATTAGGCTACATTTTTCTTATCTAAAATGTTTCTTCTTTTGCCTTTTATTTCAAATATGCCAGAATAAAATATTCTGTTTTAGACTGAACAAAATATTTTGCATGAACCCCAAGTGACTAGGTTTTCTTTTCAGCAAAAAGGAAAGAATTATGCAAACCAGCATGGAAAAAAATGACCCAAAATGAAATATTTATATTTCAATCCAGCTTTCAGATAAAAGCATACATTTCTTGAATGGCTCTAATACATGGGTCTGATTTGAAGAGCTGCTGAATATCTCCTCTCTAATTGACTTTAACCCAGGTGGCTCGCAAAAAGCTGAAACACTTTGTGGTTCTGAGAGTCACCTCTGGAACATTAAAAAGCTGGAGGTGCAAATGTCAGCAAGTTTAAGTAAACAAAGAGTTATGCTAATTTATAATAAAAGAAGCTCAGCATAGTGCTTGTTGCCAGGCTCAAGAAAGTATTCCAAGGTTTTGTAACTTCTTTTAATTTTATACATTAAGTGAAGCAGGTTAATAATTCCCAACTGGACTCATGGCTGGTATCATAGAGTAAAAGTAAAAAAGAAAAAGGCACTGTGGCTTTTGCGTTTCTAAAATAATTACTCAATATTCATTCCACAGGCATCTGAGACAGGTGCATGGCACAGGAAAAATGTGCTGTAGCTATAACAGAGGAATTTGAATGTTAAAACAAATATATCTGTAAGATAAATTATGCCTTCATTTATACCAAAGTCAAAGTTTAATCCTATTTCTTTTATTCTATAATTGCACAGAAATGGAAAATAAATTATTGTGAGTGTGTCAGTGAAGTTTATTGCATATTGCTATGTCCACTTAGGGGGACAAAAGTATCTACCCAAGCATAATCTACTGGACACACTAAATTCACAGCAATGTATAGATGGCACTGAAGAATATGTTAAAAATTAGTGACTATTAGTTACTAATTTTTAACATATAATATTGCATAAATTAATATAATGGGAAAATTAATAATACTGACAGAGGGTGAGATTGCAAAGATGATAAAGGAGCAGGCATAACTGCTGGGCATGATTTTAAAATTTAGGCTGTATGAAGTAGATCTTTTGGCTTTATGCAGGCTTATATACTTTACTGATAGGACATGCGTGTCTCTCCATATGATACTTTGGTTACCTATTGTATACAAAGGAAGAGTTATCTACTTACATTTAAATATGAAGAAGGGACTGAAGAGAGTATAATGCTTAGGATCTAGTCCTGGAAGTACTAATCTGTTTGTCTAGTGAAAACTTGCTCATCTGCGGAGAGCACTGATACTGCTGAGAGAGATTTTGGGATTCAGGAACACAAGAGAATTGATGCTAATGAAGATGACAGTTTGAATGCCTGGCTGCTGCATAAAAGCAAAGCACAACTGCTTAAATGTCCCAGGTTAAAGCCTTGTCTTATAAACTCTGTTGGACAAATATGAGACAGGCTCTGCATGTGATGTGATGTTAGCATCTCCAGAAAAAAAATATCTGAATAATTGAATCTAAAAGATCAGAAGAGAACTACTTTAAAGCACTCATGACTTTGTGGATGACTTTGAAATGCAATCTGTTAGGACATAAAGTTGCATAAATACTTCTAATCAAATAGAGCTTGTGTATCTGTTCCTTGATTTTTCTTAATTAACAAAGCAAAATTGAATGAGGATTTTAATAAACCCCAGACTGTCTCAGCTCTTTCCTTTATCCTAAAAAGGCAACCAAGATAGATGGAGAAAGTGAAGATACCCTCAGTTCCTTTGCTTTCCAATAATATTTCCTTCATTGTACCTTATTTGGTTCCAAATGTTTGAATAGGGATATTTTTCTCGATGTCCCTGTGTTATAATTTTGATTCTTTTTGCCCTGCTACTTCTCTTATTCTTTCTATTTTTTCCCTTCCTCTTACCTTTTCCACTCTAAAGGTATTTGTTGGCAATCCTGAACACTTGAGCTATTTGGTTGCTAGCTGCAATTTTCATAGTGGTACCACTTAATTTTTTCAGAATCTCTCTCTGGCAGCGTAACATTACAGATGAGAAGTATTACCTGAGGCATCGCTAGTTCTCAGACTCACTTGCTGTGAAACAGGCTAAGAAAAGACGGCCTGAATCCTGAGACAATCATATGACATTTTGGGTGGAGGAGCCATGGGAAGCCTACATAGCTCCATTCTATTGCTTCTCAGTTAGGAACAAAATACTTAGTTGCTGTCAGATCTCCCCTGAGGTGCTCGTTACCAGGCAAAAGCAAGGATGAAAATGATGTGCACTTATTCTAAAAAAATAAAAGATGATGTTCTTGATTACAAAATAGTAGACCTAGTTTGAAAAAGGCTCTAAGCTAATCCTAAAATAAACCCCACAATCTTGGATAATGTTTCTGTGGGTGATCATATGAATATCCTATAAGCTATGCTCCCTCACTTTTTTCAAGTGTAGGTAACCCTTAGTGGGTTAATTTAAATTCTATTTCTTTGTCTATAATTAATATAATTTTCCTTATCTCTTATGCCTTCTGTTCCCCACATATGTACAGTTGAAGCAACATTTGACCTGGGGAGTCTTCTAAGAGTTCATCTGCTTTTATTAAAGCTCCACCTTCTTGGGGTTTTCTTTCTTCTAGTCCAAGGTGCAAATGGAATATCTCCTGGTTTCCCTCATGTTTCTCATCACACCTTTTATTGCCATCTGTCTCTCTCTCTCTCCCTCTTATTTTAGGAACTTCATTTTAGTTTTTTCATCCAAGACTAATTGTCATAATTCTTCCTTTCGCCCTTCTCTTCAAGTAGCTGGATTACAGGAAGGAAGGAAGCAAGGAAATAAATCAAATCAATCTCTGGACTTTATATTCCTGTGACTATTTTTACTTATCACATTTTTTCCTACATTCATATTGCTTAATACCACAATATTTTCAAGACTCCAGAAGAAGGAATCAATACCTTATTTGTTAGGAGTATTCATCTTATAGTTATGTTTCCATATTGTGGAAATTCTTGATTTCTGTGTACTTCTCAAGGCTAACTATAAAACTGTAGGACTTGGAAATGTCTTTCAAAAATTGGACAAGACTTGGAAACCATTTTGTGATATGGGTTCACAGTCCAGATACATCTTGATTATATATAAGAATGATAGGCCAAGTTATATAACACCCTGACAATTTTTTTGCTTTTCTACTCCCCATGTAATTTCTTCTGCAGCCCAGGTTTACTCAACATACAGAGATGGGGATTACAACATGCATCTGCCAGGGATTGCAGAGGACATTTAGGCATCTATGTAAAAATAGTTGTTTTAGTCCAGTGATTCTTTCCCATTCCCACTAGCTTTTCCCCTACTCTTTTAGGGTCTCTAAAATAACCTGCTTTCTAACAATAAAATCACTTCACTGGTTGGTAGTACATGAGTTTTCAGCTGCCAACCAGGCATAACATTACTGTTGCTATTGCAGTATTGTTTATTTTGGATTTATGGCTGTTTCTTCACTGAAAACTTCAAAAGGTCAGCTTTCTCTCGGTAAGAAACAGGGAAACATTTGAAATCTCAGTTTGGAAAGCTTTTTCTTGCCCATTTTTTTTTTTTTTATACAGACTTTCTTCCACTCTTAAAGTTTTGGAGTCAACTAATCTGAGATCAAAAGCTCAACTCACTGACACAGCTACCTCTTCTGCTAAACCTACCAGATGTGAGCCTGAAACCAATGCAAGAAGACCCAGATTAAGCTCTAGACCCTAAATTAATATCAGAAAGCAAAAATTCCTGTTGACAAATCTGCATTATCCGCTTGTCACCTTGACTTCCTCAGAGGTCAAGTGATTAATCACATTAAATTGAGGAGCCCACCAAAACATAAGGAAAAGCCCCAAATCTTCATTATAATTGCTGAAAAAACTATACTTGAACAGCTAAAGCAAGAAATGTGAAGACAAAAGTGCATACAAGGCAAATCATTTGCTATGACAATATATGTGTGACAAAATCATTATGTTTATATGTAGATTACAAAAAGGTACAGAAATAAATAAATTATCTCTATTTTCTGTAGAATGTATATATGTAATACCAAGAGTAAAATTCAAAGAAGAGCTCAAAAACTTCTCTTTGGGTTGGGAACTTATTTTACAGAAGTTCAGCAGTAAAGTTTAAAAATAATCAGACATCTTTATGTGGGAACCTGTGCTTCAGCTTAATCCAGGTATGATTATGATTGTAACATTTTGTCATTATCTGAATATCTGAATAAGGGGAAATCAGATTGGCTACTTAAAGCATTTCCTCTAATCTTTCACCCTTGGAAGTCCCTGACTCCTCTAATTTCTGCTTAGGCTAACTAAAGCTAATATATCAAAGATGCTTATAATAGTGAGTCATAGAGCAAACTGCTTCTCATATTCATTACTTATTCTATCTCTAATAGCTATCTTCTGTTATAGTGAGTACTATACCTAGGCATATGGAGACTGCTGACAAAGAAAAACAAATATAGTCATCCATGCAAAATGCGTATCTGGACTGCTGAGGCATGAATTCACTGCAGAATTAATTTTCCTATAGTTTCAGAGAAGAAAATCAGTCCTTTCACTTGGGGGTGAGGAAGGGAGGATCAGATGGAAATTAGCAGTAGAAAAGTGGAACCTGTCTAGGTTCTGCATAAGTATTTCATATTTCTACTAAAAGAACATGGAGAAGAGTGAATACCTTCACTCACTGTTCTTTGCCAGTGAAGCTTGCCTTCAACAGTTTCAACCCCTTGAGAACAGTGAGGAATCCTGTTGGAAGGAAGATTTACCCTCAGTGGAGGAGGATCATGTCAGGGAGCACTTAAACAGAGTCCACAAGGCCTAAGAGGATGCATTCATGAGACCTGAGGAGGCTGGCCACTGTCATTGCAAGATTATACTCAATTATCTCTGAAAGATCAGAAGAACTACAGACTGGTCAGCATCAGATGAGCCTAGCTGAGCTGCTCAGAGCTCCATGTTGATAACACCAAAGTTGTGGGTTCAATCCCTGTGTGGGCTAGTCACTTCAGAGCTTGACTTGGTCTCTGTGGGTCCCTTCCAACTCAGAATATTTTCTCTGTGATCTTAGTCCCCAGGAAGGTTAGAGTGGAAATCCTCCTGGAAGCTATTTCCAAACATATAAAAGCCAAAAAGGAAATTGGGATTAGTCAACATGAATTTATTAAGTTATATGCTTAACCAATCCAACAGCTTTCTATTATATATTGACCAGTTCCGTAGGCAAGGGCTGACACGTAGCGGACATTGTTTATCTTTATTTCATCGAGGCTTTCAGCATTGTCTCCCATAACATTCTCAAAAACAAAATGATGAAGTATGGACTAGAAAAATGGACAGAGATGGACTGAAACAGACAAGAAAAACAAAGCCAGATACCAAAGTATGTAAGACAGCAAACCAGGCCTTGAAACAAATAAATTATTCCTAAACTCTCAGGCTCAAAGGCTGTCAATCAGCAGAACAAAGTCCAGCAGGAGACCACTCACTAGAGCCCAGGGGTTTGTAGTGCAGAAATTCTGTCTGAATGGACACTAGGCTGACCAAGAGACACTAATGTACCCTTTGCATAAAAATTCAACTGCCTCTGGCTTCATTAAAGGGAAATCTTTCCAGTAGGGTGAAGGAAATGATCATTCGTCTCCACTTAGCCCTGGTGAGACATATCTGGAGTACTAGGCTCAGTTTTGAGCTTCCCATGGAAAGAAAGACATGGTGTGAGTCCAGCAAAGGGTCACAAAAATTTGGATACTGGAGCTTCTGTCACAAAACAAAACAGAGAGCCAGCTCTGTTCAGCCTGAAGTGAAAAGACCCAGGAGGATTATGTCAATGCATAAAAAACCCTGACCAGAGGAGGTAATGAAGACAGAGCCAGATTATTAGTGGTGCCCAGTGCCAAGAAAAGAGGCAATAACCACTAATGGAAATAAAGTTACTTCTCTTTAAACATTAGAAAAAATGTATTCTAGAAATCAAATTAGAATATGTTTACTAAAAATGAGGCCATATACAGGTTTCCCAGAGGTTTTAAAGCCTGCATCCTTAGAGATTTTAAAACCTCAACGTCCTGATGAACATTTGAGAAGGGGATTAGCCTAGATAATCTTCAGAGCTTCCTTCCTATCACAGCTGTTTTGTGATACAACAACAATAACAATCTTAATAAACAGGACCCTGACTCTCATTAGGTCTTGTATGGGCACATATATAAGGCTTTGATCCCAGCTAGAAAAGCAGTTAAAATCTAAATTTTATTCAGTCTTAATTCTAAAATTTAGATTTTCTCAGGGGAAATTTAGAATGCAGTATAAATAGTTTGTAATTTCTGAGATCAGATTAGCAAAGTTGTGAAGGACTTCCATAGAAAAAGTGCAGCAGATAGTGGTCTGTGGTGTTTTTCCTACTTCCTACATTGGTGTTAGACACTGCCTTAGAACTTTATCACATGTTAAGAAACCTTTATCTTCTGTCTTCTTTAAGCCAACATACCAGCTTTCAGAACTGTTGAAGCTTGGACTATCTTCTTTTTCTACCGTGTCCTTCACCACTTCCCAGGATTTAGGAAGCTTTGCTTAACAAACTTCCACTGCAGAGAGAGGCTTTTACCACTCATTTTTGTGCCATGCATATTTCTCCTTGACATTTTTTTTCCTTGCCTTCCCTGAATGATTATATTTCCTTTATATATAAAGCATAATCTATAATCCCTTTCCTTTCCTTCACACACACACAAAGTATTCCTTCCTTTTTGTGTGTTTGAAAGCCAAAAGTAATGTATTCATCTGAACAGCTGGTTAACTTTCATGCTACATGCAAATCAGTTTAAAAAGTAACAAACCTCGGGAAAATGCAACAAAAAACTACAATAGCTCAAATTGTAGTTCCGATACAAATCTCTCACTGTTCAGAAAATTGTGTTCATTGTCTTTTATTTTTAGAAAATTCATTACAAGAACTTAAAAAGGAGATGTATTCTTCTGCGTTGTAGCATATTCAGGAATTCCATTTTTATCCTGTAACTCTATTCATCTGGGAACATGCAGTGAACCAGCAGGACAAGGCTCATTTCAGAAATACAGCAAAGTAGGACAGTGTCCTACCAATGACAAAGAAATAAATAGATAAATTTAAAGAGGCATACTTCCAGTTTTCTGTTGACTTATGTTCTTGTTTTTATAATACTGTAAAATATATTATTTTTAAATGAGCCCTGGCTAGCAAAATAAAACTGAACATAAATATACTGCATTTTAATGCACAAAGTTTGTTTTTCATGTGGAAATGCACACAGAGTATGGACTTTCTCCTTGCTGGAAAACAAACAATAGGAAATAAATATTACATATACAGCAGCTTGGAATGATGGATTTAAATTTTTTCTCATTATAGCATTGAAAATGTTGCAATTTCCCTGAGTTAATGCCAGTGTAATTTGAATATGGTTTACAATCATGACAGGTCAAAAAATTGAGGCTAATCTGCCAGAGAGTCATTGCTATTAAGTAAAGATTTTACTGGGCCCAATTAATAACTCTCAAAAATATTTGTATTTTCTTAAAAAATCCAGACACTAGGGAATGCTAAGCTTTCAATTTTTTTTTTTCTTAAGGAAGACATGCTTGCCTCCTCCTTTTTTTTCAGAAAGTAGCATAAAAATTCTGAAGGGGAAATCAGGATAATCTGGTCTAAGTGCAAATTACTTGGTGACCTTTTCTAGTTATTAAGCCTTGCAAGTGTGACACTGATCATAAGTGTAGCTCTGTTCTTCTAGCCAGACAAAAAAAATCAGCACCTATTTTGGTCAGTGCAATAATAGCCAGTTAATAGTGGTGGCAAGAATGAAGAATTTAACATCTTCGGACTTTTGAAATATGATTAGTACTTGTTAAAGAAGTGTGTGTTTTAATGTTTGATAAAGAAATATATTTAACAATGACATTAGGTTTCTGCAGGGAGAGATTCTGCAGGTGTGTAGGAATGAAGCAACCAGGTTCTTCCATGTAATTTAACTTGTTAAAGTGATCGGCTGTAGCTTGTTTAGGACTATAACCTTCCAAAAATCTGAAATCTTACCTGGTGATCCAGCCAAAATAAAGGGCAGAGAAGATCCAGGATACTAGTAGAAACCTATTTATTAAAATTGAAATAATTATTAAAAAAGTAAGTTAATCATTATCACTTTTAATGAGTGCTGTGTTTTCTCCAGTACAAATAGTGAAATAAATATTCACTGTGCAGACTTCATTTCTGAGTTTTGCATCACGATGACTGAGCATTTGGGTTACAAAATTTAAGAACTTGACTATTTTTTTTGTCAGAAGTCACAGAAGTTTCCGATTTATGTTATATTTCTGCAGAATGTTTCTACTCAGGTTTGTTTTCATTAATAGGCTAAATTTAATGATATTCAGTTTTACTATATGGGTTAGTTGTATTTTCAAGGATTATACCTGAAGTGGTAACTTTTTATTGTTTTATGGTTTTACAATCACATTTCCTGTAATCTGTGTGTCCAAAATGCTTTTCATTACATAGCACCACTCATTTCTCTGTAAGACTGGCAATCTGACTTTCACAGATGCCAAATACAGATACAGGCTCTAACTTCATCAGTCTTATTCTCAAGCAGATGGACTTAGCACTGACCTCATCAGCAAAGATACCAACACATCACACCTGCGGGGTCATGCGTCCAATGGATTTAGGAAGTTGTCCTGACTTAACACTGCTGGTCTCCCACTGAAGATTTTTAGTTAGACGTAAAGACTGAAACTGAGACTTGTCATAGATTCACATCCTCTGTGGAGCAGACAGTTCCATAACATGAGCACAAATTCAGGCAAGCACAAATAGCAGTGGGCTTTTTTAAACAAAATTCAAGTCAGTGGCAGAAGCTTCAAGTTTCATGACTTGCAGTGCAGTTTAGGGATAGCCTAAATTATAAAAGGCCTGGTTTATGAAAATCCTGTTTAACCACCTTACTATCATATATTTTGGTAGTTGTGTTTTTCTTGTGATTCCTGAGATGGACACTCAGCTGGACTCATTCCATCCATTATGTTCAGCATTACATGAAACCAAATTAAGGACCTACATGCCCCCCAACTTCCTCCTTCTTTCACCTTTTTCAGGAGACAATGAAAAGACATGACATTTCTAGACAGTGGTTCAAGTCTGTTACTCAAGGTGTTGTTTTATTACCTAAAATTAGGCTGGGGAGGACCGGACCTTGTTGATTAAGCAGCAAGAGAGGTGTTCCTTTAAAAATAAGCTTCTGGTGAGTGACAAACTACATGCTTATATAAAAAGAACTGTAATTAGTCAGAAGTAGAAACATGATACAATTCAGTAAAACATTTGGGGTTGGAAAATTATAATATTTTGGCAAGAATCCAGTTAAAGTCAATAATTAAGTCCAATGTAATTATTGCAGTGGTGTTGCCCAAGCTCATGCCCAAGGACTTTTAGTAGTAGTGCATGCTCAGTCACAGGGGAATTCATCTCACTTTGTTGAAAAATAAATACTCAAAGTTCAAGATATTCATCCTTCATGGAGAGATGTTTAGAGAGGACAAGGCATATCACCATTCATATATATATTTGCATGAGACCAATTGTCCTTTGAAAAATTCAAATTTCTCCCCAAGAAAGGAAAAATTTGTCCAAAAAAGCCCTCAGACGACTAGCTTAGTTGCGGGCTACCAACTTCAGATGTCTTTACAAAGTGAAATGCATTCAACAATAGCTGTTTGTACTCTAAGAGCTCATAACCTCAGGGGGAATTTAAAAGCATTTAGAAGTAAGATTTGGGTTCCTGATTCCCACAAGTTTATAGCTTCCATTCATCGTTGTACTTTGTGAATACCTTCCAGTGGTCATGGAATGAATCACATTGATCATCTGCTGAATGATCTTTCCTAGACCCCAAATTTTTGTTTCTAAATATTATTAAAATTGGTTTAGTAAATCTCAGGAGTAATGACATTAATCATTAAGTAGATTTTTTACTTCATTAAAATTTGATGCATTAATGTTGGTGGTCTTTTTATGATAATAAGAAGACATAGTATACACAGAAATAAAATTGTGGGATATGACTGATAACATATTAATCACTTTATGAAGTGATGCATTCAAAATACAGGTCTTAGACTGTTTATATTTTTACCAATGAGTTGCATAGGAAATTAAGGCAATTAGAGAATCACTAAATGGTTTGGGTTGGAGGGGACCATAAAGATCATCTAGTTCCAAACCCCCTGACATGGGCAGGGACACTTTCCATTAGACCACATTGCTCAAAATCCCATCCAACCAGGTCTTGAGCTATTCCAGAAATGGGGCATCCAGAACCTCTCTGGCAACCTGTTCCAGTGCCTTAGTACCCTCACAGTAATCCAGTGAAGCAATACCAGAAGGATTTTTTTTCAAATATATTGTTCTTTTTATTTTAATTTGTCTTTATTCAAACCACCATGAAAAACATTCAAAAGAATACATTAGGTTTATATTCCATGTATTTGCACTTCAAAGATATATTTTACAGAATAGATATTTAATTCATTTATTAAGACTAACTCTGCCACTTGCCCTTCACTGTGAAGCAGATTCTAGCTAATTTACTGTTGAGGTGGATTTTGTTTGCATGTATTTTTAAGTGTCTGTCATATTTCTGTATATCTAAATCATTCACAGTTCATCCTAGTGAGAGGAGTGGAGGAAAAGTGTAGCCAAGTTCCTGCTGAAAACTGCTGAGAAGGAGGTGTTTTGGATTTGGATGGAAGGGTTTTGCCAGTGAGGGAGTACAATAGTGGCTTCTGTGAGAAGCTTCCCCTGTGTCCAATGAAACCATTGACAGCTGGCTTCCAGACAGACCTGTCACTGGCCAAGGATGAGCCCATCAGTGATGGTGGTAGCACTTTCCCTTTTAAGAAGGGGAAAAAGCTGCTGCAGAACAGCAAAGAGAGGACTGAGAATATGTGAGAGGAGCAGCCCTGCAGACACCAAGGTCAGTGGAGGAAGTGAAGGAGATGCCTGCAGCCTGTGGTGCAACCCTTGGTAAGACTGGCTGTCTTCCTGCAGCTCATGAAGGTCCATGGTGGATAAGATATCCACCTGCAACCAGTGAGGGGACCCCCTCATGGAGCAGGTGGATGCCCAGAGGTGGCTGTGGCTCTGTTGTAAGCCTTCACTGGAGGAGGCTCCTGGCAGGATGTGTGGCTCCATGGAGAGAGGAACCCACTGGGGCACATTTCCTAGCAGGACTTGTGACCCTGCAGGGGACCCACACTGGAGCTGTCTGTCCCTGAGGGACTGCATTCCACAGAAGAGACCCACGGTGGGGCAGTTTTTGAAGAACTGCAGCCTGTGTGAAGCACTCATGTTGGAAATTTGTATTGGAAGTCTGTGTCTTGTGGAAGGGAGCTCACACTGGAGCACAGGAAGTATGTGAGGAGTCCTCCTATTGAGGAGGAAGAAGTAACAGAGACAACATGTGATGAACTGACCACAACACCCATTCTCCATCTCCCTGTGCCACTGCGGGCGGATGAGGGAGAAAAAATCAGAAGTAAAGGTAAGCCTGGGGAGAAGAGAGGGCCCGATGGAAGGTGTTTCAAGATTTGATTTTATTTCTCTTTATCCTACTCTGACTTGCTTGGTGAATAATTAAGCTAATTTCCCCAAGTCAAGTCTGTTTTGCCCATAATTAGTGAGCAATCTCTTCCTGTCCTTATCATTACCCACAAGCCCTTAATTATATTTTCTCTTCTCTGACCAGCTGAGGAGGGGAGTGGCAGAGTGGCTTTGGTGGGCGCCTGGTGTCCAGCTGAGAGACTCTATTGCTGAAGAACAGAATCTACCAGTTGAGATGAGGTTTGAGGGTCTATAGGGTGGGAAGAGTCTGAAGGCCATGATATAAAGTCCTCTTTATGATGAATAAAACACCAAGACTGACATTTACTGGGGGTAAAAATCACTCATTGGGAATGTCTGTTCCTGAGGAACAAAGTCTTCTGGCTCAACTAATTTTTTTTACTGCATTTTGACTGCATCAAAGCAAATTTTTGAATCAGATTCATTGTGTCTTGAGACCCTTCAGACCAATGTTTAGTTTTGTTTCCTATTTTGAACATAAAATACATCCCGTGCATGCAACAATCTGCTTTATAGCAACAAAATCAACAAAAACCCTCCTGGATTTTCTGGTTCCAGATTAATCTTGGGATTTGGAAACAATAAAAAAAAAGTGGGTTTTTTTCCAGGAAAATGAATACCCATAAAAGATAGGTAAAAAAATCAAACCACCCCTAACAATGGAACACTGACCATGTATCAGAAGCTCCACTAAGAGCTGAAAATGAAGTGACTTGTCAATATATATTAGCAATATAATGGTGGAAGTGATAATGAATTAATGTAGTAATTAATATGGAACTTGAGTTAACAGATAGAGGCACATATAGATGAATGTGCAAGACAAGTAAAAGTGATAAATTGATTTTAATCAATATTCAGGCGTTTCATAAAGATTCAAGAAACTGAGTTTTTGGCTATCTGCTCAATTCTGGCATATTAACAAACAAACATAAGATCTTTCTGTTTTCAAATATGGAGAGAAGAAATTCATATGAATACTGGCATTGAGTCCTGCTGATTCTTTTGACACTGCAGCATTTAGTGTTAAGCCAACCTCCCTGCTGCTTTGCAATGCAAACTGAATGGGAAAATTAAGGGTAAATTACCACCAGCATGCATGATATTGTGGATAGTCTCAAAATCTGCTCCTGGATGCAAGATAAAAGCATTTTACTTTCAGCAGATGTAACAGGAGGCCATTATAAACACTTGCCTAATGAACCATGTCCAGCTCCATGAACCATATCCAATTGTGCAAGTTTTGAAAATACTGTGCAGAACAGTCCGCTACAAAGATATGCTGAAGATGGGATTTTTCTCCCAGTGATACTACTTTTTATCTCTGGAATCCTCACCAGTCCAAAACTTGAATCACTCCAGCAAGCTGTGCAAAGAGTGCCAGCTCTGAGTGTGGGGATACCTCATGACACATGCACTGCCACACTTGAGGAGGTCACTCTCTGAAATGCTGCTTTCTGGCTTCTCACTCCTCCCCAGAGAATGGCACAGTTTATCAAAACCACTGTGAGGATGTGGGAGCCACTGTCTCATCCCTTGGTCGCTTTTGTTGAACATTTTTCTTGCAATGCTATGGAATTGCCTCCTTGCAGTACTCTATTTCCACTGTAAGCACTTGTTAGAACTTCCCTTTTCTACACAGCAGATAAAATAGTTTTGAAACATGCAGCTGTGCTTTCATGAGAAGCCTTTACACAGGTACCACATGCAAGACTGTATGGCACAGACTGTGCTGCTCTCTGAGTCTGTTTTAGACACTTTTGGGCTTTTACCTCAGTGGGAGGGGAGCTGTTAATCAGTTTTTCTTCCCTAAGAAATATGATCAAAGATCAGAGTTAATTTCTGCAAGCAGTTGAATGGGCAAGAGCAGTCGTTCTCAAAGGGGCCCACATTTGCTCTCCTTGTAGCAATTTCAGGTTCACTGCACAGTGACAGGCTCAAATCTGCATGAGAATGCAGCCTTGGCAGCTTGCCCCAGCCCATCAGGGCTACCTTGCCCTGGCATCATCTCAGCTCTGCAACCAGGACATTCTTCTGGACTGGAAAATCTCTCCCTCCTGCTGAGTAGCGACTTCACAACAGCCCATGAATATAATTTCACCAGTCAAACTCCCCCTACAAATGTCATCCTGTGCTACTGAGCCCTCCAAAGGTTTGCAATTCCCGAGAAGTGCATCTGTCTGCCCGTAGCAACTGCTTGAGAGTTGCCAGTTTGGATAGAAGTCAACCTGCAAATGGAACTCTGCTGTAAAACTTCACATTTTGCCACTGCTGAGCAATAGACAGTCAGAAGACACTGATTGCTGAATGTAGAGCTGTGCAATGCATTATCTTCTCCTCTTTGATGGTAAAACTTTGAGTTTAGTCAAGTAATTCTTAATTTCTTCAGTGAAGTTGGAGGCACTAGAAGTGTAGCCTCTTGAATTCTTGACATACTTGAGCCTAAAGAATGATGATTTCACCACAGTTTGATTTCAAGATAACGCTGACGTTTTTTAGAGATTTTTCATATGTTTCTTTGAAATAAAATTAAGCATTATTTCTCTATATAATTACTGTTCAATGTTAGTTTCATACTAAGCCCCTGATTTGTAGTCCAGACACACCATTATTTAGCTCCTCAAAAGGAGAGCAGAAAAACACAAGGCCTATGCATCCTACAGGACTGAAAAATAAAAAGGCTTTATAAATTTTTAAAACAGATAAATGTTTCTGATGGGGTGAGGTTTTTCTGTCTATTTGTCTCCTTATAACAGTTACCAAAGTTTTGAGAAATTGTGATAAATTATCCAGAATAAGCATTTTTAAAAAATACTCTGGTGGGGTGTGAAGGTTTAGAAAGATAATGGTGCAATTATTCAGCTATCATTAGGTGGTGACAATCAGAAGAGGAAAAGGGGAAACTGACGGAGCTGTTTAAAGTTCTGAGTTCTTTGAAAATTACTCTTTTAGGTCACACAAATCTGTAACAGTAGATTATATATGTATAAGTATGTATATGTATTTTGCATGACTATATGTATATCTTGATGATCCTTCTGGGTCCCTTCCAGCTCAAGACATTCTGTGATTCTGTGTTATGTATATATGTCTAGATCTGTGTCAATCAGAACATTTAGTATGTTTTTTTTTCTTTTATCATGAAATATGGGTGCTTAACACAAATGTATAGTGCATATGGTCCATATTCATATGCATAAAATGCATAGTTCTTTCCTTGACTGTTTTCCTGATGAATTAAACTGGTTTTTCCTTAAAAAAAGTTGGACAGAGACATTTGATTTTATTTTAAATCTCATTTAATTCAGTCTTAAAAGTATGACAAATGCTCAGATATCAAATGACCTCAAATAAAACTATGTGGGAAATGTATTGATCAAGAATC
Organism: Rhabdornis inornatus; assembly: GCA_013397075.1. Lineage (NCBI taxonomy): Eukaryota > Metazoa > Chordata > Aves > Passeriformes > Rhabdornithidae > Rhabdornis > Rhabdornis inornatus. The sequence continues at coordinate 157,429 of VWZS01002396.1, read as the reverse complement.
ACTTGTAGAAATAATAGGCTTTCATTTTGTAAAGTAATAAAATGCATCCCTCTTGGAAGATGAAGATCGAGGTGAAATTGACATGAAAACTCTTTTGTCCAGTCTGACCTTTCTGTAGAAAAAAATTTATATGATCCCTTTGTAGTGAGTGCTTTCTTTTCCATATTTGCATTCAGAATTGGGAGCATAGAATTGACTTTTTGCTAATTCTCAGGACACTTTTTAAAAAAATGAAATGCTAATTATTTGCATGGGAAAGATGGTTTTAGAGAATGTACAAAGTGATGAATATTTAGCAAATCATAGCTTTATAATGTCTTGGGTGCCATCCAGATATTTTTTTAATGTTAACATCTTAAATTAAACAGTGCTCTATTAAGTTTAAGATAAGCCCATGCCAGAACTTTTCACTTGAATGTCCTTCACATTTGGAGCTTCAGGAGGCTGAGTTTAATTTTCATACCCAAATGTGATATGACACAGTGAATCTGTCTGTGCAGAATTCTTTATTTCTGTCTGATACTGGAGGTGCTCCATGAGTCTCTATGTTAAGACTGTAAAATGTATTTTGTATCTGGGATGTGTCTCTGCCATCTTTTTGCCTCCTTTTTTTGGAATATTCTTCCATGCTGCAGTTTCAAAGGAGGGTGATCCAAGGTGACATCAGTGGGTTGTTAAATAATGATGTTCCTCTTTTCAGGTGGAAGGCCCTTTGGACAAAATGTTGACTTCTGTTCAGGACAAAGCATTTTGTCAAGTCATAACTCCAGGGAGTTGGTAACTAAGCAACAGATCAACTGTTGGAAAACTTTGATCTTCTAATGATACTCATTTGGGAACCTTCTGACAGGGAATTCTCAAGGGGCTAGTGAGTTATAACGAAGAATCTAGCATCAGAAATCTTAAAATAAAATATGGCAGGAAAGACTAGAGGAAGGGAGGCTTTTTGAGGGTGTTTGGGTTTGGTTTTTTATTTCCTCCTTTTGGTTGTATGCATTTCTGTTTGTTTGACTAATTTTGTCATTTTACTGGTTTGGGGTTTATTTTATGCTAAAGGTGACATTTTCAATTGTCAGACCAGATAAAGAAGAAACAAGCTTCTTGGACACATGGTAGATAGACTCTATTTTTCATAAGAAATCCATGAGTAGAAGCATGAATCCCTTGCGGGACCTGACCTGTGGCCTATTATTATAATTCTTGAAGGCTTGGTATGGAATTACAGGGTAAATATATATACATATATTCTATAGTTTGAGAGGTCAAGCTAAATCCTTGCATGTTTGTTTTTCTAATATGAATGTCCAAACTAAATTTTTATTAGCTATTTGATTTATTATATATTTAGTAGACGTTATTAGATATTCTTTTTTTCTTAAATATAACTCATGCTGTTCATTGCTTGACAGCAAGCAGTGAACAAAGCCTTTGCATAAGACTTAAATTATCTCAGACTTTTATAGAATCTTTCCTAGGGATGACACATACCAGAAAAAAAAAAAAAAGAAGGAGAAATAGAACCATAAAAACAAAACCACAAAACAAATGAAACAGGAAATTATAGTAGATGGGAATGGATTGACCTAGCAAAAATATATTCTCAAGACACAGCTTTAAAAGTATCTGAAATGATTCAAGTTTCCATATAGAACAGAGATGAAAACTCTATTCCGTGAGTGTTGAAAATTCCAAGTGATAATATTTGTCCCCAAATTTTTCTTTGTTATTTTTCAGAAATGTCAGTGACCTAATGGACATATTTACTCTGGAAGAATTCCTTCTTACCTATATCCTTAGACCTCCACAGCTGTAACAACTGTTCTATATTAATCATGCCAATTGAAGATATGTTGATCATTTTAATATGTTATGAAGAATATAAAAGCTAGAGAGAGAACTCTTGGAAATACAGGACTAAAGGACACTTTATGGCTGCAAGAACACTTCCTTTCTATTACCTAAATAGTCTTGAATCAGGAGAATTCTTAGTCACATTCACTGAAGACTTTAGAAAACATGTTTAAAAATAAATGAGAGGGATGCATAATAAGGAATGTTAGATATATGACTCTATGTAAGGTAATTCAAATAGCCAATCCTTAAAACAGTAAGTTATATAGCATGACCTCTAGTTTACACAGGAAAGATTGTGTTACCACATATGAAATAGCTTATGAGATTGCTTGTACGTTTCTAAATATAGACTAATCTTTCTAAATTTGTCAATGAATAATTTGCTATGTGGATTTCTTCAGAGGCTGATGGTTATAGATATAAAGGTCTGAAAAGTTCATTAAAGAAACTAATCTCATTTTTAGGACAATATGAGGTAGAGAACTTTACCCAATACATTTTTCATTTGAGAATGGAGTATTTTTACCAAGTTGTGCAGTCTTGATTTAAAATGATAGACTTCATCACATCTTGTGATAGGTTATGCCAGTATTTAATTATCTTCCAAGTGGAAAAATACAACTCTTTCCACTCAGTCTGATTGTATGCAGTATGAAAATCTAATCTTATCGTGTTCTTTTATTTCGAATAAGAACTGTCTCTTACCTTCATGCTTCTTTTGAAGTCAACTTTTTTGGGGGGAGCAAATAGAATATATTGATTTTTAAAATTTTTACACTTTAAGTCATATTTTATTTGAGTTCTATATTTTTGTCAAGTTTTGTTGATTTTTATGTCATTTGCTCTGAATTTATTCATAATTTCTGCTTTTTGTTCTAGTTTCTCTGTTATGAAATGAATTTTGAAATCGACAACAACCACTTGAATGTTTCTAATAATAGTCTCACTAATTTAATTTACAGAAATAAATGAAAGAATTTCACTATCTAACTATGGAAGGTTGCATTTGCTTTGTAGCAAAACCTTTGGTTTGAAAGTATCTTGCCTATAGGCAATGAATATCCTTTAAAGTAAGTTTCCTTTTCTGCTTCAGATATATACCCATTGCTTCAAAAGAGCCTATTGTTCACAAAGCCTAAGGAATTCAGTTTGGCCTATCAAAATGATCCAAATTCATCACTACTTATCACTCTTTTCTCCTGTCATATATGTTGAGTAACAATACGGCCTATTATTCATCACTAGAGAGTAATGTGCAATTTGACAAGAGAAGGATGGCTGAAAAGTCACTTTCAGGAAGTGGTATTTCCAAAACCTTTGCACTGATCTCTTGGAATTAAATATCTTTGGTAGATGATCAGATAGCAGGTAATCAGAGAGGGTAGATTAAATAGAGAAAGATGGATTGTATTTCTTCTTAAAAGTGTACAATGCAAGAAGGTCATATGGAATTGTTCTTTTTGCTCCTGAAGGAACAGAGGAATCATATAGGAAGCAAAGAACACAGTGAGCCTAGGCTCTCTTGCATTATGTATTAATAAATGTCTCTGGGAAAAACAGAATAATTGTTGGTGAACAAAGGCTGCTCGTCTCTGTATGACTGAGTTGCTTTAGGAAATGTTCCTGTGTCTCAGCTCAGCCTCAGATAGCTCTAGCTAGTTCAGTGTAACCTTGCTAATTTATTAGCTTTTCTGTTCAGAATTGACTAAACTCTAAAATACAGTAAAACATCCTAATCTCAGCTGTGGCATTCTGCTCTTATATTGATGAAATAATGCATGTTGATAAACAGAAGAGTATCGTGACCCAAAAAATACAAGGGAGCAAGAAAGAAGAGGAGATGAGAAGTACCCAAGATATGCTATTCTACAATCTCAAAAGCTCAGCCAGGAAATCATTCCTGAATCTGTTGTGACTCTTACATTCTGCAAACTGTACGTTCATGGAAAATAAGGGCCAAAAATGTGGTCTTTCACAAGGAAAATAGTTGTAAAAGATTCGTTTCTCTGTGGGTTTTAAAGATGGAATATCTTTGTGCATATGAATTCCAAACAGATATGTTAATTCTGCTTGTTGATGTTACTGAAACGCCCCCACTAACCAGGAGAGGTCACCAGGAGGAGACAGATTTAGGTGACTGAATAGTAATAAAGCCACGTCTGAACCCCAAATTGTTGCAGAGGGTTCCCTCTTCATATCGCCGATGTATCAGTACCATCAGTATTGGCTCAATGGCACATTCAACACCAGACCAGTGATCCCAATAGTGGGATTAGAAAAGGCAGAAGACCCAGGACCAAAAGTAGTCCTGCAAAGGCACATTAATCCTTCCAGAAAGGCAGCCCGATGCATCCATGGCTTTCCAGCTGTGACACAAGAGAAATTTCCAAGTGTCTGTTGTACAGCTGTTTCACTCTTTCATTGTGAGTAACATAACTAAAATTTATATGGATGTCTAGCAAAATGCCCTGTGAGATTTTTAATGGTTTGTTTTCCCGATAGTTCTCCAGCTGTGACAGTAACTAACAGAATCTTGCAGGGGTACAGAATATGCTTTAAATACCTTTTACTTTTATCTTAGAAAAGATACTAAATTTTTCTGAATTTGTGAATTCAGGGTTCCATGACTGAACCATATCCTCTGTTAAATTGTGGTTGCAGAAGATGCCCTTTCCTGTTGAATTTGGGCTAGATACTGCTTATATCCTCAGTGGCACCTTGCTTTTTCATTGTTCTCTATGTTTATTTTGCTCTTATATTTGCTTGTTTTGCTGAAGATCTGGTCTGCACTTCTGTTTTATGCTGTAATTCTTTCTTACTTTATTGCTAACCCCAGCAGTACATGTGAAGGACTACTGCACAATGAATAATTAATCTGACAAAATTAGCCTCTTCAGAAAGATTTCCATTAATGCCCTTGTTTCATAGAAGTATTTTTGGAACGTGGCTGAATTTTGCTCTGCATTAATCATGCACCTATGTGACAATTTGCTATTTGTAATCAGGACATGTGGGTTACTTGTGAGAGCCTGGCTAAGTTACATGTTATTGCTTCTGTTCTGCATTTGGCTGTACACACAAAACCTGGCATACAACTGCTTGCATGTACGTGTGTAGAGCCAAATTTCTGTTCTGGCAAAATTCCATGGTTGCACCACCAGAGAATTAGGCCCTTTACATTCAGTTTCTGCGACTCTTTGAAAAGAGTTTAACATGTACTCTCCAGTAAATGTTTATGCCAGATCAGCAGGAGTGGAAAGAGATACAAGCAGAGCCAAAAGCATTTGTCTAAAAATTTGCTTAAGTAGTCATGGACAATTACTTGAAATAATAACCCTGAGTACCATTTGTCATCACTGATCATTAGTGGTTTTATTAATAGAATTGTTACTGTTTCTTGTGTCCAGGATTTATTATGTAGTGAGGACTCTTAACTTTTATTGAAACACTAATGTGTAAAATGGTGTTTGAACCTGTACTTTTTGCTTTTCCTGGCATTCTCTTAAAGATAATGACTGGCTGTGGATATGTACTTGAGTTCAACAATAGCTACTAAAGCTTTCAGCTGTAACTGATTTTCTTTTAATAATAATACATACCATTTTACATTGTCTTTTTCATATTCAGCAGTCCTTTCAAATACTAATTACTCCATAAAAAACAATCTTACCAGATGGATCAATCATTGTCCCTACCTTTCAGGCAGGAATAGAAAGAAATCTTCAGGCTAAGCTTTTAATTTTGGCTGCCTCACATTGTGGATTGTTTCATAAACTTGGGTGACATTATGGGGTGCAAGCCATTTGTTTATCCCCAAATGGAATCTCCCAACACATACACAGTGTCCTCTGTGTTCTGTGATTCTGAAGTGATGAATGTGAGTCAGTTCAAAAAGGATTATTTGAGGCACTTTCCCTAAGTTCAGTAAAGGACAACAAAACTTAGATGTTTATAATTCCCACTTCTGGGCTGAGTTTTTGGCTTTAATATACCTGCCCCATAATGCTATCTGTCTATTTATGTATTGGTTGTTCTATTGAGTATAAAACAAATTCCATAATGCATGTAGGTATCAAAGGAATTTGAAGCATTGTACTGTATGTCATTTGCAAATTACACATGGCTTGGAAGGAGGTTACTCTGCTTGTCCATTACATTGCTCTGCTTAAAGCACACATCTTCTTATAAATTCAGTGAATATTTATACTCAAATATTTTGACAATGGCGATTAACATATGCGCTAATATGTACAGAACAGAATAAAAGATTGGCTAAGATTTAAAGTGACTAGTGGTTTCACACATGTAGTTGGAGGATCTTTGTTCTCACTATATGAAAGCTTAACATTTCCTAAAGAACTCCAGTGGTTCCTTTAACAGAATCCACAGAATAAAAACAGCTCTCTTAACCACGACTGCTAGTAATTGTAGAAATATATAGCACTGAGCTACACTATTAATATACTCTACCTATCTACCTGACTGGGATCCACAAATCCCATCCCATCCACTGTAGTTTGTCTGGCTACTCTGACACAGCAAGAGTAAGATGTTTCAACATCATTCTTTGTTTATTGCTTAATATAAACAATTTTTATTAATAACATTTATTGATTTAAATAATAATTATTATTAATTTTTTTTCACTGTGGTAGCAATAATCTCAGAATTGGTATTCACCTCAGGCAATGTAACAGAATATAAAGTCATATTAGGGTAGAAATGCAAGAGTAAGGAAATTGGTTAACATCAGAAATGTTTACCTCAAGAGAAGTGCACAGACAGCTGATCTTCACCAACACTGGACCTGGAAGCAGCAGGAGGACATTTATGTGATATGTGCACTCATTAGACACACGTGCCAAAAAGTCAGGACTGTGTCTTGTGGAGAACGTGTCCTGTCATGGCTGTCCCATGCCATGTGCACTCTTCCTGATTCTGGCCCGAATCTGGGGAAGGGAACAGTACAACTCTTGCCTCGAAGTACAACTTCAGGGCATTGGTCCACTTCACTGCTCTGACATGCCCAAAAAAAATGATGTCTCCATGGTCGTAACTCTTGCTTGCTTCCAGAGAAGTTCTGTCTGAAGTTCTCTCAGTAAAATGATGATCAGGACAACTATTACTGCAGAAGCCAACAAACGAGCACAAAATATGAAGAATACAGAACTATCCTCAGAAACACTGAAAGGGAAGGTGAATGACTGGAATCGCCAAGCTTGGTATGGCAGATAAATAGGGGTTACTACACCTTTTGAACTGACAGGGTTCTTGCTTCTTTGATGGCTTTGAATTGAAAAATCAGCAGGAAAATCCTGACCATGACTCTGCTGATAAAAGTGCATCAATATCTTATTCTCCTCTATTTTCTCTGTTCTTGTATCTAATATATCCTCCTGATGCTTAAATGAGAATTGAACCATGCTCAAAGATGTGCAACAGATAAAAATCAACATTTTCAGCAGTAACTACTTATTCACATGTGAAGCCTCTCAATCTTTTGCTAACACTCAAATAACCCAGTTGTCTACACAACTCAGCTTGCAGGTGTACTCAAAGCCTAGCAGGTCTTTCTGCCTTTAAAAGTTTCCATCACTCCTGCATTCCTCAACACACTCTAGCAATCTTTTGGTGTTTACCTTATATTATGGGGAAAATTGCACTATAAATAAAAAAAGAAAAAAATCCCCCCAAACCGAATACAGTCTTACACATAAAGTTTTGGTTGATTGATTAGGTAGTTGGTAGTTTGGTTGGTTGGAGTTTTTTGTAGTTAGAGTAAAAATTGTTAGTGTCTCTAGTTCAGAATGCTATTTGGTAACATCATTATATATTTATGCTAAGAGATGTCTCGCCCCTTCAGTCAGCCTTTCCCCTTAAACCCAGAGTTCAGTGTAAATGACAGAAATACTCTCCAGTTCCTATAAGTGTTGTCTATAAGTGGCTAGTTACTTGGTTTGAGGTATTTTATATGTTTGGAGACAAGATATCATTTGTTGTCTCACAGCTAACAGGCTCTTTTAGTAGGACAGCAATATCTAGAACAAAAATTTGACACAAATTGTCCTCCAGGCACTCACTAATCTTGTATGAGCAGATAAATCACGACCACTATAACAATAAATACTGTGGTTGCATCCGGCTGTATCTGAGGTGCAACCTCCATCTGAAGTTCCTGAGCAGTTGGGATTTCCGTAGCTTCTCTTTCTTTTGTGTATTCTGAGAGCCTGTGCATTCCCCTCTCAGCTGGTGCATTAATCATGTCTTTATCTTCCTTTTCAGCCTAGGAACAGAATAACTTTGAGAACCTTACATGGCTGTTAGATATTTTTTCTCCTGAGTAAAGTACTTGAAGACCTTCACATGCATAAACACATGTACATCGTATGGATAGAACCCTCATATCCTTAGGATATCAAGCTACAAAGCACCTGTCCCTAGGAATTGAACCCAAAGTTTTTACTTGCTGGGACAATTAAGGGCATTAAGAAACTCTCTACTGAAATAAAAGTCTTCAGAACATAAAGGAAAATCATCAGTGCTTTTCCATATATCACACAGGAAGTTTCTGAGGCTTTTACTCTGAACTAAGATGAATATAGATTTGTATATACCTTTCTGTTTCATATATGGATATTCCCTCTCTTCTGTTGGCAGAAGACATGGATACTAAGTCAAGTAGCACCAGTAATCACAGTAATTTAATAGTTCAGTGGTCTGAGAGACCACTCTGTAGGTGGCTTGAGGTGCTGCTAAGGTTTTAAAGCATGTGACTAGTTTCATATCATCAGTGAAATTTCATGTAATCAGTGAAATTGTTTAAACACTTTAGGTTTGTGCATTTGCAGATAAATATCAATTTATTGTGGAGGATGGTGCTGACAAGAGTTACAAGTTCCAGAGAAGAGGCAAAAAGCACACAACATTTTTTTTCTCTAACTCCTCATCTGCATGTTTTAAAGGTTCAAATAGTTGGGGAGTACATACTCAGTTGTTGAATTAAAATTATGTATTTATTGGTATAAAACATTGAAATTGTTAACTGGACTAATTTAAAGACACACAAACAAATGCCTGAGGCTTCTTACCAAAAAGGTCCTATTATTTATAGGAATGTGCAATGCTGTACACATTACTAAAAACTCATTTCTGAAACTTCAGAAAAGGTAATTGCAGATTGGCACTGGTTTGGTTTCCTAATTAGCAAAATTAGAAGAAGGTCAGAAACATGTATTTTTAAAACTACAACAGAATGCAATATTTAGTTACTTATTACTTTAGGTTCTTCACATTAACAAAAAATGTTCTTCCTGCAAATTAGCCTATTCATTTTCATTTTTAGGGTTGCTATGCTGGAATTAGTTTGTGAATTCTGTGGTACCTCTTCAAATATGAAATTATAGATGCCTGCTAAAAATCCATATATAAGATGCATATGACAGAGCAAGGCACCATCAGCTTTTATTTTCTGTTTGTTTGGGATGCTCTTCTGACAGACATTCATGCACTGAATGACTTCCCAAAAATGAGAGGACAAAACCAAATATTTTCTTCATCCTGCATGTCTGCTTATTATTTTTATTGCATGTAAGAAGGGGCAGAATTACACTGCAGCCTACTTTTCCCCCTCCTTTGAAATTCCTTGGTTTCTATGGAAACAATGAGTTCTATTGTTGTAGTTGTAACTTGAGGGATGGTAGTGCTACAGCATTTCATAAAAAGCAGTAGCACATGTTCTCTGTGACTAGTTAGAAAAGTTGGTTTGATCCATGATGCTTCTATATGGAAATGTATTCTGTACTAATATCAGAAGTCATCTACTGAACCGATATTTATCACCAAGATAAATATTTTCTTAAAATGTTTTTTTTCTTTACTTGGGATTACCTGAAATCATCAAGTATGTATTTGCTCTATATACACAGTTTATACATTTGCTGTATATGCCAGCATTTAATAACCCAAACATTCATATCCATGATTCATCAAATCCATTGATTTATATTTGTCAGTTGCATTATTCCTGCAGTATATAGTTGATTTGCAGAAGTGTAATTGGCATTTCTCAAGGATTTTGTGATTTTTTTGGCCTGGACTTTCAGATATCTGCAAAAGCTGGAGGCTAATATTAAAAGTGGTGTGGTGGCAATTCAGCACTAAATTGATAGCTATGACTGAATGAATGCAAAATCACATATCAGTTTACTCATTATGCTGTAAGTTAAGATGATTTAAATTTACTAATGATTTCTCTACATTATTTCTCTCTGCAAAAAAAGAGTTAAAAAAAAAACAAAGAAAGAAAGTTCTAATGGGGAATACCTCTCTCTTCCAATTGTCAGAGATTTTATTCAGAAGTTCTGGAAATAATTTCTGAAGTATTTTTTAAAATGTCTTTTAGAAGTCATAACAAGGAAAAAAATGAAGAAGTCATAGGACCTTAAACTGTGGATCATGTAATATTTGCATTTTTGCAACAACCCTAAAATCTTTTAAAATATGAAAATATACAATTCATTTCTATTTACTGGACAAATAGTGCAAAGATACTATCATTGTCCAACTGAAAATTAGACTGGTGGCCACATTTCTATAAGGACTATGGTGTAAAAATCACAAGACACTTTGAGAAGCTAGCACATTCTAGTGTCTTTCTAGATAAAATTTTGATTTTATCTTCTTTATATTTTATCTTTTTTTTTTCTGTACAGCATGAATCACTAATTTAAAAAATAGCTTTTAAAAAAATCTGCATTAGTGAGCAAATTGATTAAAAACATAGTATAATTATAAGCAGAGAGCTGTGATCAAGTGGTACATGACCTTGTGATTTAACTTTTATTTAGAGAAGGTAGGAAAAGGATATTGAATTAATGTCAGTACAGGTGCAACCAATAGAATCATGGGAGAAGTTGTCAATAGTTGTGCTCTAGGTCAATTTGTTACTCTGTTAAACCCACAAATCTTATTAATGTGTAAGAAATTATGTTTGTAACAAAAGATGAAATACATGCTTCTTCAAGAAAAAGAACTTTATTCTGGGAAATGGTAGCTGAAAATGTGATGGTACTGTAATGGAACCAAAAAGGTGAATATAGTCCTGATGTATATAAAGATGACAGTAGGACAAGACAGACTATATTCCTTCTGACTTGACAATGGCACAAATACTCCTGGATTTCTGTGTTTCTGCCTTATATTTATAAGGGAAATATATTGAAATATTGGATAATATTTAGGAAAGCACCATGAAATATATCTACACAGAAAGACGGAAAATCTTTTGGTAAAAATAAATAGTATTTCTTTCATGAAGAAAAAAAAATTCCAAATACTTTTGGCAGAATAAAAATTAACGATCCTAGTTTAGATACACATATAAGGAAAAACAGCAGTATAACAAGATCCTGGGTGCTGGAAACAGAAGCTAGGTGTGTTCAGTACCAAGAAGCAAGGAAAATATTTTCTGAACTAAAAATAATTAGCCACTAAAAACACTTGTCATGGCCTGAGACAGATTATTCCTATCACTGAAAATATTTATATGAAGGCTGAGAGGAATATTAACCTTTAAAAAAAATATAGGCTGTAGTTCAATTTAAAAGAGAGATTAATTCAGGAAATATCTTTGTGAGGAAGAAATTAGAAAGTTGAAATATATAACTCCAACAGTCTCTTTTCAGCTCTTAAATGAATCTTGATTATCTTCAAAGTCATTGCTTTATGATTTTTCCTCTTTAATTTACAGTATAATCAGTGAGTATGTGCATGAGCATATGCATGTGCATATGTCATGAGTGCAGGTGTTGGAGCCAACACTGTCCATCAGCCTCTTGCATATGGGAGTTTTCTGTTTGAAGAGCAGTATTTTTAATCCTCAGTTTCTAAAGGAAGTCTCTGAAGAATATGAAGGTGGGTCAGGAAGAAATGATAATTCAGAATATTCAACACGTTAAAAAAAAGTTTCCTCTGAAAAGGCCTTGATAGGAAATTGCCATATCAGGTGGACAGAGTCAGAGTAAAGAGGGTCGTGGTAAACAGACACGGGCTCCCTTAATTAAGCTCTGATTTTATATCTGTACATATGTTCTAAGTACTTTTATCTTAATTAGATGTGAATCACAGTGCATTTATGATGGGCCACCTGGACCTCTACATCATTCATGACTGGGCCCAGTCCCACAAGCACTGGTGGAAAGCTGGAGCTGCCCCCAGCCCACATGGTCGTGTGCCGAAATGCGCTGAGTTCTTATGGCATCACATGGGCAATTTATTCCATAACATTCTGCACAGTAATAGCATCCAGCCCTACTCGTGGTTAGCCACTGGGCCTGTGTGCAAGTGCCTTGTCAGTTTGGGGAAAAGAGCCTCTTCCTAACAGCAGCTAATTAATCTGAACTGGTTTTGTGATCTAGATCTGTCTTCCTCTTTCCTGTAAAGAAAAAGGCAACTTCTATGCAGAAATCTTTAAATGTTTACAAATGTATTAAATTTTTTGGTGTTCTGTAGTCTGCTTTCAGAGTATTTTATTGAGGTTACTACCATATTCACTATTTCATGGAATCCTCTGCCAGTAATCTATGGGGTTCCTGCTACTGCCATGTTTCTGTATTACCACAAATGATAATCTTGCTGTTTCAATACTAACCCTTCTTCTTTTGTCCTTTTCATCTTAGGGTTTTTAAATAGGAAAATCAAAACTTCATGGTGTGTAACTAGTCAGAAATAGGCTCCATTAGACGGAATTTAAAGTTCTCATTTTCCAAGCTAGTGCTTCTATCTCTCCAATAGCTGTCGTTTACCAACAGTCCAAACCATTCATATAACACTGTGGTCAGAAATCACCTTAAAGCTTTTGACAGATGAGCTGAATTCAAGATATACTCTTCTGATTTCCTTCTGCAAGCAATTTATATGTCGTGGTTATCAGAAATGTTGTGCATTACAGAAACCTTGGCTATGATGGAGGGCTTACTTGAAATTTTAGCAGAGTCATTAAAAGTGGCATTTGTGGAGTGGTTACAAGATTTCTTTAAAGGAGCCCAGCTAAAGAAATACTGATATTTGAACAGTAGTCTGAAAAGTTTGAACATCAAGACTGTCCTGGCACCCTTTCCAAGGATTTCAAGGTTTTTAAAACAGAACTGTTCTATTAGATAGGTAATTGAATAAGCTACCATTTACCCACTCATAAAAAATATTCATGCAAGATATTTGAATATCTTTATAAACATTAGGGCTAATAATATTGTGAGGGGAAAAGAGAGCATTTCACTTACTTTTCAATATAAAAAAAAAAAATTATCCGGTGTGAAAAATGACAACTGAGGAAAGTAAAATAAGACAAGAACACGCTGCTCTTGAATATTTTGTCAGGATCTTGCAGTGTTGGTGTCAAGAACACCAGCAGTATCCATCCCATGTTACATATTTAATGTCAGAAATCTAACATTTAACATAATCTGAGTGCAACATATTCAGCTGGACTCCTTAGTTCCTACTAAAATCCCTTTTCAGTTCTGCTCTAGCATTCTATAGTGTGAAAGGCAAGGATAAGCTTTTTAAATAAATATTTAAGTGCAGTTATATTACTGCTCTAATTTACTTTCTATGTGTGTGGTGTTACGAACTTTACTGTTAGAATTCCATTTGATGCAGGCAAGAATGTACTGAAGCAAGATGAAAATATGCATCAGCACTCCAAATCACATATTAATAATGACAGTTCCTCTATTCCTTACAGTGCAGACTATTCAAAGCAAAGAAGGACCCTATCAAGAATCTTGCATTAGGAATTTACTTCAGTAACTGAGTGTTGCTGTGTTGGTCTGTCCTTTCCTTGGGATAAACAAAGACAGAAGAGACTTCTGAAATGGCAACTTGCTTATAGAATAAGCCCAGAACTCAACTCTCCTATCAAGTCAGCACTGTTCACACCAGCTTTCTTTCTCAGACTTCTTCTGCAGAACCTAGTCCTACACAAACAATTCTTTAGGAAAATAGCACATAAATGCAATTTTTTGCCTTGTAAGCTTCTTTCTTTCAGTACAGTTCATATACCTCAGGCTCTTCTCTTACTAGTTTCAGAAACTGATGTGTAATTTTGCTTCTTTGATGTGTATTTTCAGCCAGGTTGGAGATTATACATGCTGTTGTGCTGTGTCCATAAAATAAATATGAACTGTGCTGAGCTCTACAAACTTTTTCAGCCTCATGGAAGCTAAAAGCAAAAAGTCAAATACAAGCATAGCTGGGTTTAGTAGTAAATGTTTGTCAGTTATGTTAAATACATCATTTCACTTTTCAATTGTTTTTTCTTATTTAAAGCTCTGGTAGTTTGAAATCACATGTTCTGTGTTGATATGTATTTACCAAAGATCAAGATGACCCACTTGTCATCTCCCCAGCAACAGGATGTCTTCAAAATAGCCTTTTCTTTGTACTAATCTGCTATAATTAAGTTTACTTTCTGCTATAATCCATACATGCTCTATTGTTTCAAGAGCTAGAAAGACAATCTCTCAGGTAATACAACCGCCTTAAGTCATCAGCTGGAAAAGCGGCTTGAATGGAATCTATTGGAAAAGGGGTTCTCTAGGAAGTTGTGTGCAAAGGATATGTCTTGGAACACCATCTGAAGACAGGTGACATTTGTTAGTCTCAGTCTGGAACAGAGTGGAACCAACTATGTTAGTTACTTTCTGAAATGAAATTCTGTGATGTGGCTACTCAGAGAAAAATGTGTTGCACATAAGGGACAAATTCACCACTTCCAAATCCTCATAAGTGACAAGATTTCTCAATGGAAAAAAGCCTTAAGGCTTGTTTGATCTCCAGTTCCTTAGAATTTCGGGTCAAGCTAAGGTACAAACATATTTGTTGATTTCCAGCCTAAGTACAGTAACTTCTCAGGATCTTTATCTTGATTTGCATATAGTCTGAGTTGGAAATAACAGGCAATTAAAAACTACCCAATAAAACTTCTAGCTAGAGAAATGTTGCTGTATTCCAGAATACACTTCATTTATGTATGAAGTGTTCATACTTCAATGAAAAATACAAATATTGCAGGAGGAATATTTTAATTTGCTGCAGTCTTGCATTACATTCTTAAAAGAAAGAGGATTGGGTTTTAGAGCAAAAATATTCAAAATCACATATTTCTTTGTGACCTCGTGTGTGGAAAAATATAGGTTTTGCAGATACTTTCTGCAGCTCAGAATTAAATTAAATAATTAAAACTCAACTTCAAAAAATTCAGATAAATATTCAGAGGAATCATACACCTGTACTTGCCATTTCATATTCTTCTCCTTTATAGCCCACTGCTTTATAACCCACAGTGCTATCCTGTTTCATTCACACAGAGTCCAAGCCTCTAGTTCTGCAAAGATTAATGGATGTGTACACTCATTGTACTCTCTGAGGTGTTTCATTGATGCCAATGGAGCTGGTTGCAGCACAGAATGTTAAGACAGGCATTAGTCTTTTCAGGATCAGCCTCTAAGCCTATTATATCAGAGCACAAAATCAGGTTAGATTTCACTCTTAGTCAGGTTATTGAAGCCCTGTTGCCTAAACCATTGTGATACAGCTGAAAAAAAAAATAGGGGAATTCAACACAAAGGATAAAATACTTTAAAGGGAAAAGTGCACTGAGGCTTACAATGTTATTACGTATCTTAGGCAATTAAATAATCTAACTTTTGGTGAAAGTCATTACTCTTTTGAATGATCATGTGCCAGAACTAAATTTTAATGGCTTATACCGTTGTCTTGAAAATAGTCTGACTTGTTTCAGCCAAGAACATTCAGTTTATTTTCTTAGTTCTAACATTATCTGATGCTGAAAAAATGACCTTTAAGTGGTCCCCAGTGCACTCATACACTTTGTTCTAGGAATACAGGGAATCTTGAGTATTGTCAGCTGAAACAGTTTTTTATATACTTTATTTTTAGCAACAGCTAAAGTTCATGCTGCTCTGACAGAGACTATTGAGATTATAGGAAGATCAAAAGCTGAGGCAGAGAAGACTTCAAGAGCAAATCAAAATTTGAAATCTAGCTTCATATATAGATTAAGCTGCCATTCAAGCTGCACTTATTTATACTATGGTTTGTGGTAGTAATTATTGCAAAAAGAATTTGCAAAATACTTTGTAGTGCATCTTATCTCTGTAAAGTCTGAAGATGAGAGAGGGGATATAAATTGATATTTAAAAATTTTTGTAAAATGGCAGTCTTAGGTAGAGTTTGGAGAAGGACAGTTTTGCCCCAAATGTACTGTTCAAAGTAAAATAAGGAATGCACTTGCTTGAATTATTTTCTCTGCAAACTCTGATCTGGCATCTTCTCTTAAAACTTTCAGTGTTGCCTGCTGGTAAAGGTGGTCCAAGCTGCTGCGGGCCTGGCTGGATCTCTGACCTTGCAGCTGTCCTGGATATGTGCTTACTCTTGTCAAAGGCCAAGTTTTCCCAGAGAAAACAGAGTGAAAATGGGAGGGTTTGATGTTTCAATGTTTAAAAAAACACTGGTGAAATGTTTAATACAGGCCTTATACACTTTATGACTCACCCAATGTCTTTGCAACACTTCTCGGAATGGGGATAGCGTTTTTCTTATTTCATGAAAAGGGAGTTGGTTCAGCCGATTCTTCCATTTCATTTTAGAGATATATCTCTTGTTCAGACAAACCTGGCAGAATTTTTCTTTTAATTGATTTCAAAGGGAATGTAGATAACCAAATCCAAAAGAAATATCTACACAGCCTATCAGGAGGTAGACCATCTATTGGTAGACTTTATTTGTGCTGTTTTTCAAACTGGGACTTGGCAAAGTAAGAAGTGCACAACTAGAGTAGACCTGGGAAAAAAACCCGCTCATTGTTTATTTGTCACCACAGGGGAAATCTAAAGGAGATAAAGGATGTAGCTTTTCAGGGCTCTCTCATCCCTCACAAACCCATCCTTCCTCTGTCTTCAGTTCCTTCTGTTCAGTTATCAAATAAAACCTTGTGTCAGTATTGTCTATTTTGTTTTTATTTCATAAAACAGGTTTGATTTTTCTGTGCTTAAGCACAGGTTTGCTCTCCCACGTGGACACCCACAGACAGATCAGACACCACACTGCTTGACCCATGCCATGAGCTGTCCTTGTTTTGTTCAATACTTGGATTTACAGTGAAATTCACAAGGTTGTAACTTCCACCTCACAAGAGAAGCAGCTATTAGCCATGAAGAGGTATCTTGGGGCTGATCAGTCCCTGCCTAAGAGGCAGCTCCTAGGTTGCAAAGATCTGATTGATCCTAATAGGCTGTTTTAAATAAAATAAAATTGGTTTATGTTAACTGAATCTAACCTTTCAGCTCTGTAGAACTCAATCCCAGCTTTCTCTTTGTGTGTTGCATGAAATATTATATTTCTATCCATTATCGGTGGAGAAACTGCTAAATAATACTTGCAATGTCTTTACACTTATGAGTTGAAAACCACTGATTCCTGCATTTATCTTTTATTTCATCTTACCCTAACTGTTTAGATTTAAGATTTCTGTAAATTAGATTTTTTTGCAGATGGAAGAACAAGATGAAGAGCCATGGTTAATATACAATTGTTTTTTATTGCTGTGCACATCCATTGCCTTTCAGCCAGTTAAGTTTACATATTAAAAGAAGTAAAATGTTACAGACAAGATTTGTAAAAAAATAAATACTAAATATTTAAATCTTTAATACCTTGCTGTTAGTAGAGATTTCATTGAACTTTACTATTTGTATGTTGCCCATTTTTACCCATTATCAGATATTTAAAGAATAACTTATTATACTCTGAAGGGCATTAACTTTAAGTAAAGAGGCTAATAATATTGTTAAGGTGATAGAAGGTGTCAAAATTTACTGAATGAAAAGCTACAATGAATATTAGAAATGTATTAGACAGATGTAAACACATTTTTATAGTAATTTAAGGTATTTAAGAAACAAAATAATTCTGTTCCTTTATCTGAACTCTAAAGGGAATGTGTTGTGAGTCATGTAATTTGGTAACAAATACTAGCAGACATATAAGATATTTATATTGTCAAAGTTGAAATATTTTCAGTACATAATTTATGAAGTACGTGCACAGGGTTAAAACTGCTCGTGTTTTTCTCTGAAAATAAAGCACTTCTGCTCAACACCAGGCAAACTTCTATGCATCTGTAATTATTTTGGGCTGTAATCAATCAGTAAAACTGCAGATTTTATTCAGTAACAACTAAAAGTAAGCTCTCTCAGTTTTCATTTGAGACTTCCCACTTCCTTCTCCACTTTCTCTCAGGGTCTGTTGACAGTTGCTGGTCTGTTGATGGGATATTTGGATCTACTTCCATGCATTCTATGGAAATGGCTTTCTCAACTTTAAGTTCTGATAAAAAGACATAAAAAATTATCCTTTAAAACACGAGAAGCATGGGTGCCAGATGCACAGGTGTCAGATTGCTCTTTGATAGGAGGTCAATGGCTAGAGGGAAAATCTATTTTTTCTAAAAACATTTAAAATACAGCAATAGCACTGCTACACAGAACCCTTGCTGCATGTTGTGGCAGCTGCTCTTTTCAAAGGGTAGCCATAAAAAGGATAATTTGAAGGTGGAAGAGCTGACAGTAACAGTAATGGTGTGTGGCTGGAGCACTCGCCAGATCTAAATGGACCGAAACCCACATCCCACTCCACACTTGAGTGCATCAGTAGCTAAGGCAACATTTAAGTGCTGATGCAGCACTTAAATTAGTCTACCTTATTTAAGGTCACTTAGGCCTGGTTATTCAGCCTCAGAGTTGATTGGTTTTAGTGGATTTTTATATTTGACTTGTTAAGCAAGCATAAAGTATGGATATGTGTCAGACATATATAAAATAGATCAAAGATTTGGCCTACCAAGATTGATTTTTACCTGTAAAATGATAGAGATCCCACAGTTAGAAAGCATATTTATTTTTATTTTTCATATTCTTACTTGCTGTTGAAAGAATTGCCTGCACTCAGCACTAGAGCAATAATGAAAAATAGCTCTTTATAGAATTCCCTATTGCTAGTTTTAATCTTTAAATACACTGTATACACGAGCAAATAGATAAATAAGGCACTTGATATTGAGACATAGTGTGGAGAGTGATTGTTTCATAATACTGATGATTCATAATCCCACAGTACTGTAGAAGCTTGTAAAAGTTTGTAGATGGCACACTACAAACTGGGAATTTAGATAGCAAAGTTGTTTTCTTGGTTTTGCATCTGTAAAATTAGTTATTATCTTAAATAAAATAAGCCTTTAAAGCTATTATAATGCTTATTATTTCAGAGTTTATTAAGAGACATGGCTTAAAATAATGGCATTTCAGCTTATTGTTAGCCATATTTTTAAATATGAATATTACAACAGTTTGCTGAACCATGATTTGCCTTGATCACACTAGAGACCACGAAAAATCCTGAATTATTTTTCAGTCAGTATTCCACCTAATGTCTGCTTGTTGGATTTTCTTTTAAATCCCATAAGGTATATTAGTTAGTTGTTTAATTTTAATGCCTATTGTGTCAACTTTACTAAATTTTTATACACTTACAGAAACACATGAAGTGATTTGTCAGTTAATACATATCATATTGTTATTGTTTTACTAAGCTTAAATTACCTGCAAAAGTGAAACATACAATTAGATTACAAGTTATCCAATTTATTTTCCATGTTATCTAATTAGTTTATTCTTCGGAAATGAGAAATTTTACTTAATGGCTAAGTGAAATTGTGTTTGTCTATCCTGTAATCACAGTTTATGTATGTGAAGAACATAACCAGACTACATTAATTTAATGTAGTCAAAGTACAACAAAAGTACTATGCTTTCAAAGTGGTTCCATGCTTACTGAGTCAAAGGAAAAAATCTGCTATGTTCACAAGGCTTGAGGTTTATTTTTTATATGACTGAAAATAATTGATCTATTTCATAGAGTGATCCTTGCTTCTATTTCTCACTATGTTTGGTGGTTTTTGGTTTTCTTTTTTTCCTTTCATCTAATGCAATTTCTAGCACTGACAAGAGATCGTCTCTATTGATTGTTTAAAGAATAATACTTCCTCTTAGGTTGTTCAAAATGCTAAAGGTTGTCTTTTATTTTTGCTTTTGCACGAATACAAACATGGATAGAACAATAACTATTTATCATTCATAAGAATAAAGAAAGAAAAAATGGAAAAACCCTACAGTTATATTATTTAGTCCCTAAACCTTCACTTCTGGTTTTCAAGTCAATTCTATATATATAGCTTTCAGTGAAACAGAAAACCTCCTTGCAGACAGCATTCGTTTATTTCACTATTAATTGCTGTTCATTTGAAACCCCATTGGTTAAAATGCTATGAAAATTGATTTGCCACTTTGAAATACAGTATGTTTAGTCATATTCTAGTAACAGTTACATATTGTTTCAGTATGTGATAGCAGAACAAAAATATAATCACTTGGAAATTATGTCACTGTTCGTAGCTGTCATTGTAGCTTTAGTTATGCTACTTCTCTACTCTTTAAAAAAATCTGCATCTGATGTCTCCAATCTCAATGTGTTTAGAAACTCAGTGAAAATATTAACAAATGTCAGTGTGAATAACTGCACTAAAAGATATTTTATTCATTAAAAAAAATTCTCAAACACTCTAGGATTTTTTTTTAGATTTTCTGTACAATATTCATTAAATGTCTTCTATCTTAAAATTATGTCAACTTCTAATGCAATTTTTAAATAAGTCGGTTTCTGTAACAGCTCTGTCCCTATGTTTTGTCCTTATTAAGCTTTGCAAGGTCTTCAAGAGCATCATCTAACATGAGCACAATATTGCAGAAGTAAACATGTACCAAGACAGATGTTTTGCACATGACTTTTAATTAAGAAAATATTTGAGCGATTTTATGACCTTCTCAATGTCAAAAAAGAAAATTTTGCCTGAGAGCTAATTAACATCCTGCAGTCTTTATGACATTGCAGTTATTCATTGCTGGATACTTGCTAACAGTAAGAATGATTTCATGTTTAGGTTTATATTCACTTTTTAAAATTAAATTTAAAAATCTCATATATTGTCCTCTACTAAGGTAATGTATACACTATCATGGAAGGCACAAAAATACGCTAAAGATAGGGTTGCTTTCACTCTATATTTTATTAACTCATAATAGCCAGAGAATTCTTTTATTTTTCTGAAATAAATTTGTGGACATGGTGTATGTATGTTCTTTTGTACTTAAAGTTAAGAAATTTTTCTCAGTCACATACTTATGCATTATTCCTCACACAACATTTTCTAAAGATAATTTTGTAAAAGAGTGTGCTTTTATGCGTATGCCGGAAAAAATGTATAATTTAAATGAAATTATTTATATATAAGTAAAAAACATCAGTATGTATACAATACAATAATATACGCATTCAGAAACAGCATTAATTTTAAAAAAAAAATTATATATTTGTTATAAATATTTTAAAAACTTCTTTATGATAATTCAAAGAGATGCACATTGTTCATTCAACACTGAATAATATACGTGTGGAAACAGACAAGGGGTATTAGTTACTTTAAAATTTTATAATCTACTGTAACTTAAACATTTGGTAACTTATTTTACTTTTAAATCTCCTTTCTTCCCAAGTCTTTAGACGGTGGTTGCATCTAGATGGTTTGCTCCTGTTCATGTAAAGCAGGAATCACAGATTTTATGATACCTGAACTGGGATTCAGACCCAGCCAAAGGGGTTCACACAAAAGGTAAGTGACTACCTGTCTTCTATGTATCCATGTAAGGTAGATGTCTGGCTGTGTGAGCCTGTTTTAATTCTTCTTAGGGCCAAGGGAGAGCTGATCAGCTCAGATCACACAGCGAGCCAATCAATCCCAAACTAAATGAGCAGCTAGGATTGCCTCCCTTGCATGGAGACAGCTACACTGAGATGTGCTGATCTTAAACTAAATCTTACTTCAGCTACCTAAGAATAGGGTCCAGGGTCTTTAGAAGCCCTAGATAAGCCATGAAGCCTCCACCTGCTGCTTCAGAAGGTGGGGATCCTCCCACAGACCTGTTTTGTGCCCTCTACCTCTCTGTAGTCACCCCAGGAGTGTTCCAAATGGTGCTGGATCCTGAGCAGGAATAATGAGGCCCTGCTCTTTTCCCAAACTGGCAAATGAACTGCTTGGTGGTTTGAACAAGTCCTTTATTTCTGAGATCTGCAATAAGACATTTATAAAACCAAGACCCAGTAAGGAAAAGCATTAGATAAATGTCCTAAATTATTTTATGTAAGTCTCAAAGTACTGCTGCATAGTAAACTGCTTTTAACAATAATAGCCTTGGTTAGGACACTGGATTAGATGTCCATACAACAACAGAATATTATTACGTGGAAAACACCAAATATATATATTATTTCTTATTTTATATTTTAGAATTGTTAGCTACATTATATCTACATACATATTAAGAAACAGATTACTCAAATTTTTTCCAAGATAGGGAGCAACCTCAGTAAATCAGCTTGAAATCAAGATGATTTTAATTGACAAAAGTTGAGAGTGCTGTCTTGCATAGGTATCCAGGCAGCAAGGGGTGAATTGAAATGACTCAAGAGGCTCCAGGTTTTCTTTTAAAATTAGCATTTTTATAACTGTACATAAAAATCTAAGTCAAGAAAATGGATATGTGAACAGTCTCACAACAGAAAGCATTTGCATTCCATCTGACCCTTGAATCAGAATATTTGCTGCCTGTGGGGCAGGAGATGGGGCAGGACTTCATGCCATCATTTGGCCTCAGTATTGAGGCTGGTATCAGACTGAATAGTGCCTGACATTCCCTAGCAATGTTTATTGTGGTATTGATGCTCTCTAATGAAAAAGGGCTATAAGGTCAATTATTTTACGCGGACCAGAAAACAGCTACTAAAGATAACAACTTTTGATCATGTACTCCAGATTTTATAGCTACCTACAAGCAGTCAATGATTCTGTATTCACGGCTCATAAAAAATAACATCATCCTTAACATAGCTGGAGAGGTCAGGTGAACCATACTTAAGAATGTTTCTCACACATATCTTCAAGCATGCTAATCACTCAACTCTGATTAAAATCAGAGAAGCTGCCCACTTTGGAAAAATTATATATCCTGAGAAGCTTTAAATATGCATGCAGTATATTTGCACAAAGATGAACCATTGATAACTGGAGGTGACACAAGAACACTGTCCACACAGTTTTGACTCCTTGCCATGCCTATCATGCAAATCTTACATGATTTTTTTATAAATCTTTCAGGTTGTATGATTCAGCGCCAAAAAATTAGAAAAGGTCAAAGCAAAAGATTCAACTTATGCTTCCATTTAGGCATTTATTATCTCATAATTCATTATTTTTAAAAAGTAAATTTTGCCTTCATATACTCTATACTTTATTTCAGTGAGGCGATAAGACCACAATTCTGGTGTGGGACACTGTTCTTTAAATGCTCATCATCCTCAACTTTTTAAATGCTTCTTTCCATGGCTGCTTTTCAACTGAATGACATATTTCAGGATGTCTCTGTGTTGAAGCCCTGAGAGCACTAATAGACCTGAGTGGCCCTGATCAGCCCCACCAAGTTCCTCATGGGCCCCCAGGAGCCCCATTCCAGCTCAGCCCAGGATTTCCAATCCCTGCCTGAGCTATGTTGAAAGGGCCTCCAGCTCTCACTCCATCTCCTGGATGGATCTGGAATGTTCGATGTAGTCATGTCTCCAGCCCTGTCTCCTGCTTCTCCTCACCAGGTTCCCTGCTCCTGGTTCATGACTTACAGTTGATGGACTCTGTTCCCAACACCTGGCTGTGCTTGCCATGCTCAGGTCTTGTGGGATGATGCCCCACTGCTAGGGTCACAATCTATGCTGGGGTCACAATCTATGCTGGGGTCACCCTCAGTTCCTCTTCCCTTGGTAGCAGACAATAACATTTTTTCCTGGCTTCACCTTTTTCCTTTTAAGATATTACTTTTGAAATCACTAAAGGACCTAGGCCTATGTATATCGTGAAGGGGTTAGCAAAGCGTTTTCTGAATAATTAAACAGTCATTTTAGGCTCACATTTCAGTGGCAGCTTTTTTCATTTCTGGGACATTGGAAATCACTACTGCTTCATATGCAGTAATAATCGAATGAGGGTAGAGGAACAGAAAATATACACAGTTTTCTAAGTAAAAGGGAGAAAACAGTCAGTAATCTTCCAAACGTACAGTGTCTTCTAGTGTGAACTTCTGTAGCACTTCAGCAGGCCTTTTTACAAATTTTAAATTAAATCTAGCCTTTTAAATTTCTGGCGTTCACTCTACTGTAAAGAACACACACATTAAATCATAAGGCTGCCTAATGGGTTTTTTTCCTACCTGAGATGAACTAGAAAACAGCAGACTTGCTGACATCAGTTTTCATGTTTCTCAACAGTTCTGACAAGCAGATGTGAAAATTCAAGTGTATCATGATTTACAAAGCCAGCCTTTGATTTGGCCTTAGCAATGCAAAGGGGCCTTCCGACCAGAAGATGCATCCTTTTCCTGCATATCCAATGTCTCTGCACTCAGCTGTTTTAATGCAGTGCTAAAAGAAGAATCATCCACTACACCCTGCAGTAGTACAAGGTTCCCTTCCATCACCTGTAGACTAAACTCAAGAGCCTGCAAAACATAATTTGGAAGTGGAATTAAAGGCTTGTATCCCCTCTTCTTAGAGATAAATGTTACCCAGTATGGGTGTTATTTCCTTTCAAAAGTCAAGCTGAAATTCAGCTGCTGTAACTGTATTCATCTCTTTGCAGTCTCAGCAACTTTGTCCTGTGTAAATAGTGTGATCTTAATAAATAAATACTGAAGCACAGCTGGTGTTGGCAAGATATCACTGTTAGGTTGCTGCAGCATGCTATCACCAGTCAGTGTTGCTAATTATTCTCAGAAGTGGGAAATATAAGGGAAAGGCATGCAGAGGAGAGTCAACAGAGCCTGGGACAAAATCTAAGGGATGTTTGCCTCAGTCCACAGCAAGGACATCCAAGCACCATGAAGGCAAGTGCTTCACCAAACTTGGTTCTGAATTATTCCCTAACAAAAAAAAGGTTTGATATCCACAGTGGTATAAAGCTGTAGCCATGTATTTGCTGCTTAAAATTCATACCAATTTTTTGAGAGAAAACCAATGGAACTTGCAGTACTTAAAAAAATATAAAAAATAATCCAAAACCAAAATCAAAGAAAATGAGCCTGAAAAAGTCCTGACTAATTTAGTGAGCTGGAAAATAAAGAATTTTTGTTTTATCCTCTGCTTTGATGGCAGT
This sequence comes from Rhabdornis inornatus, assembly GCA_013397075.1. Classification (NCBI taxonomy): domain Eukaryota; kingdom Metazoa; phylum Chordata; class Aves; order Passeriformes; family Rhabdornithidae; genus Rhabdornis; species Rhabdornis inornatus. The sequence continues at coordinate 132,189 of VWZS01002396.1, read as the reverse complement.
ATACAATAATCTATCTTTGACTATAGAAGTCCAAACTTTGGATTAGCTGCCACAAAGAAGAAGCAGATAGCTTTCAATATTTAGTCACGTAAAAGAGAAGCAGTGTGTGAGCTAACATTTTTCTAGCTAAAAAAAGAATTCTTGTATCTTTATTTTTTAAAAAAAGAAGGCAGAGAAAGAGAGTGACCATTACACTTTGTATAGATTTTTTCTTGTATTTTGTTTTTAGCCTGTTGCCTGTCAATAATTATGCTTTTTTGGCTTACAGGTGTTCTGGAGCTTAACTGAGCTGAGCACCAATTAGCAGAGGCAGAGTGCAGCCCAAGTTTCCTCATCTCCCTTTGAATAAAAATTTATTCCAAAATTAGTGGGTAAAATTACTCAAGTATTAAAACTATTGAGTGCATTTAGCAGATATGATCTTAGCTGTGTGACTGACAGTTTTAGAAAGGGTGAATTAAAATTGAATGTCTGATGCCAGTCTCCAAACACAACTTGCATATCAAAGTAACTTCAGCTTCAGCTACTGTAAAAGGAAAATCACAACATATATTCTGGCTATATAATTTTCTTATCATTTCTTATAATTTTAAAATTTGAAGCAAAACATAAAAATATGCTGAACTTGAGTTTCAATTATTTGAATTAACTTTCTTAGCCATTCATAGTTTACTAACTTACAGGTGTTCAGAACTCAGATTCTAGAGACCATAGGGGAAAACATGGGGCAATACTGAGAATATTATCTAGAAAAATGAGAAGGTTCTGGAAGAGTAATACAGAGGTTAAAGTCTAGGTGTTCAATTATGCAAGGATTAGAAGGAACAAATTTTAGCTGAGTAGGTAGGAAGTATTTGGGCCATTACATTTATATGAAGGTTAGTAGTATGGGAATAGAAGAAGACAATGCAATAAAGAGAGAAGCACCTCTTAACTGCAATTGCAGCAAAAGGGAAATGCAGAAGGAGGAACACTGAATAAAGCATTCAAAATATGAGGGCATATATGTTAGACAAATGCACTTTCTCTTCTTAACTTTGAGATTATTATGCTACATTTTTATAAAGAACATCTTAATTTGAAAACTGGAGAGAAACTAAGAAACCAAGTCTTGGGACCTTAGTTTATGTATATATGAAAACCTATAGGGAGCTTGGTCCATTATAAAAGAAAATTAATTAAATTGTTCAACTTGGGGTTTTTTTTGCTTTTTCAATAACTTATTTAATGTTTATGTCATACAGAATACTATTGTAAAACATGATGCAGAAGTGTGACTTCAGGTGCTACATAATTCACTTGCTTGCAGGCATGGAGCTCCTGGTTTGAATACTCTTGTGACTGTTATAAATAAAAAGTTTTGACTAACTGCCTCTTCTCCACTGAGACATGGATGATCCCCTCAGGCTGCTAATGTGTTTGGAATAGTTAACGAGTGAATGCCACTCAAAAACCAATCTCAAATCAGTGTTATTTCCTGTTTTACTATTAATGTTTTGGGTTGTTTGGTTTTGTTTCTTTTTTTTTTTTTCTTTTTTTTAAATGGTGCCTGAAGTGAAGTGATAGGACTGCAGTTTCAGTTCTCATTTGGTAATTGAACATTTTTATTTACTGGTAGGCTGTCGCTTTGAATGAGAACACAAACCAGCTAGGGAGTTACCTAGCCAACATAATGTGCATAGCAAGAAAGTATAAAAATGCTTCAAAATAGGCCCAATGAGGAAAGGCTTCATTATAATGCCAGAAGAGCTTAGTCAGAGGGGACAGTTTTTGTGAGGCAAGGAGAAAACTCAGGCTTAAATGTTTTTTTACAGCTTCAGATGTGGATGAGAGCTTAAAAAACTTTATTTTACAGCATGTTTAATAAAGTTTTCTGAAAGCATGCGTGTAAATAGTGTTCCCAAGTTTGCTAAATTAAGAGTGGGATTTCAAGGGATATTTTACATGTTTTCTGCAAATACACATTTGTGTACACTATGTGTGATACTATGTTATCTATTTGGTTAAGATTTGTCATGCCTTGCCCTTCGAAGCTACAAACTACTACCAAAGCTGATTTTAAGCCAGAGCCTCGGCTGTGCCTTGGTAGAACAAGTTTCTGAGAAAGACCATGAAGCCATACCTTTCTAAACCTGTTGGCTTATTCGTTACAATATATCAAGAGAGAAAACTCATTAAACAAATTACAGGAGAAGTTGGAGAGAAAGAGAAGAGCTGATCTTTGACGTGCAAGAAGCCAGAGTCACTTAAGGATTGCGACAGAAAACAAGAAAAGAAACACTTCGAAATATGATTCTGGTTCAACTAGTGTGACAGAGCGAAGTCATTTAACTTTCCATTTTATGTTATATTTTTTTCCAGTACTGAACTTGGAAATAGCAGTTAAGTAACAGATTTTGGACCGACATTTGTCTGAAATAACTTTCTTGGCATGTGGTTGTAGCCAGAAAAAAAAAATTAAAAATTGAAGAAAAATGTAGAGCTTAGCATCATTGCGAAGGCAACTGGAAGCAGGACAGAGACAATTTTGCCACACAAGATTTTTATGAGCCCGCATCTTCAGCATGGTAGGCCATTCTTGTCTCTGCATCTCAAGAAGGACAAATTGGAGAAAGCAAAAGATAATTAAAATTATGGAGGAGATGGAACAGTTGGCTTATGAGAAGAGAATAAAATATCAGTGATGCTCCACCTAGGAGTCGGGTATGAAAAAGGTTTAAAAAATCATAAAGATGGCAGACTTACACTTTGGCATATGAGCCTGCAGCAATAAAACTACATGGCAGTTCAAGAAAAACTGTAGGAGTTTAATTTAAAACAGATAAAGGAGCATATTTCTTCTTGCTGGTAGAAAGTTTTTGGAATCCTTTGCCATAAGCGATTGTGATTGTAGACGATATAGACGCTTACAAAAAGGAAGTAGATAAATTTTTGGACAGTGGGTCCATGAAAATACAATTAAAATATGATGCAGGGCTATACCCTCTATCATGCTTATTGCAAGAATTATGGAGGATGGGGGAGTAGGTACAGAATGTATGGAAGGGAGTGGCCGGTTTATGTGCTTCCTTTAAACAGTTTATCTTACAGCTAACAGCTACATCGTTATTGGTTTCACCTCAGACATCAGTCCAACAAAACCTTCAAGCACTTTCCAAGAAGACATGGTGGAAAGTTATGGAGAAAAGAGCAGGGAGGAATCACATGACTACATGTGCCAATGAATGGAAAAGAGGGGAGTGTGAGATTCAAAGTATCAAAAAATGTAAAAAACAGAGGGAAGTGTGAGTACAGGCACTGAACAAGCAATTTCACTGTTTCCTGATGGCATTTGAGGAGTCAGCAGATATTGCCTAACAGAGTAGAATAGTGAGGTTGGGTGTGTGCAACAGTGCCTTCTCCAGCTTCTTTTCAGGAAGCTGTTTTGTCAAAGTGCTGTACCATATTCAGGGCAGTAGGACGCAGCTTTCCAGAGGAAAAGCTGATGACACTGCATGGTAAAAAGCTACAGCCTTGGCACCAGCTGCATGACTACAATCTGGATGCACTAGAGGTGGGTTCACAGGGTGGATGGTGCATGGATGCTTTGCAGAGGGATAAGCAGGAGTATAACCAGGCACCACAGATGAGTGTTGTCCACTGTGGTGATTCCTGCCATGGTCACACCTCAAATGATGCTGACTGGGGCGGTCTGATAGAAAATGTGAATTATACCTGTCTACCTCAGCCTCACTTTAAAGTGATCTAGAAACTACAAGCAAGCATTTTTGCTAGCTGAAAGGTTCTTTTGTGTGATAAAGGGAACAAGTAAAATCTTTTTAAAGACTTTAATTGATTTTTTTTTTTAAGCAAGGAGTTGCAGGTGATGACATAGTAATTCTCATACTTGACAGAAATTCCAATCTGAACATGAGAGAAGGGTTTTCTTTTTAGGATTCAGTACTACTTGAAGTTCTAAAGCTACTACACTGCACACAGCCTAAGCAGAACACTCCCAAACAAACAGTATTTGCATTTATTGAAGAACATACAATCTTCTGTAACATATATGTTTACAGATTTCAGTGACACCTACCCAGTGTCACAGTTGGTTCTTTACTCTTGTCTTAGATTTTTATGAGATCATGACAAAATGATGACGAGCAGCCTTCCACTATTATTTATTTTTTTTGACAGCGGTGAGAAGTTATTTGTGCAGGTCTTGGCTTCTCACCTTTTGTTTCTGCTACATTCTCCAGAAACTGGAGTATTGGCTTTAGAAAAACAGTACATTTTACACAGATGTGAGGTAGGTTAGGCTTTGAGATACTTCTGGATGCAGAGAAAGATGTGGTTATTTTGTATTTTAAGAAATGATTTGTGGGATAAATATGTGGTTTGAAATTATACTATGTACATATAATATTGTCCCAGCTAGATATTATAGCTTAAAAAAATATATAAGTGTGTCTGAATTATAAAGATTTCCTGTTTTTCAGGAACTGTTTTGATGACCTAGATAATTACATGGGAGCCCAAAATGAATCCTGATTTCAATATAATTATCCATCTACTCCTTCAATGCTTTTTCTTCATACATAATAGCTGTGGGCCTCAGCTGCTTCAGACTATCTGCCACTGAGTTTAATTAAAATCCTCACTAACACAATGTGCATCAAGAAATTCAAAACTGTGGATCATCCTGGCTGGTGCAAATTCCCCCCAGGGACCCAAGGGTTCATCCCCAAAGCTCCTTTAAAATTCGTGGTTATTCACGGGAGAGGATAATGAAAAATATATTAGTGGTCAGGAAGTGAAGAATTTAATGGTTACAGCCAGAGAAGAATCTGGTATGTTTTCACTGTATTGCGTAACTGTTCCTCCCTTGAGAACTTCTGTTGCCTTCTTTTAAGCAGGTAGCTCTGTCAGTACCTTGACTACAATCTGACACTCTTGAGAGGTAATATAAAATCTTCTGTTTTCCCAAAACTTCTGAGAAAGCTGATAGATAAAATGACAGATATGATATCTAGCAGTCCTTAGACTCCTTTCACTATAGAGTGTTTTAGATACAAAAGCTGGTGCAGTCTCTGGGTTTCACTTCATCAAGTCTTGTTGAAGGCAATTCTTTCCTTGGTATAGTTAAGAGCCATTGACACGAGCAATTGCAGGCACAGACAGCAATGCATTCCTGAATGTCTCAACTCTCTCATCCAGAAACCTCAAATTAGTGGAGGGGACAATTTCCTCCTGCTGGGCATTGCAAAATTCTGCACGTGTACAGCTGCCAATACTATAGACAGGGATTCTAGTGATAAAGACAGGTGTGAATAGGGCCTACAATTTAGTCAGTGGCAAACCAACAAAAAACAACGTGATTTTCTGATGAGAGAGAGAGAGAGCAAGCAAGAAAACACCTTTGGAAATCACTAAATGAAATTAGATTTAAAGAGAAATCATTGAAATAAAATCATTTAGGTAGAGTAGTTGAACAGATTAATGGAAATGAATAGCATGGAACACAATTTCTTAAACTACCCTGTAGGTAACAAAACCTTTGCTTAAAATGTAAGGTGATTTAACTTAATCTGACATTACACTTCCAGAGAAGAATAAATATAGAATTGGGTTAAAGTGTATGAGAACACAGCTAGCCTATGTAATTTTACAATAATTTAATTAATTTAGATCAAGATATATTGAGCATACACTATGGGCAGTGGTCTAAATGCAGATGTGGTTCACAATATAACTCTACATGGTCAGGGGATAAGCTTGCCTAATATCTATGAAAAACAGTTTCATTCAAGTCTCAGCAGCAGCAGTAAATGCAATAGAAGTTTGCTTTTCTTTATAAATGATTACAGGCAGAAAGAAAGATAGGTATGGTAATAAATGAATTGAAGCTGTAATGGATACTGACAGTTTGGAATAAAAGCTAGAAAGTGGCTGTGTGCAGTAACTAAGCCATGATTTCACATTCTGCAGATTTTATGCCAGAGCTTGTGTGACTTCTGAGATCTGTAAAATTTATCTTTACCACTCCATTTTTCCCCCCTTCACTGAATTTAATTTTGCTATTCTCCTTATGCTGATTGACTGACTAGCTATTCAGGCAAAAATGAAGCTACTGGATGAAAGAAGAGAGAAGTAGAAATTCTTCAGGAAGGATTTGGAACAGTTTCCAGCACTAATTGTTCTAGTTATGCCCAGAGGGCCACAGGATTTGGGTGGAGACTGAGTATAGTGTTAAGAAAATAGAAAAAACTCTGTTTGGGGTTCCTTTGTTTTTCCTACTCTTAAGCTGAAAACAAGCAGTGAAATATTTATGTTTTTATCGTTTGTAGACATACACACCCAAATGTATATATAAATTATATGTAATACTCTGGTATATATAATACTATGGTACTTACTGATTAATAAAAAACAATTAAATTGGATTTTAGGTTGCATAAAAATTCATTTGATACAAAACCTAATTAAAATTTAAGTGGTTTTCAAAATACCATATAATAAAGTGTCTGACAAAAAATAGTAAATGTTCAGTTATGTCAATTGTTCTTGAAGTGGTTTAATAAAGTTGACAGTAATTCAATAACATTTTTGAAAACTTTTTCCTCTGAAGTTTTCTGGTGATTTGTTAAGATTGTCTGTGGAGGACAGAGTAGAGGAAGATTGAGAAGAAGGGAAGAGATTCCAAGTGAAAAATCTTCCTTATTTGTGGTATTGACTGCTAATAAGAATGCTTGTTCATAAACAAGGAAGAAAATACATTTGTGTTTTGCTTTGTTCTGTGATAGTGGACATGCATTGTAATGTCTGTCAAATATATCCATTGATTTTTACCATTATAAATTGCCCATCAGAAGTTCATTACTTCTTTAAGTACAACAGTATTTTTCTAAACAGAGAGTTTGTAAAGAGAAAAAAAACGAAAAAGTCTAATATCTTTATCTTTGTTTTGGTTTTTTTGTGGCAGTAGAATTGTGTTACTTAATTTTCATGCATTCCAATAAAGTAAAGTGATATGACTTTTTGCTATGATTTGATGGATATTTCCAAATAAGTTGCTGGAACTCAGAAAAACTACCTGATAATTCAATATCAGAATATTTCAAGTCACCAGGTGAAAATGTTTTTCTTTGTACAACTGCTAATTAAATCCAAGCAACTTAAGAGTCATAAAAATTATGAATGAAAATAATTCATCCCATAGTTTTGAGAACAACTTACAGGCAACATTTATACATACATTATTTCTCTAGTCCAGGGTTAGCGTTTTATTTAATTAAAGTTTATTACAAGCTAAATATTGTTTTCCACACAGCTTTTACATAGCATAAAATATTGTCTCCTACAAGGAAAAGTGGCTTTTGTTATGAATTATGTCTTTGGCTCTCTGTAGGCATCAAATCATTATCTACAAAATAGTCCTCTCCATTTGTACATGTCAGAAACCTGCGCATGCAAAATCAATCAAGATTCCTATCACACTGCCCTGAATCATGTCTTTATTAGATTACTTGGGAGCTGGATGAGTCACACTGCAAGACAATCCCTGCAGGGTGGGAGAGCTGCATGCCACGACATTGGCTGGATGCCCCGTTCAGAGCTGCTCTCACTTCTCCTTTCTCCAGCAGATGGTATTGGCTGCTTCAGGTGCTGCTGTCTTCTAGACAGAACAGCAAACCTACTGAATGGGTTTCAATATGGCAAATTGAGTTCTTCTTCTTGTCTTTTCACATACTATATGAGCTCATAAAAACGTAACTGCCCATATGCATAGGTTTATTAATTTCTCTTTTGAGTGACTTCTAAAAGTGTCTTAGAGCTTTGTATTTCATGATTTGATAAGCTTAGATTTTAATTCTTGAAATCTGTGAGCTGTACAAAAGGTTTTATAAGATCTAGTTGTGGGACAACTCATAAACTGGGGCAGACTACAATAAAAACCAGGCTGTAAGGAACTGCAGCCATTGAATTAAGTGGAGATCAAATTTCAGCTACACTATATGAAATTAATGCAAATTTTTAGACATGCCAGGATAAGTGGAATTAATCCTTCCCCTATAAAATATTTACCCTATTTGATACTTTTTATATGGTACTTTTTTAAGAAGAGAAGAAAGGCAAAACAGGTATATTCACAAGAACAGAAGTTAAATGTTCTGAGTTTCGACCATCAGAGTGTTTACAATTGAAAAGTCCAATATTCAGATCATGCTATCCTTTTAAGTTATAAACCAACTAAGTAATGTATTTTAATTATGTCTTTTAAAGATTACTGGCCGTGTTCCCAGATTTCACTATGGTAAGTGAGCTACTGATCCTTCACTGTCATCAAATACGTGTCATAAAATATTTCTGTCAGTTCTGTAGACTTTGCACGTTCTGATTGTATGAATGTGAGGATGTCTGGTGTACTTAAAGCCTTGTTTTCATAACATGAATTTACATGCCTGCTATTTATGTCTATATTGTCTCACTCTTCATAACTGCTTTATTTTGTAATTTTTCTTCAGGGAGGCATTTTTAGGGCTTGAGTTGCTCTCTTTAGTTAAACCAGAGCTTGTGTTAGATAAATAGGATTTACTTTTCCTTTCAAACTTAATTACTTTCCAGAATCATGATCAATTTCCCGCCTTGCTTGCTTGGGGGGAGTGACACTGTAGGAGACCCTCATGCATTTGCTTTGTAATAAGCCTTTATTCATACACTTCAGGCTATACAATCAGCTCCCCCACTCCAGAGTGCGTGCCTGTGTGTGCGGCTGCAGCCGCAGGCCTGCACTTTGGAATGCTGATGATGGGGGACCAAAAGTGCTGAGGAATGGGTCTGTGTGAAGGAAAGTAATAACCTGGGTCTTATGATATAAAATTAAGCTACCTTTGATGGCCTCTTTCTATTTTTATTTTTATTTTTATTTTTATTTTTAGTAGAGATTTCCCACATAATACCCCACCAAAAGCATTTTGGTTTAGGGTTCTCTTTTTCGCTTGTTTTAGAAATGTTTTGTAACAGGAGTAATTTTTCTCTAATTAAAAGGCATACTAACTAGAGATCCTGATAGTTCAAATAAGGAGTTTTCTTATTGAAACAATCAGTTTTATGCTTCAACTTCTTGCTTGTCATTTTTGTCGGTTTTGAAATAAAGTTGATTTTAAAATATTGATTTAGTTCCCAGGGGACAGAAATTTATGGAAAGCTACAAACATTGTCTATAGTTTTTGGTGTGACAGTAATATTTCGCATGAGCAAGAAACCAGTTATATTCACATTAAGAGAAATCCCCTTCTTTTCCCAGGACACATGTGACCGCTTATTTGGGGCAGGGTAAAGGAGCACTAAAAATATTGCAATTCTACGGGAAAACAATTTAGTTTGCACACTACTTCTTAAAAGTCATCTTCTTGACAATTTTACTTGGTATCTAGAGGGATTTTCATGGTTTGAATTCTTTAAATGGACCATAACGTAACCATTTAGCAGAAGACATCGTATTTTCCTCTTCACTCAAGTGTCATTTAATAGGAGTGGATAAAACAGAGAGGCCCATACTCAAAGGTCTGTTCTTGATCATAGAAACACTTCTGGTCCTTAATCAAACATGTTATCTTGTAGACTTATTTATTTAAATGTTAGAATCATGGAATGGTTTGGGTTGAAAGGAACCTTAAATATCATCTATTTCCAACTTTTTTGTCCAATAGGGACAAATCTTGCTAGACCAGGTTGCTGAGAGCCCAGTCCAGCCTGGACTTGAACATTCCAGGGCTGTGGCATTTGCAGCTTCTTTGGGCAACCTGTTCCAGTGCCTCACTACCCTAGTAGTGAAAGAGTTGAAGTAAAAGTAAAAATTTGTAAGAAGACAGAGTAAATGATCCTTCAGTACTTCTTTCCATCCTAAAAAAAAAAAAA
>VWZS01002396.1:64310-122265 GCA_013397075.1 Rhabdornis inornatus | reverse complement strand
AAAAAAAAAAAAAAAAAAAAAGACAATTCTAGTACTGTACAAACCAAATATTTAAAACAAACATTGGGTTAAATTAAATTTCCTTTGGGATTTCCATCTGAAGGACTGTAGCATCTTAAGGTTGCCAAAAGGCCTGGTTTTGAACATCTTCTGAAAACAGAGAGGTGGAAAGAGGGCATTTATTAACTAGAAGTGGGTATTTTTCCCCCTATTGCATCATTTACACTTATAAAAAGTTTTAAAGCTGAAGTTTTTCATCCAACAATGGGTCTTCTGTCATTTCCCTTTTACTAAGTGCACTGTGACAGGAAGCTTTTCCTGTTGATTTGGTCTAAATCTAAATTAGTGTGGACCTCAAACCACAGGGTGCGCTGTCTCTAAAGATGGGACAATTCAGTCCAGGAACAGGGTGGCACATCTGTGAAAATGGATGAGCTGTTTTGTTCTCCAGAGAAGAGTGAGGGCTGCATAACAACTTTATTAATTGTCCATTGAAAATCATGCAAACTTCAAAAGAGCAAGCATTTCTCCAGGAGGACTCTACAAAAATAGGAACTAAAGATGAAATTGACTGAGTGGCACAACTTGCCTGTTTATTTCCAGTGCCTGCTAATCTTTGCATAGTTTCAAAGATTAGAGGTCCATTCAGAGTATCTTTTTGTTAGTCAAATACAGTAACTCCTCCCTATTTTCCAGATTTACTAAAGTTTAGGATGGGCCTTACAGTTTTTAACCTTATTTTCATTACAGTTGTGTGTGTGAAATCTGGCCTCTCTTGGGAAGACTCTCATTCTAAAGCACAGAATCCTGGTCCTTGTGTACAAAACAAGTGGATTTTAGTCCAATGGAAACATATAAACAATTACTCATTTGTAGATTATGGGTTTTTTTTTCACTCATATATAAAGCATAGTAAAGATACCCTTCATTTGCTTAAGAGTAAGTAGTTCTTTTTTATTTTAATACAAATGTAAGTATTTTACTTAAAACTAGTTAGTATAAAACAGACCAAGGGATTTTTTTCCATTGAGGTCCTTGTTTCCTGGGTATAGCTACATTAATGTTTATATTTGATAAACTTATGCAACTTCACAGGGACAGCTCTTCCTTTCTGTGGCATAGTTCAAAGAGATTTTCATGAAAATAGCAGCTATAGAAAGTGGTTTTAAAATATGATAATGAAATAATGGTGCAGATATCATATTCACAGTGACAACAGGAGAATGAACCAAAACCTGCAAGACAGAATGCTATACAAGCAAATTATTGTGATATGGACGTGGAACAGGAATTTGTTTTGCAATTTTTTGCCTTTGTTTCTGCCTATGACTGGGAATTCTTTTCTGTTTTAATGCAATTTTTAAAAATTTCTATTAAGGTAAGTCAGGCAGACTATGAAACAGTACTGAAAATCAGTTCCAAGAAGAATTAGCTCCCATTGTTACTGGGAATCCATCCATCATCCATGACATTTGCCTTCAATTCCCATCCAGGAACCAAAAAAATTTAAAAAGAAAAAAGGAAAAATGTATTTCCAGCATTTCCAAGAGAAAGAGGTCTAAGTGCTCTTGCTTTCCATTTTCAGTCAATTTTCAGTCACTTAAACTACTGTCTTGGAACAATGGATGTTGCTATATTTTGAAAAGGAGTTAATTGAACTTGTATAAATGAAATTCCCTGACTGCAGTAGTGCCTCGAGCTAGCTATGACAGGAAGACTTAGATCATGAGAATTGCAAGCAAATTTCTAAATCAGTATTTCTAAATGTGATACCTTCTATAATTGCAAATATGTGGAGATAGTAGAAAAAACGTAAAACCTAACTGAACTCCTTAGTATTTCCATCAAGCAATATTTTTTTCTTTTGGCAGAGCAGTCATTTTTGTTTGCCACTAGTGATTTCATTTTTCCTTCTGTGAATTAGTGAACAAACTAGAAAGACAGGAGAAAAAGAGATAACTTTATTGCTTCAACCCCATCACTGCAGTGTGGGAATTCATCAAAGTCCCATTTCCTCATGTATGGATATTGTATTTTTAACCTTATTGCTCACATTATAATTACATAAAGATCTTTTATAATTTTTTTCTTAAGTAGGGTATCACCTTATCCTGTGGTATATAACAGGAGGCTAAAGTGAAATCCTGAAGGAGAGCTTCTTCTTTGGGCTCTATCAGCCAGTCCAGAATTCTGTCCAAAATACTGGTTTAGTGAGGAGGACAGGAAAAAATATGGAGGTCATTATTTTTGTAAAACTGTTGAAAGAGTTGGCAAACTGAAGAATTATGTGTTAGGATGCTCCTTGCATATTTGCATTTGAGTTTTGATAACTTTGGCAAATGTGTTTCTATTAAATACTATATTATAATGCAAGAAACTCTTGATGAGTTTTTCCAACACATTTGCTTTTATAATATATTAGGAATATGAATAACTTATTTTTCTTCTGTGCTTATTTAAATGCTCGAGTATTGTGCTATCAAAGTCCACAGATTTCCTTGTCACCATTTCTGTCACTAAGCATATTTGACAAATGTCATTCTCCATTTTCAACTTTTTCAGTTCTGAGAAAAATCATACAGTGTTTTGTTCAAATGCAATTGTAGTTAAACCATATGTCTAATGTATTTTTCTCAGTAAGACCTGAACTTTTGCTTATGAATAATGAAGAGAACAAAAATGCACTTTTGCAGACTATCTAAATGCAGATAGATGTTTATGTAAAAAATGGGACAAACTTGCACCTCTTTTTAACAGCAAAGAGGAAAATACTTTTGAAATTCTAATTCACAAATCTCTATTGACAATTTTCAGTGTTTGCATTTTTTCTCCACGAAATTGTACGTGACACACCTAATTTTTCAGTATTTCTATTTCTTGGTATTCAAAGTGTTAAATCTAAATTCTGATGTAATTTCTCATGCTGAAAATCTCATGCTTATGTTTCAGGACTGGGCACAAGGGAAAAAGAAACAAAACACAATGAACTACATAGCTGGAATTCATCCAAGTGAACTCGAATGTTCAAAAGTTCTTAAATGTTTGAATCTTAGCTAATCATCAGAGTTAATGGAAAGGAACAAGAACCTTTTCAACTGAATCACTTCTTCAATTTTTTATACCTATTTTAGGATGAGATTAATCATTCTCCTGAAATTCACACATTTCTGCACACAGAATATAAAGGCTGTGTCAGATGGCTAATACTAAGACATCTAACTTTTGGACAACTGAAAATTAGGCATGATGAACTGCAACTATAATTGGTTGGAGTGGGAATTTTTTGGAACTTAGGAGCCAAAATGTGTTCAATTTTCAGTCTCCCCGTGGACCACTGTGAGAGAGAATGGCAAAATCTCTCCTTCCAGTAAATTGATCAGACCACTAAAGAATGTTAAATTTAGTCTTTACAGAAATGACAAAAAGGAAACATGAAGGATTGCACCATCAACTTCTCTGAACTGTTAAAAAGGATTTGAATTAAGTGCATCTTCCAACCACTGCTGTCTGCAGCAACAGAAATCTTCATGAGAGAAATTGTCCATCCTCAGTCATATGCTACATAAACCAGGAAATGACATGTGATGGAATTCCAGAGAAGTATTTCCAACACAATGAAGGTACATTGCCGTACTTTTCTACTCAGATTTGAACCCACTGATTGGTCAGATTTTGTGTGTGTATACATATATACATCTAAAACCTGTACATATATATGTATAAACGGTATTGTCTCTGAATTTTGGACAAAATTCCAAAATTAATGTGTTACTTTACAGTGGGTTAAATTGCTGATGGCATTAGTTGGCCATTATACTGAAGATAAAATTTGCCATTTAAGTTCAGAATGTTAGTCTTGCTGAAAGAATAGCACGCCATTGAAAATAAGCAAATGTATCTGTATGATGTTCAAGACCCAGCTTAGGAATTTTAAATGATGCTACAGACTCTTGTTCCATGTGGAGAGGTAGGCCAGTACCCACAGGTATCTCTTACAGTGTTAAGTGGGCTTTGATGTTCTCTGTAGTGAGGTTGAGATGTTTCAAAAGAAAAATTGTCATCAACTTGTTGAATGTCATTTCAGTCTAAGTCCAAATTAAAATTGTAAATGTGTCTGTTTCGGTAAAATAGAAGTTGCATTTATTTCTTGCCCATTTTGTCATTTGAATAATTTCTATAGCCAGTCTTCCATCTGAAAAAAAAAAAAAATTCTGTGTTTTTAATCTTCTTGAGAAATTCTGAGGTGTGCACATACTCTGGCTGCCAAAAGAGAACAGCCTTAATACACCTTTGGAAAAAGAAATATGTAATTGGTTGCAAATTTAAACTCGAGTGTGAGAAAGCAATGGTCTATGAAAATACCGGAGAAGTATTAACTGGTTTATGACAATGGACAGGAAGGAAAAGGCACAGTCTCTTCTGGAGGTCCTAGCTGCAGTGTGGGCAGGGCACAAGCACACATTATATGGGAAATGCCCTACTTTAACAAAATTAAATTATGTCTTCTGTTTCTGTGTCTGTCTGTGTAAACAACAAATTATGGTACAGGGTGAAACAACATAATCCACACCAGTCTTGACAGAGAGGTTTTTCGTGGTTTGTTTTTTTTTTGGGGGGGTCTTTATTAAATGCCCGAATTCTCTGCATGCTGTGTGGCATGCAGTTGTCTGTTTAAGAAGGAAGGCAACAGACATATGGGTTGTCAATAATAAAATATTTTGTGGAGAGGATACAGCTGTTTCTAGTTTAATATCTGCCATCTGAATGTGTCTGTATCATACAGAAAAAAGCAAAAGAGAGAAACATTATCTCTGGGAAGCATACCAACACTGTTTCTAGCAAATCATTTCTGAATCCAGACATGTGCTATAAACTGATAAACATCCTTTACTTATTGTCCTGAACAGACTACTTATTCTATTTCAATCTTTTCCAGCAGTCTGACTACTTGATATCATCCTTTATAACTAAACTTAGCACTGATTGACCCAAGAAATCAGAGATGCCTAAGGTGCTCATGTGAAATATATATTTTGTATAATCTAATTCTACCTCTGTGATATTTTCCAACCTTATGTCCTTCTCTTGAAGGGACTTCTGGTGCTTCAGATCTGGGATCTTCCCATCAGCAACTGATAATATTATAAAGGACATCTGTCGTTCTCTTGATCCTAACCACTGCTAGTGGCTGCTAGCCAAACAGACATCAAAACCAGCAATTTTTCATTACCTCATTATTATCTCAGAAAGCTGGAAGTCCTGCTCAAAGGCATGAATTTAAAAGATGTGAATAAAATCATAAATGGAGCATTTTTCATTGCAGAATATTTTATGGCTGCCATATTTGCAGATAATTCTGTTGTCTAGAATTAGGGAGGGCTGGGTCAGTAATGGTCTTATGCTTCTAAAATCTGCAGAGACCTGCCCTCATCTGAGGACTACAGAACAGTTTGTAAGATTTTTCAGCTTCATAGGAAGAGTCAGGTGCCTGAGGATGAAATGAAAGGAGCCACAAATCTGATTTCATACCTAGCCTAGAGATTAACAGGACAGACACTGGCCAAAAATCCACCCAGAGTGGCACCCTTGGCACTTCCTTTAGGGATTAGGGGCAATGTTGCTATCAGGCAATTGTTCAGACTATACAAAAATTCCCCATGATGCAGAAGACCTATTCTATACGACTTGCTCAGCCATGGAGAGCAGAAACCAATTTCTCCCATGTTACAGGAATGCATTATGTTGAGGTGAAGGTACAATTTTAATTGGAAAAGAAAGTTCTCTCCCTATGGGAATTGGATGGCTCTCTCCCTGAATGAAGGTGCTGATGGTGGGCCATTACCTGCTCCCTGCTGAAGGTGCTGAAGGTGATGCCAGTAGTACAGATACAAAAGTTTGAGTGCCTTCCTCACCTCCCATCACTACAGCTGTGACTTGGGCTCAGCCTCATCCTGGTGTGGCCTACTTGTAGCTTGGAGTTCTGTGCACAGCCTTGCACTTGTTCAGTGGTTGTAGAAGTTAAATCATAGATCCATAGAATGGTTTGGGTGTGAAGACACCTTAAAGATCATTTCATTCAAACCCACCTGCCATGGGCAGGGATGCCACCTACTAGATCATGGTGCTCAAAGCCCCATCCCACCTGGCTTTGCATTTCAGGGATGAGGCATTTACAACTTCTTTGGGTAACCTGTTCCACTGCCTCTCCAACCTCTAAACCTACTGTCTTTCACTTTAAAACCACTGTCCCTTGTCCTATCACCTTGTAAAAAGTCCCTGTCCTTTACTTCTCCTTCACCAGTGAAACCCACTATTTCTATAATGAGATGAAATCTACAGGTTCAGGTGAGCTGGCTGGCCCTACTCTCCACTGAGGATGCCTCCTGACAGCTCAGGTGGCAGAACTTGCATGTCCTGGCTCCTAAATGGATGATGGTTGTCTCTCTGAGGGGCACTGCTCTGCCAAGAGCCAAGGCTGCTGTGGAATGGACATGTGCTCCACCTGTGGCAAATGCCTAAAATGGAACGAAGGCACCTCTGAGCAGGGATTTTTCTGAGATGAGAGGTCTTATCATGTTATTGCCTCTTCAGACCTGAGCTCTAAGTCTTCATCAGCTACTTAAATTTCTCCATTAGCAAACATCTTTAAGAATGTTATTGTTTAAAAATTATTTTGAAAATCTCCCACATTTTGCTTGGTTTTTTACAATGCCATATTATTTTTCTTTTTTTATTTTTTTTTTCCATCTTTGAATAGTTTCTTTAACAAAATTCGGATCTTATGTTACAGGATATCAGCAGCTTGTTGCATTTCAATCAAACTTATCATGCTATATTTACAGTGGTAAAATTAAAACACTCCCTGATCTTCCTTAAGGTAATCCCAGAGGTATTACTCTAAAAATGCTTAGACTGACACAGCTGATTTAAGCAGATTGGAATTACATCAGCTATACTGCTGTCAAACTGCACCTACACAGATGCATAATCCTTCCAGTGGAAACTCACAGGGAGGCACTGATTCAGTATGTGCTGAATGCTATAAATAGATAAATCCAGTTTGTATACAGCCCTCAGTGAAAAGAGGAGGGCCTATACAGTATTTGAAAGCAGTAAGATGCAATATCTCTGTGTTTGACTTACCTCCCTTGGGTAACTGCCAGTTTTAAAAATTAACAAAGAAAATGCTTTGGTTTTACATGTTTAGCTCTGAAAGCCTGTATATTTCATATCTGCTTGGGGAGTATAATATTCATGAGCAAACAAACTCAAATTTCTCTTTTGAGGCTAAATGATACTAGTGATGGATATTTTACTGGAAAGAGACATATATAACACCAGTGACCTGAATATTCAGTACAAGGTCAATACATTTTTTTTGTCAAAGATAAAATATTAGTTTTAATTCTAATGGTACATGCTGAAATGCAGTTAATAATATTTAATTATTTGAGATTTGCCAAGTGGGTGACAAACTCCTTCTGTGCTTGCACTGCCAGTCAAACTCTCTGTTCCCATAAGGCTCTCATGGATTGATAGGCTTTAAAATCTGTGTATTGCATCTTTTGTTCTCAACTCACAGCTGATGCAGTTGCCAATAACCTGTGTTTGTCTCCAGTATACATGTTGAGAAAAGGTAGACTCCCAATAGGCATTTCTTGTTGACTTTGGCCATTCTCATGCTGGAAATCATTTCTCCCTCTGTAGGGCCCAGACAACTGCTGGCAAGGACCAGGAGGAGATAGGGACATTGGTATTATTTGTCCTCCTTTTTTAAACCTGAATAATTTTACTGATTCTTTAGTTAAGAATGTGATCCAGCAGCTGTTTATATAGGAGGTGACAGTAAACAGCATCACAGGAATGGTGAAAAGCTGCTCACAAATGAAAGATAGGAGGAATACCAAATGTGAGATGAAAAAGGTTTTATTCTACAGAAAATACAGCATAGAAGGACACCTTTGCATATCCAAGTCTTCTCCTGGAGAAGAAAATGGGAAAATTGAGCTATTTTCATCCTTAACTGCTCCTCAGGGTAATAACTGCCACTGTTAAAGAAGTGTGCCTTTCACATAGGGTAGCATTTCTGTTGTCTTTAGAGTACAGGGATACTATATGCTAACATAAACTAATAAGTTCTGAATAAGTTTTGATCGCCTCTAACCCAGTGGGAGGAAATACCATATGAAAGTTTAAACAGGGAGGCAAAGTTATTGATCTATTGCTCTTTTTCTAATCAGATCTATTCAAGGTTGTGTCTCTGAGTTTGTTGATTCCATTTTCAAGCACTTTCAAGTTGTTATGTCAGAAACAGTGACCTATATTTTTATTTTATCCTAGATTTTATACTTTCCATTTTATTATATTTACACTGGCGTTTATAATGTGCATTTCATTGATAAAAGTTTAATACTGGTGTTTTAAAAGCCTTCAGCTTTGCCTAACCTATTACTATGTTGTGATAAAAGTAAAATACAAACACAAGAGAGGCAGTGGAAGATATTGCCACACTTCTAATGTGCCCCAAGTAATGAATAGGCACTTGAAATAACTGAAAACAAAAAGCACATAGATAACCATAAGCATGCAATGGTACTTCACTTCGAGATACCAGTGAAAAGTCATTGAGAAAGTGAATAATTATGGACTTGATGGATAATTGGATGGTGGCCGTAGAAGCAGTAAAGTATTGGAGAGAGAGTTTATTTCCTATTAAACGGGGGCCTATCTGGACTCCTTTGCTGGTGTTCTTGGTTTTGATCCTATTGAAACATTTCATTTTGACTTCGATTTTTCTTCAAATTATATTGATTTTGCCTAGTCTAATATAAATCATGATTTGTGTTCATTATTGAGTAAAGACTTATCTGTATTGATGTGTGCTAGACTGACCACTATTAAATAAATTCTGCAGATACATAGATAATTGCTTTTGTTTAAGAATGCTAACTCATATTTTCATTCTAATGTTAAAATCTTTGGACTTAATTGTAGTGCGAAATAAATAGACACTTCAAAATGTCCTAATTTTCATTTGGAAGAAGACTTTTGTTTTTCTATTGACCATTAAATTATCAAATGAGAAGGACATGAAAATAACAACACTTTTCATATCGCTTTGAGATTTCACTACTGTGTTGCAAGTCTTTCACAGGAACAAATTAACACATTGTCATACTATTAAAAATAATTTTGTAATTTAAAAACACTCACTTAAACTTATGCAGGTCAGTAAATCTGGACACTTCTTTAAATCTTTAACACTTTGTTATTGCAGTTTTAGTCTTCTTGTTACATAGGAGTATTTCATTTTACATGAATTCTGGAGTGTAATAAATAACCTGAAAAATAATTTCATAAATCAAATAATTAGGTGGAAATTTAAGCATTTATAGAAATAGAGGAACTTCTCTGATTCTCATCTGACATACTCTCCAAATTTCATGTTCATTCTTCAAAGTACAGGAACAAGTTTTCACTTAAAAATATAATTTCTTTTATATTGACAACATGATCCTTACCCTAATGTTATTTTCAGAAACATCTGAGTCATCTTAACAGGAACTATTTAAAAAGTGTACCAGAAACAGGGCTCCAACTATTCCAACAGTTACCAGCAAAGCTGCATAATTATACAAAATGAATGATATTATTTGCTGTTTTCCCTTTCTGCTGTTTCCCACAAGAGCCACACATTTGTGCATCAATCAAGTATATTTAGGGGGAAAAAATGTGTCATTCCCACTGCTGTGCTCCTCCTCTACACACTGCAGTTTATAATCTTTCTAGGCACTATTCTCCAAACCACCATATCAAATGACTAGCACAGGATGAGTCTGATTATTTATCATTCATCACTGCACCTAGAGATTTCTGTGATTAACTCCTGGTCATGCCTGTACTTGCAGGAGCTGTGTGATGTTTTTAAGATCTGTCCATGTTTCCTCATTCCCACTCAATGCCATCTCTGGTCTCAATCTCACTTTTATCCTCACTTATGTCTTTCACAGCAAAGGAATTTGAGGATGTAGGCAAAGATAACCAATTTTAAATCCTTGCTGTGGGTGGCCGATGGATGGTTTTCCAGAAGAGTGGACGTTTTTCCTCTCCCCCCCCCCACTTAAAAAATTCAGCAAGATTTGTGCTTGAGCCCATTGCCTCTTGGAAAAAAAGAATCCATCTCTAGTAGCTTTCAAAGCATCCAATTTGCACAAAAAAGAAGTACTGAATAGAAGTGGAAAAGGATCACTCTCAGAGTAACTCATTCTAATGCTATGAAGGTTTCATACTAAACATATGGTAAATTGATTAACTATCAGAATGATCCTCATAAATATCCTCCACTATTTTGAAAATTAAATGTGCTTGACCATTGATCTGCTAACAGTAGTTTACCTCTAAAATATTCTATGAGGAACTGCATGACTTAATTTCTATGATTTGTGTATTCTTATTTATTTACATACTTTAGCAATTTATCATAGAAAAACCATATGGCAGCCATAAACTTGAGCAGATTATGTTCAAGAATTTTCCACTCCAGACTGAAACAAAGTAAATTTCTATTTCATGCAGATGTATTCTCCAAGTTGTTAAGTTGCTTTCTAGGAAATGCATGCTGGATCTTCCACAAAATCTATGTTTTTCCTCTCATTAGATGTATTGGTGAACTAAATACACACCTTTTTATGCTGCTGTTAAAGAATATTTTTTTACTTCTCTCTATAAAGTTTTGATAAGTGAGATAAAGCATAACACCTCAGCCTTCCTCAAACAATTTTGGTTTTATGTATTTACTTTGAGTATGCAGTTTCTGCTGAGATATAGCACACTAACAGCTGCTGAAAAAATTATATCTACGGAAAAGTAAAAATATCCTTTTCCTTATTCCCTTGTATTTTTATTAATTTAGCTATTTTGATTTTATACTGGTATGTCTATTGTTTTCACCTTTGCAAAACAACTGTAGAAATTCCATAGACTCTTCCCACACTCTTTAAAAATTAAGTTTATCTTCTAGCCACCAAGTAACCTTTATCATATGAGCCCATTCTTAAAAGGTCTGCCAAAACTCTTACCACAGATAAATCTTTTATATTTTTCCAGGTCCTGAATATCATCATTTTAGCAATCATTAAGCTTGTATATATCCATTTTGATGATGCTTTAGGGATGCCTTTAATTCCCAAAATGTCAGACCAAATGCAAACAGAAGATTCTGAGCATATTTTGCTTCCAATCATTTGACATTTTGGACTTAAATAATTTACATTTTCATCCTGAGAAGATGGTTATTGCCTCTGCTAGAAGTTAAGCATGTTATCTCTTTAATGTTTTCTCCATCACATGTACTTTCTTTTCCAGTTTGAGAAAAAAACTCCGCAGCAACTTCCAGATGTCAATAACTCCCTAGAAGAGAAACAATATTTTTATAGCAATGGCATGAAATTTATGCTGGATTATCTCCATGAATTACATTAGGTTTGGATGGACAGTTTAAGTGAAAGTTTAGAAATTTAGTGGAAAGTGCATTTATTTTTTACTTTCTTTTACTACAGTTTTGTTATAATGGAAAGGAAGAATCTCCTTTCACAGAACTTTCAATGGCCCAGGAGGAAAAATGTGAATTATACTTACTTTATATAGAAAGGAAATTTGGAATAAAGCACCTTCTCCTGTGAAAAAGCCCACAGTATTTTGAACAAGCACAAAGATTGTATTTTATAAAGGACTGTAAACTCAGTACAATATGCCACATACAAAACAGTATTTGACATATTGTAAGGTACTGCTGTTCATATACTGATACTGCACTAAACTAGGAGAAATATGCTGATGTGGCACAATGCATACACTTTGCCTGGGATTCATCTGACTTCAGTGTCTTCAGTGGAGATAAAGTAAATCTATTTAAGGGGCCACTGCAATAATACATCTCACCAGCACATATCTAAACCAGATCATTCAATCAATCACACACACACCCCAGCTGAATCTTTCCTGTTTTACTAGTGCTATAACTTACAGTAACTTCATCTGTCCTCCAACTTCAAAGAACAAAAATAACTATTTGGGAAAGCTTAGGAAAACAGCAAAGAAAGTAGAAATAATGAATTATCACGGAAAGCTTCTTAATTAAGAAGCTCTGAAGCACAAGGAATAATGGAATTGGCCGTCAGGAAGGACATAAATCTGATTTAAATCTTTTGCTAGACAAAATACTAAGCTTGTGCAGAAAAGTTCCAGACTTACTAGGAAGTGGGTCTCTAATTTATCTCTAACTGTTGAGTACCTGAGCAAGAATAAGTAACAGTGAACTGTCAAGCAGTTAACACAGATAAGGTCTTAAAGTTCAAGACAATCATCAGCCCTCAAAATTTAGCTCTTGTATTGGAATGTAATTTCTGGTTATGTAAGACTGAACAAGTATCTCTGTCTTCCTGGTAAACACTTCAAAAGTTTCTGAATGGAAGTTAAAATGTATAAACTTCCTCTTAGAGTCCATCTCCCCTAAACTTTATACTGCTGAAATGCTACCCTGAATTCTATGCTGAAAAAAAATAAAATTCCTTATACACCCAACTTAAAAACCATTTCAATATCCAAATGAAGTGCTATTGAAGTGGTCTACAGTACTTGAAGAATTTTTTCATAAAAGCATGCAAACAAACGTTGCAAGTACAAGCGTCATGAAAGTCTGCCCATGCAATAATCCTTTTTCTAAAAGGTATGGGACTATCTGAATGTTTAATGATAAGTCATAAATTAATGAATATGTATTTCATATGCTGATACCTCCACATGTACTAGTAGTCATGTGGCAAACACAAATTACAAGTTTCTCAGCACAAAAGGATCAGGGAGCTGAAGATATTGTCATGAAACCAGCGGGAATACTCTGTGTGTTTTGAAGAACAGAAATGCTGTAGGGCTGCAGAGTGTGTTGACACACAATCTAAAAATAAAAGGCCCTATTTTTTCTGGTCTAATTACAAGATGTACTCATCAGATGCACTGAAATTCAGAAAGTTAGAGAGAGGAACAATAAAAAGGGTACAGATGTGAGATTTGAAGTTCAAGGATAGAATAGCACCTTCACAGAAACCACTCTTGACACTGAAGCAACTTATTAGCCAGGACTGTGGGGGTTTCTGACCTCATAAGTTTCAACATTAGGGGAAGAAAAGAAAGAAGCTGACAGATAGGATATTTTACATCTGTAAGGTGATGTATTGTTATATCCCAGTTAATTAAAAGTTCTTCTGTTGGAAGGAATATATGCTTAGAAACATTTTGGCATTCAATATGATGATGTTTTTCAAATGACAAAAGGAACTTAGATTTGTATGACATACTGTGCTCAGAAATTTATTTGTGGGCAAAATAAAATGTGAAATAATTTTTTTTTCAATAATTCACTCAAGAAAATAAAGATGTTATGAAATGGCATGTATGTCTTTTTTTCTTGGCATTAAATGAATAGGTTCTGTAAATGGAAAAAAGTGCTTACCTTTGAAAATGCAATGTCCAGTCCATGAAAGCCTCTCATATAATTTGTGTAAGTGTATTTAATCTGCTGAGAAAGTGTACTGAAAGTGATTGTAGTCACAGTCCTGCTGCTTATGTACTGATTTGTAGGACTCCACTCAAAAGAGTAGACATAGCCTTGCTGTTTATTCCATCTGGTGCCAGATGAAATTTAATGGAGTATGCTCCTTACTTCAGAAAACTGCAGGTCTCTGCTCACATCACTGTCCTATCTGCTTCCCTTGTGAAACATCTTAGTCACATTAAGGCCTTTGGTAAGCAATCTTTAGGTGACTAAATCAAGTTCTGTGTCTCTGCAGCTCTTCCAGGGACTGAGAGCTAGTTCTGTATAATGACAACTATAATAATCCTAGAGTTTAAGCTGCAGACTGTCAGATCCAAATGTGGGTGTACTCAAGTTTGCATAACAGCTATTCTCTCTCCCTAAAGGAAAAGAATTATGGTTTATCTTAACTGGAATTTCTGTTTCAGAACTGTGCCCCATTACAAAACTCATAAACTTCATGGATTTCAACTAAACATGGATTTCCAAAAGCATGTCTACATTGTACTTCAAAGGAGCCAGCCTGGACTCAGAATTAGACCTAGGTATTTCTGAATCAGCACAGGTAGAAGGAGCTGCAGTTTAGGGGTCATTTGTAAAGGGTAAGCTTGTTTCTAAATATATGTAAGGAATGAGCAATTGTTGTTTGAGGAGAGGTGGCTGGTAGACATAATTGTTTTCTGACTGGCATAGAGATAAATGAAATTTTTGCTGTAAGCGTAAATCTTGCCTTTCTTGAATTAAGGTATTTTATATTAATTTACAGCAGTACTAGGCAAATACAAGCTTGGTATTTTGTTTTGACTTGGTAGCAATATTTTAACAACCAGATTTTTGCTTGAAGTATTAAAAATTACAAAGGGAAGTAGCAAATCAGGCAATTAATTTTGGTTGATTTTACTTATTTATTTATCTATTTATTTTGATCTTTTTTTTCTAATAATGAACCTGAATCTCAGCCAAAATGGCTATTTCTATATTAGTCAGCTAAGAAGCGTTAAGGAACAATTCTAGGAACTGAAACTTGGCTGTCTACATGACGAAATTTTTAGAAAAGTCCTTGAAAGTATTGTTGTCTATAAAATTAGAACTCTGAAATAATTACCATTTTTTGGGGTTTTTTTGTTTTGTTTTGGTTTGGTTTTTTTTAGATTTAACAGAGAATATTCAAAGTTTTTGAGGGGTTTTTTTAAGTCTGAAATTTTATCAGGTGCTTGGCAGGTACTGGCCTTGATGACAGTGAATAGTCTCAAGCAATTTTCTAGCACAGAAATTGGCAAATTTAGCCAAAAATACAGTGTAATTACTCTTTCACTTCCAACAGTTATTTATTTTCTTTTCAGTTTAAAAGTAATTGCCTTTTAAAATCTATGTTACAGCATGATATAAATAGTGAAAATCATGAGGCCTGTTATTCTGTTTGGATTTTTCTGTATTTTAGACCTTTATGCATTTTTAAAACTGGTTGACGAAAACCAACTGTATATGTTAAGACTGGGACTCATCACCTCCCGATATAGTAGCATAATATTGTTTCCATTATTGATTTCCGTTACTCTTGTTATATTTAAAAAGATTTTATTTTAATAGACACAGTGTTTTTCAAAAATTTCATTTCATATCAACACACTTATTAAACATTACACTAACATTAAACTGCTCCCTAAGACTACTTGCTCCTCCTATTAACATTTTTGGGCCAGAAATTTCCTAGAGGGCTTTTCAGAAATTCAACTAAATTACTTTTAAGAATTCTTTCTCCATTATTGTTTCAATTCTTTTGAATAAAATGAGTCTTAAGAAGTGTGATTCACATTTACAGAGGCTTTGCTGATTTCTATTGTATTATTTTCATTTGTGTGTTTTACATGTCTCTTTAAATGAGTTTTCAGCTATTTTACCTAATACTAAAGTCATGCTAATTTTTAGATTCACCCCTAACACATAATTTAAGATGTCTACAATACTGGCTACCCTCCAGTCTACTTGCACAATATTGGAGATTAATGAGAAACTCTTATTTTTTGTTTGCAATTCAGTCACTTTGGTAGGGATTTTCAGAGGTCGCTAATGTAGTTAGGTTCCAAAATCCCATTAACATTTAGTGAAAAATGTGGATTGCACTCCCAGAGCTCTGAAAAAGTCTTAATTTTCAGTCATAAGTGCTCCTCAGTGAATGCTGTTTCATCCTAGTCACACAGTGATATGAATTCAAAGTTTAGCGGAACACCTTCCTTTTTAATACAGCATCACTTTGGCTACAATTGAAGTGAAGCTTAAGGCAGAAATCATTCATTCCTTTTTACATAAAGTATAAAGTGCTAATAATAGTTGTGTCAGTTTGGCCGTATCCTGAACCAGCTATTGACTTAAATACTTGCATTTCATGCCCGTTGCTCAGTTTTGTTCAGCATACCTGCAAATGTCATTAGCGTTGTAAATCTTTTGCATATTCCTCTTCCTTGTCTTTCAAGGACTTTCTTCTGTCCCGTGCAGTCTGTTTTTCCCTGCTTGGTTGCTACCATATGATGCCAATATTACCTTGCAGGTACCATAGCAGCTCTGGCTGGTTGATTTGCCTTGCTTGCTTTGAATTCAATGCTGCTTTAACCTCATTTCTGAAGCTTTGGGATAGAACTAGAAACCTGCAGTTCCCATTGCCCTGTAGCTTTTTTACAGCTGTTGGAGTTCACTTATGTACACCATCTTTTCTAAAGTAGCCAAGAGACACTTGAACTGTGTACCTTACATTGTAAGTCTGTATTGAAGAAGGATGTACAGCAGTAGAAGGTAGTTTTTAAACTGCCTTTTACAGTCCAGGATAAAAACAAAACAAAACAAACAAACACAAACCCCTAAAACAAACAAACAAAACCCACAAAACAAAAACCCAAACAAATAAACTTTCACCTGAAGAGTACCTTGCTCCTTCTGATAACTAAAAAATCCCATGGAGAAATTCTGTTACACAGGCAATTGTATGTGTCCACTACAGGTACAAGATACAGAAAATGCTGGTCAAGAAATATGGGTAGAGTGGATATTAAAGTTCATGCTGACAATCCTAAGACCACATGAGAAAAATCTTCTTAGGCTTGCAACTTGCAATCAACACAACACCAGAGGATAAAATTTGACATTAAATAACCATTATAATTTTTGATCATTTATAAATCACACAGAAACATGTAACTTTGAGATCTCAGGCTGAATAGAGGTTTTGTGGAGTTGGGTTATTTTTAAAATTTGCCCATTTGTTTGACTCAACAACATTTGCATATGGTAAAATTGGATTTGAAAAACCAAGGGACAGTAGTGGTCAATTTGAAGTGATTTGAGAATTAATCTAAAACACTTGTTCATCTTAGTTTTGTATCAAGATTTGTAAAACAAATTGTGATCTAATATACAGTCATTATGCACGGTGTTATAACTGCTTTTTTCAAGACTCTTGTGATTTCTAACAATGAAATATCTAAATTCTACAGAACACTTTGTATTAAAGTAAATGAGGCTTCTAACAGACTGTTATGGATTTAGAGATGTGAGATGCAAAAGGAGTGTGTTTCCTAATTTTTTAATTTATATTTGTTCTGCTCCAACAGGAGCACATTTTAATTTTATGCTAAAGGAAAGAGATACTAAAAACCAACAACCGCGTGCATTCATTAATGCTGAAATGAAGGCTTAAGTAGGGACAAAGCAGTAAAAGGAAATTGAATGTTAAAATGGTATTTCTGTGCATCAGCTTCCCAGTTTCTATTTTAAATATTGGTTGCAGAAGCCAAAGCAAATATATATCTGTTTTGCATTGCAAACTGACTTGACACATTGAACAGAGTATTTAATCTGTTTTGGACCCACACGATGCAAATCACCATAATACCTAGGTGCTGTTGTAATGCCTAAGAGTACTGAAGATTTGCGTTAGGATGTTTAACCTACCACGTATTGAATTCGTGTTGTAATGTAATTCCAGTGAGTACCAGATTTTGTCATTTACGAAAGCTTCAGCCCTATAATTGCTATATCCTGCACCTACACAGCCCTTTAGGTCTGTAATTGCATATGCAAGTGCATTATTAATGGCAAAAATTATCTCCCTTCTTTGGACATGCAGATAGCATATCATCATGCTAGTTGCTCAGTTCCATCCAGCATACCAGCAAATGTCATTAACTTTTAATCTTTTGCGTATTCGTCTTCCAGAGGGAGTGATCAGACAAAATGTAAAGGTTTATATGATTTTTCTCCTCTCTTTCTTAGTCTGCAGGCCTGCAAAACCAGAGAAATGCAGGGATTATCTGACAGACACAAGGAAGTATCATTTTGAAAGATACCAAATTTTCTCTCTAGCTGAAAATATTTCTAAATCTTTTTTTACTATTTTCCTCTGGAGNTTCATAGTTGCTGTCCTATGAGAATCTTCTCAAGAAATAGTTCTTCAAGTACAGCTGAGGACAAAGTGCTGCTGAAATCTTATATCACACATTTTGGATTTGTTTCTTACCACTTTCTGCTTATGCAATTTAGTAACATAAAAGCAAAAGGGATTCCCTGCGTTTGCAAGTCCAGACATCCTGCTGGTAAACAAGCAGTCTCAGCAATACTATCCACCTTATGATATTTAGCTAATTTTTTTTTCTTTCTGATACGTCGTCTGAATTTTCCCTATCAGCCTGTTAGTAAAATAAGCACCTCCTTCCATTGTTTTATATTGCTTTCTTTTTCCTCAATTGTATTAAAGACTTTGGAATCTGTTTCTGCTGTTTTACTGCCTCTTTTTTCTTTCACTCCAAATCCTATTCTATTATAACCAACCCTGTGAGGTAATTAAAAATTTTTGTATTTTAGAGTTCTGACAAACATGTGGTTCAGGTGGTTCATCTCAAGTTTTATACACTTTTAGATATTTTCGCCTGGGTCTTATTTAATAGCAATGACAGGCAAAAGGCTAATTCTAAAGGCAGAGTTTTGCCTTGGCAGTTGAACTCTGAAAAGGAAAAACAAAATTGAAAGGATGAGTTTCTGTGCTCAATCTATCTCTGTGAGGTTAGAGGAGGTGTAATCAGTTGACAGAGATCAGGCTGGACTCAGAATTGAATGGAGGTCTCTTCTTTTCCATCCATCATCATGAGTACAAATGGAAGAGGGAAACTGTGAGCTGATATTGCAGCTGCCAGTGAATGACTGGATCCCTGACAAAGCCCTGGCTCACAGTAAAGCTAACTGAGCAGGATGTGGATGTGACATGTGAAACCAGTAGACAGGACACATAACAAATGACAAACAGAGAAACTTCAAAGGTACCTGAAGAGTTGGCTTTTGGGAAAAGTCTTGTGAGAGTGATGGCACCATATAAGGCTGAGATCACTTAGGTAACAGTACCAGAAACAACAACAGATGCAGCAAAAGTGGGATCAGTTGAAAGAAAAAAAGGTGTTTTTTTTTATTTAGGAGAAGGCTGGGGTGAAGAAAAGAGATGGGTCAGGAGGGGGGTAAGTGAATAATGTAATCAGTGCTTTAAGGGAACATATGAGCAGCCTCCAGCTTGATTATTGCAAACCAATCAGGACACTAAACCCCTCTGGTCTGAAAATACCACACAGTTCAAACCTCCTTTAGAACCTCCTTTAGTGGTGGTAGTTTCCCTGGCTAGAAGGAAATAAATGAAGCAGTGGAGCAAGAACCCTGGCATTACCATGCTGACACCTATTCTGGGCCTGGGAGCATGGAAAGATACCTTCTCTCCCAAAGAGAAAAATTAGGTGATTTACTTCACAGCTCTGTTATGAACATCCTATATGACCTTAAACATACTTTAATCTGAACTGCTCTTTCTTGTGCTTCTTCTATTTTGTTTCAAGTAACAGCACTTCAGTGCATGAATTGATCTCTAAGTATACAGTCATATTGGTTATTTATCACCAGTGCCTTACCAAGCTTAATTATTTAATGAGTATATTTGATATGTATATCGATACATTAGATACTCGCTTATGTCTGCAAATCTCTGCCACTCCAGATCTTGATGTCAGGTCAGCTTTTCAACACCATTGCTTTAGATATATTTGTTCAGTTATTATTTGCTAAAATCTAGCAAAAAAAATGTCTTCTACAAAACAGGAAAATAAAAACCTATGATTAGGAATTATTCAGTATCTCAATAGTTGGATCATCATCATTTTTTTCTTGAAGGCAAGTGTCATTGATAAAAATGTTCTTCTTCTGACTTTGGAAATCATGGCTTCAAAAATCATGTCTATAAAGGATGTTTTAAGTTAGTCACCCAAAGTGGAGGTATTTAATCATTAGTTACTTTGTTCTGTAATTCATCTCAGTTTCCTAAACAGTACACAAGAAAGAAATAAAATGGTTTAATCCACTCTATTGGTCTCAGCTATATTCTCTTTAAAGTGTAAACAACATTAAAAAATAATTGAGCGTATACTTGTAAGTAGCATAAAAAGTTATGGCCATGATTCTGAATGCTATATAGAGTTAATTTATTGTGGAAGCCTTGTGACCTTTTTTTATTCCCCCTTTCTATTTTTGAGCTAATTGAGCTTGGTCTAGAACTGAAATCACAAACCAATTTATGCTTTAAAATTCAATTTTTTTAGTGGAATGAAAAGAATCATTCCAGGGTCTTAGTCACCAGAAGAGAGTAAATTTGGATACTGATGGTATCATTTGATCTATACAGATATCTGTCTTATTTAGATTAGCTGTTCAGAGGTAATGAAGAAGATCATTAAAATTGTCTGATCTTCTCCATAAGCTTTTTATGGCTCTGATTAAGTTACTTGGGAGCATTATGTTATGCTTGAGGGGGTAAATTGACTCATTTTTGCAATAGTCTTATTAATTAAGTCTGCTAGAAATCTTGGAGTTCTTTACTGTATCCAGATTGTTTGTAAATAATTTATTTGAATGTGTGTATGTGTTCAATGTAAACTTTGTTTCCTTTTCCCTCTTTAATCCTAAAATAGACTTTGCTTCTAGGAAATAAAAAGCAAAATTTAAAAGCCCAGATTTCTGGTTCAATAAATTGTTTGGATAAGTTTATGCAAACTACCCTTCTTCAGCTGGTTATATTTGGAACACTAATTTGAAACATCTTGGAGGAAATCTGTGGATATTTCCTCTTTGCAGAAAGTCAGATTCAGAAATCTTTAAGCTTAGGTATTTTAACTACTTTTTGACATATTTGATACATGTACATTTGCAAATTGTCACATAGAAAATGAAAGCTTAAAGCTGAAGTGTCTCCAATATATTTTAACTTTTTTGTCCAAAATTCTACTTGAACTGAAAACTTTTAGGAGATCAACTAACTTCAGAATTAATTAAATTTCTCGTTGAACTGAAGGAGAAACTCAGCACAGATTTGATAGAAGTCTATGGTTCTGTGTGCTTGTTTAGGTTAAGGAAAGGCTCTAATTTGGTCTAGAAATCTATACTGTACTCCTGAACACTTGGTCCTGGTTTGACTGTGGAGAAGCAAACCATTATGAATATTTTTCATTGGAAGTTTTTGTATGTGTAAGTAATTATAGCGGGATCCTTACTGAATCTAACTCTCATAGATAATTGTCCTTTTGAGCAATGGACAAGGTTTTTTGCTGATTAGGGAAAACATTTGGATTTTATTAAGTTTGGGGGAGATTTTTCCTTAACCTGAAAACATCCATAGATGGGAAAGGCTATATTCTATTCAACTCTAATGACAAAATGTTACTCTTGATAACAAAACAGAATAATATCCTGTGGGTGAAGTTCTTTTCAAATCATTTTCCTTCATGTCAAATTAGGATCTATTTGGGGAAACGTGAGTGAAATCCATTCGTGGAAAATGCACTTTAAAATAGTCATCAATATTCCACATAAAATAAAGATTACCAAACAAGGAAAAATGCATAGTTAGGTGGGAGACTGTGTGGATAAGAACTATATTCATAAATATATTTACATAGTTAATAATTGAATCATCGATAGATAACTCTTAAAGAAAATTGCTGTGATTCAGTTCCCATGGGATGTTAAACTTATGTGCCTACTGTATACAGCTCATGTGATATAAAATGCCTTATGGTAAATGTTAGGCAGGTGTCTTAGCCAGAATGTAAACCCCTAAGATTCTAATAGTAGTTTTAATATTTTTTCCTCTTTTTTTTTTCCCCCAAAGAAATTAGTATTAACAACCTTACTTTTAACTTCACTGAAAGTGGAAAAAGGCATACTCCTCTCAGGGAATTATCAGTTAAAAAGTTAAACCTTACAAAAAAGGAGGAACTAATCAGGCATTGCTCCAACATCTGGTACTGGTCTCTGCACCAGTTCAGAGGTGATTTGTTCAGTGGTACAGTCAATGTTATCTTTATTGAGTTCTTGGTATAATTACAGCCTGAAACATTTGATTTAGGGATGTTTGGGGAGTTTTTTGTTTGTTTTTGATTTTGTTGGGTTTTTTTGTTGTTGTTTGCTGCTATAAATATAAGTTGTTTCAACAGAATTTCCGGATAAGTTTGGGACTTGATGATTTAGAAATTCTTTGTATAAGCAGTGAGCTTGTTGGGATCATGTGGAAGTGAAAAGTCTAGGTGAGAGGACTGCTGAAAAGTCTTTCTGCTCTACATGACCTTATCCTGGGAGCCACTTTTTCAGGAACTGAGTCTCATTCAGATTTTAGTAGGACTGCAGAGACTTGCTCAGGCCTAATAGACTGGAGTAGGACCCAGTTCATGCTGATTAGGCAGCCTGATTTGGGATTTTTGTTGACAAAGGTCTGCTGTGTAAACTGTAGAAAGCCCTGTTCCAGTCAGCTTGCTGCTTCTCTTCAGATTTAACAGATGAGACAGACATTCTGCTAGTTAGGAATGATCATTGGCTCACAAGGCCCCAGTTAGTAAAAGTGAAAGCAAACTTGCATGTCTTTGTCAGCCTTATTCCAACAACTTGGGTACTTCAGTCTTTACCCATTTTTTTAGAACATGTATGATTGTCTCTCTTCCTATCAGGAATCTAAATAAATCAGTAAAAATGTTCCATCTTAGGTCCCCTGGGAATTGAGTTGCTGCAGGATTTATATCTCCTCAGAATAACGTCTTGCCACTTCATCTTTCTCCTCTGTCTCTTGCCCATCTGCTCCCAGACACTTTTTTCTCCCTTTTGGTCTCCCAAAATTTCCTATGGAAGGCTGGTTGTCTCAATGACAGTAGACTGAAAATGATGGTGAGTCCAACATGATCATCATAGCCAAAGACAGAACTCATGGAAAAAGGGAAGAGAAAGTTGGGTCTTTACCAGCACATTACCTTTGAAAAGAGGTAACCTTGGGCCCTAGAGATAAATGAAGAATCCTGAATTAAGATGAACTACTGGCTACAACTGGAGGGAAAGCCAGTTATTAAAAATAAGTTTCTGTAATTTTTTTAGCCATACAGTCATTCTATACAGAGACACCTTTTAACTCAAAATCAATGAAAATTATTTTGAATGTATTGAACCATGTAAGAACAAAGTGTTCTATATTTTTTCCTTTCGCTTTTGTCTTTCCTTTATCCATAGTGTTTAACAATTGCTGTTGTTAATTTATATTCTGTTTTAAATATGCTATTATCTATTTGATAAAAGACAACTATAAAATCCCCCTAGATATCAGCTAAGTACAAAAGAGGAGAAACAATGTTCAAATCCTTGTGTGAGGCATTCCTTAAGGTAGTTCAGTTCAAGTGCTCTCCAAATAAAGTTGGTTCTTTATCAATGGTATGTAAGATTTAGGTGTTTCTTAGCTGTACCCCAGCCTGTCCTGCACCCTGGATGGGGGCTGGTGTCCAGAGGTGATGGGACAATTTTGGCTAGCAGGGCCCTGCCTTGTGCTCTCTAAGGAGCCCTCTCCATTCCTTCCTCAAGTACTCATAAAATCAAAGTGGATTTTGGAATGCCTATTGCAACATAGGAAATGCATTTGCCTGTTATGCACACATTTAAATTGAAAAGGAAAAAAATCTACAGCTTGCACAATATGTTTGCCTTAATTTAAATCAGAATCCTGTGACCAGAGGCATGAAGAG
The DNA here is from genome assembly GCA_013397075.1 of Rhabdornis inornatus. NCBI lineage: Eukaryota > Metazoa > Chordata > Aves > Passeriformes > Rhabdornithidae > Rhabdornis > Rhabdornis inornatus. The sequence goes on along the minus strand of VWZS01002396.1, from coordinate 98,598 downwards.
CATTTTTCTCTTAAGAGTTCTGTTTCCATGAGGTCACAGGTGATGGCTTCATCTTTTGTTTCCTTTTTAATTGTTTGCATCTTACCTTGCAACAGCACACACTTCAGCAGAAGTTTCAGTCATTTGGAGACCCAGTCATATGAAGAAAATTCTCCTTTTCTTAAGGGAGTGAACACTTTCAATTCTCGTTGAGTACTGTTTAAGTGATTGCTGTACTCATTTAATCATGTTGAAATAAATTATAGGAGAAGATGCTTTTCCTATCCCAAATATAATGCTAGTTATACTTAAAAAAAAAGAAAAAGAAAAGAAAGAAAGAAAAAAAAAGGATTCCTCTACTTTCTATTTCATTTTCCTATTCTTAAGATTTCCATGACAAGAATGCACTGGGAAAAAGAAAATGTTATGACATTTAGAGTCCAAAACTAATACAATGAGCAAAATCCATGTATTCATGTATTTACAATGTTACTCAACTACAAAAAAAAATCCCCAAATGTAAGATGTAATTTCAACAGCACAGGCAAATGAAACATGAGATATATGTATTCTATTAACATCTGTAAATTTTCTGTGGTAGTAGTAGGGTTAAAAGAAAATTAACATTTGCTCTCTGTCAGATTTTGTTTCTTCCCTGAATGGTGGTGGGGGTGTCTGTCATTTTGGCTTTCGTGACCATCTTTCACCTTGTAAGTGAGATTTATAAATCTTAGAATGAATTTTAAATCAGCATTGACATCTATTAAGTCTTCTTATTTAAAAAATGACCTGGCAGTCAGAGGTATAATAACATGAAAAATAAATTAGTTTTACTCTTAGGGCTACCAAGAGACCTTCAGAAATACTTCAGTTTTCAATACAAGATATACTTGTACAAAACCTCATATCCTTACTGACTGTGAGGTCACTTGTGTTTCATCCATGACTGCCCCAGGTTCTACTCTGGTAAGAAAGACTCTCACTGATTTCAGTTTATTCCAGAAATATTTTTAAGCAAGCTTTTACCAGACAAAGTCCAAACAGTCAAAGGAAAGTTGAAAAAAGTATCCTCTAAAATGTAAGTTTCTGTTCAGTCATTGCTGTAAACACTTTAGGAGGGTAAATAAAAAGGACAGGTTTGCCATGAAAGACCTGACCACCCTAAAGTGTTATAGTAAAATCTGTTTTGATGAAGTACAAAGGGAATGAGTAAAGGGGAAAATCTTTGTGAAATTTTTGTGAATATATGATGATTTTCTTGAATGCAGACCACTCTAAGAGAACTCTAGCATCAATGCAAGTTATTTAAGTAAATCATGTTGCTGACAACATTTTCAGTGTGTTGACTTCAGAACTAATGAACAATCTGTAAAAGAGTAAATCAGTTCAATTGTTATCTAATACAAGGTTTTACAGTGAACACATTAAAAGACAAACTCTTCTCCCTTTACTATACCATAATGCCAGAACTCTGCAACAACATTTTTATGCCTTACCATAGCAGCAAAGAATCATTATTTCTTGGGGTTTTTTTCTATTATAACCTTTTAACCTTTAAGCCTTCAGTATTATGTCAATAAAGAAACTCCAGCAAGCAACTTGATCATGAATGAAGCAGGGTGGAAAGTAAAGTTCAAAATAAGTATATTTAGTTCATTACCTTTAGCTACAGAAAAATCATGAACTTTTGTGGCTTTGCAAGAGTAGGGAGGTCCCCTGGATATGGCTCCTACTGGTACTAGCATTTGGCCTGATGACTTGTAAACACACAATGAATGGTTTATGACTGGCCAGCTGGTTTCTTCTATATAATCAAAGCTGGCTGAGAGTATTTATTAAGTATCTTTTAGACATATGGTAAATATATATCTTATATTTACTCTCAGGGAGAAACTTTTTTTTATCCTGTAAAATTTACAGAATTCCAAATAAATCTCATGCATTAAATAAGAATATAAAACAAATTATTCATAATGTGCTGTCAAGGTAAAACAGTACATTTTATTTAAATTTTCTTTCTTTATTTCAAATTTTTTCTTGTAAAGAAATTTTCTATATGTGAAATATCTTTCAGATTAGCTATGAACATTTTTTTACTCCCCAAATAGTACACCTGAAAGCTTCAGAGCATCCATTTTCTCACACTATCCAAAATACTGTTGAAAACAGTAATTTTCTGTTAAATATTTACACGTATTTTCATTCATATATATATATATATACACATATATACACATATATATGAAATATTTTCATTGCCAGGATAAATAATGAAAAGAAAGGTGATTCTTTTCCTCTGCTCAGCCCATGTAAGACATACCTTGAGTTCTGAGCCCAGGTTTCCCCGTATCAGAGTAAGCTGGACATATTGAAACAAGTCCACTGAAGACCCAAAAAAATTATCAAGGTCTTGAGCATCTCTCCTGCAAGGAGAGGCTGAGAGAGTTTTGATTGTTCAGCATGGAGAACAAAGTTCAGAGGGATTTTATCAGTGTGCAAAAATAGCTGATGGGTGATTTCAAACTCAACAACTCTAAGATTCTGTGATCTGATTACTATGAACTGGTAAGCAAATATTCTGCTAATATAGGTGTTTGAAAAATGTCCTTCTTAGTGAAAAAATACAATATTCTTCTTTGATCAAGAATTTGACTTGAATTCTTTTCATCTTTAGGCAGACACACAAGTTTCCATAATCAAAAGCAATACCAAAATTCTGTGTTTTTTCTAGTTTCCTCTTGCTTTTTTGTCAGCAAGGATAATCCTTAATCTAGGTTGTCAGCTTCTTATCTTGAATCAAAAATCATAGCAATTTTCCTGAATATTCATAGAGTCCATCAAAGTTATTAATTACTTGATTACTTACTAGTGACCCAGTAGTATTTCAAATTTATCTGCTAGTCATCTTCAGCCCTCTCCAAAAAATGAAAGCAAAAGAGGGTTTATAAATCTACAGTGATATGTAGTAATGGCATCACTGCAATGCAACCATCTGCTGTCTTCACCTTGGAAGTCTTACACACGTAATTAAACATAGGAGATGTGGAAGAGATCACCAAGAATCATTACCTTAGCTGAGCCTGAGTGATAGACAGAAGTGGGTATCTCCAGACAGCAATTCCACCAATGAATTATCATTTTAGGGGAGGATATATCACTCCTTGGAGATTTCCATCTCTTTCCACTTGCAATTAAGACTGTTTTCTCCTTACTGAGTATATCAGCTTACAAAAGTTACCTAATCTTATTAGAAAAATTCTATGAACTAACATGAACTTCATATTACTCAGAAATGTCAACAATCTGACAAGGAGATTGACAATTTCATGCAGAAAGTCGCTGTATACCACTCATTACTTTTTAATTCTGCCCTGTGGCCATATTAAGGTCCAGTTATTAAAATTATTGAGGAATTTCTCATCCCAAATTAAGGTGCAAACAAGACCATATGCCAGTGACAATAGTAGGGATTTTATTTAATAGCAAATATGAGGGAAAGAAAAGGGGAGAGAAAGAAATAGGGAAAGAGAAACTTGGGGGATGTGGTGGGGGAGAGAGTGAGGTGGAGAAAGACTAGGTAGAAAGTATCACCCCACTGTGGATCCCAATGGCATTCTGTTGATCCTCTTCTTCTGGGCTTCTTGATGGTGAAGGTCCCCCACAAAGCATAGAATCTGATGGGTTAATATATGCACAGGCCAGGTAGGAAAATCCAGGCACCTCCTTGGGGGAAGGACTTTGCCATCGTCTCTTACAACAGGCTCTGGGTTTGTTGCATCACATACAGTCCTGTGGTGCAGTCCTGCAGGAATGACTTCGGGGCACTTTGGGGGGCACTTTGATGGATTAAGACACCCCCTCAGCTGCCTCTTACGTGAATGTCCTGTGGATGTGGTATTCCCAGGGTTGGGGTTTCCATAGCCAGTCTGTGTAAGGTTCACTGCCCCTGAGCTGAGGTTACAACACACCTAAACTTCCTCCGCCCTCCTCAGTTGGTGGGAAAATCTGTGCAAAGCTGCTCCCAGCAAACAGGGAGGTTCCATTGCTTAAAAAAATTATTTTCCTTGTTTACTTGTTTGTTTCAAGAGATTGAAGAATGGGTTTTCCCTTTATCTAATCTCAGCGGTTTGACTTTCAGTCCAAAGTCACAGTCAGGTATCTTCAGGGAGACTTCTCTGGTTGTAGCTTCTTTATACAGTTTTTGTTATAATAAGCAAAACTTTATATCAATGTTTGAAGCATGAACTATTCAGTCTCTGACAGGCCACATGTGTGAAGGCTTCTAGAAAAGTCATTAGCAGCCAATTGACACTGGCAACAGACCGGTGCATGTATAGTCTATTTCAAGTACACTAAGCACCATTTACATCCCATTTCTACCTCTTGAATCAAACCATGACACTGCAGAAGCTTCTTTTCCCCTTGTCTATTGTTTGCTTCTAGTTCAGAAGCATTCATACAACATTCTTCATAAAGCTTTTTTGCTCTGCAGTTTCCAGGAGCTACAGTGTATGTCTGAATGTGTTCAGAAGTAGAAATATGTATATCAAAAGCAACTACAGATTATGGAGGCAAAATCTTCTGGTATTTACATCAATATACTACTCTCCATATTATTTAGTTGATATTTAGCACATCTTACAAAGATATGTCTTTGGAAATTGCATTCATTAGAGTTCATTGAACTATTCAGGCATTCATTACATCTGTGAATAAGTGAGTCATCCTAGATTGGACCCTTATTTATTTCTGAATAACATTAAAAACTACTGAACAGGAACCCAGATTGTAAGCTTGCTTATTCATATGATTCTAGTCAGCAAAGAGACATCATAGTGTTTCCATATATCCTATGAATATAGTATTTCAAAGAGAGGATTAAAGATCAAACCCATTATGTCTTTCTGGTAAATGCATTGGCCTCAGAATGAGTTCATATGGCACTCAGAAGGCTTTTTGCATTTTGAATATTTTCAAGAGTTCTCAGAGAACACTCATTTGATCTTACAAATCTCACAACATATTGGACTGTGAGCTTTTATTTGGGGGAAAAAAAATCACAAATACTCTTTCTTCATTCTCTGATAAAGCCAGTACTGAAGCTGTTGACATTTACTCTCAGGAGAAGAAACTAGCTATATTTGCTACTCCCCAATGTGGTTTGAGCTCCTTGGCTTGAAATACTCAGTCTCTTTGTGTGGTTGCTGAAAATATATTTGGCATAGTGGCTAGGTAATTTAGATACTCCTCTACATGTTCTGAAGTGTAAATAGGTTTTGGTTCAGAGACTCAAGACAAAAGACGCAACTACCTTCCCCAATAGCACCCCAGTGAAGAAGTCTATACATGGATGTAAAAAATTGTAAAGGAGCTGGACTTGCATGTGGTCAATTGTCTATAGAAATTAGTATTCCTTCATCAGGATATCCCAATGGACTACGCTAACTGAACATGATACGTCACATACATGTAAATATCTTGTGAGAAAATGCCCCTTTTCTGACATGACTGTACTTAAATCTTTCTTAAACACTTACCCAGGAGAACTACAAAAATTGATTTCATAGTAGCAATGATCTTTAACTAAAGGTTGAACAAGAACACATTTAAAACCTCAGGGATGATGAAATGTATGGGAAGAGTGTTGCATATTAGATTCCATCATTTTACTGAAGATGCCATTGTATTAATAGAAGATAAAATTCAGTGGGGAAAAAATAAGACTTTTATGTTGCAGCAACTTCCTGGCAGGTTTGAAAATATATCCTTGATTTGTCTTTGTGTTTTTTACAAAAAGTACAACAGACCAAGACAGTGGTGTTCTTATTGATTTTCCTTGCTGTTTGACAGAAGTGCTGAGTTTCAGTAGCTTTTTGCATACACCTTCAATTAATCATTCAGATAAATGGTGTCCAGCTGAATGTAACCTTACATCACTACATTTGTTCACTGTTTCCTGCCATGTGACACTATTTATCTGATTTGCAGTAAAAGCAGTAAAAACAGGCATAGACCTCAGTGACAACGAAGAGAATCCTGAAAAAGATTAACTGCTGTATATGCAGTAATGTTAAACGACATAACAAGCATCCATCTCTATTTCATTAGCATTTCTATTCAAACCATATTTATTAGCTGCTTCTCTTAGCAACTGTGTGAGTTACTGTCTCCAAGCAATTTGCTCTGTGTTGTACCATCTTGTTACTTATTACAGATGCTTCCTTCCTTACAGCATTACCATTAAAAAGACAAAGTTTGCAGTGCAGCTCTAACACCAGTTAGATACAAATGTGCTCATCTGCCTCATCAATGTAGATGATATTAAGGAGTTTGATCTGACAGGAAACAGTTTTGGCATGTATAGACATGGTGGAAGGCCATGACATGGCCTGTGGTGGGAGCAGAAATCCTCTAAATCCTCTCTTCTGTCACAATCCACAAAATACTTCTAGCTCAGTCAAGGTGACAGTGGACACATATGCCTTGTCAGCTCCTTTGAGGCGGTAAGAATTCAGGCCAAAATGGTCAGGAGGATAGCATTTTAAAAAGTTAATATGCCTGAAAAGATCAAACTGAGTTTGCCAATTGTTTTCCTGAACCTCCGAATCCTAAAATATTATTCTGAATTCCTGCTCATATCAGGTAACCCTTTCTCTGCTGAATCACATTTCAACAACTTTTTGGTAAAATGTGAGTTTTTTAGCAACTCATGCAGACATTACAGGTATACTATGATTATTTGTATTTTAATGTTCTTATTAGATAGGTATGTCAGCTTGTACCTGAGACTAACGTGTTACCAGATCAATCATTAGCATGCAGTTACTTGATGAGTCTGTGCTGCCCAGACACCTTTTGGGCAGGGGAAGGAATATCAGCTTTTAAACAAGGTTCTTGCTGAGCTCTGCCTTTCAGTTTTCTGCTTTCTTTTCTTAGTATTATATTGTTTCACAATGATTTTTCCCTTTATTCCCTGAGCTAATAACTAGAATCCCCTCAAAAATTTCACCTCTATCTATTTTTTTTCTCTTCTCATCATGCACATCTTTGGTGTAAGAACTCTACCACAGCTCAGCAGTAACTTTTAGGGTAAAACCAAGCCAAGGTCATATAGTTGTGTTTCACAGAATGGAGCTTTGGTCAGCAAATAGCTGGACCCAAGGAGTGTGGTTACAGCAGGTAGATATTTATAACTGTGGGTATTTGAGAGCTGATCACGGGGACGGACCATTGCTTAAAAACACTTTACTCACATTTTAATCACTATGCCTGTATCTCCCTGAATCGTTTGAGAGCTTCAGTTTCCCAGAGGAGCACTGAATATTTCAAGAGCAAGGTAATGTAATCCTTATTCGTATCTAAAGAGATACATTTCAGCACTGGGATTTTCAAAGGAGACCAGGCAGAAATTAGAGACCTAATTAACTTGTTTTCAACATCTAGTTCCTTTAGCTTGCTTTTGAAATTCCATTCAGGTTTTTCAGCTATGGCAAATCAAAATAAATAAATAAAACCATTATAAAACTCCCAAGAATGTAAGGCTGAAGAAAGTCTTTGAAATTCTTTGATATATTTTCTCACCTTTCAGAAAACTCATTTACTAGCAACTTCCATATAAGAACTTCTTTATTCAAAGCTATTTTGGGGGGGGTTGTGCCCTATGTTTTCTTATTGGAAGGCTATGTTCCAGAACCTGACTGCTCTAAGAGTTGGGACATTTCTTTTAATTTCCCACTAAGTTTATTTCCAGCTGTTCACATCCATTTGCTTCTGTGACAACACTGGTGTTTCACTTAAATGGTTCTTTTCTCTCCTGATGTTTATCCTGCTGATGTATTTATAGACTTCCTTCTCAGCCTTTGTTTCACAAAGCTAAACAAACAGAGCTTTTCTAACTTCCTGCTAAATATGCAACCTAGCCTTCATACCATCCAAATATTGCTTCTCTACATAAAACTTTTCTCTTCATAGCAAAACAAAAACCAAACATGGAGACAACTTTCAGAGAAGAGAAATATAATTAATCTGTAATTTTTTCAGAAGTAGTGCAATAAAAGGTAAAAAAGAAGTTACAGTAAAAAAATAATATTTCAGATGAATGGTAAGATAAAGGTGGAAATATATTGGTCTCACAAGGAAATTAATGTTAAGACTAAACTGTACTTAACTAGATTTTTGCTTATTTCAATAATTTTCCTTTTTATTTTTTTTTTTAATGCAGACAGAATAATCCAAGGATAAAAAGAATAATTTCTGATGGTAGTGTTCAAAGTGACTTTGGAATGTTCTCTTGAAAAGGTGATCAGTTTAGCATTTATCTGTATAGAGAGTATCATTAAAAAGATTTAACATTTCTAGGCAGTGATCAGGATTGTTTTGCAAACCTGAATGTGGGAAATAGTAGGAAGTGACTGGGATCTCCAGCCCTTAAACTGACAAACACTGATTTCAAGCAGTATAAAAATTTTAATCAAAAAAGTGGGCATGGCAAAAAGATTTTCCGAAAGCATATGCTGTGTAGTCGAGACTCAGGTTCTGTTGGTGCAAATTCTGTGTCTGCTTTTAAGAGTATAGCATCTGAAGGTCAGTAAAATGAAAAGGAATTTGTTTTCAATCTTCTATTTCTGTCTAAACGTTGTGTGCTCAGAGGACAGAACAATCTTTATGGCCTGGTGATGCCTTGCTATGAGTGTGGGAAATTGCTTTGAGTTTTCTCAATGGGAGTAGCAAGCTGACTCCCAGGATCTGTGACAGAACAAAGACCTTGATTGTACTTGAAGACAGAGGTGCATCTAGCCATAGGATTTCACTGGGAATAATATCTTACTTTGTCTTATAGGACCCCCACCATCTTCTCTCAGCGCTGTCATATGATCGCCAGACGGATGAATGGGGATAAGCATGCCCTTTTGCTTTTGGGTTTGAACAATTATTTGCTCTCCAAAGAGGAGTTCAGATAGGCAGCTAATACATAAGTGAAGCCTCTGCTACACAATAAACAGAACATACCCTTAGTCAGGGAAACAGAGGCTCTTGTTAAATGGAGATAGCCAGTAGTGAATGGTCAGGCTCAGAAGAAAAAAATGTAAACCCTAGTCCATGTTTTCCTCTGCAGTGTTTTCTGCAGCCTCCATTGTATCCTTCTCTCTCTGTAGCCAAGTGACCTCTAAACCTTGCAAACAGCACACAGGGCTTTTTTCTTCCTTTTCTGTGTTGACTATTATCCTTTCATCTAGAAAGGTCATTGGGTATCAGCTGAAGAAATATACCACTTAGCTTTGAGTGTTCTCTCTGTTTGAAGTGATTTGCCTGTTTATTTTATAAATGGGAGTCTGTCCACAAACAAATTGAAAATTAGTTAATCGCCCTTTCCAGTAGACTTACAGTAGGTGCTATGTCATAGAAAAAACAGGTTAATCCTAAAGCAGATTGAAATACTTCATCAGCCACACGCAGGGCTCAGTGGTCTGGCATGATGACAAGGCAGTTGGAGGTTCAGTGCAAGCAGTTCTTCAGGACTGGGGAGAAACCCATATTTAAAGGTTAGAAATACTTACTAAAACGAGTTAGAGGGGGGATTTTTTTACCTGAAAGATCGTGTGCAGATTGTACATATATTTCAAGTGTTGTTGTTTCATACTGTGAAATCTAGACAAGCTGAAAGAAGTCATTGCATTTATCACTCATACAGGACAAGACATGACTGTGGAATCTGAAGTATTTGTTGTCATGTTCCAGTCTTGAGGTGGAATCCTTTTCAAGTTTTTTCTTTTTCCAATTCACAAAAGGTATTTTACACCATTTACATACAGGTGGTAAAGATACAATGAATTTGCACAAAAAAGATCAGTTTGTCATCAGCCCACATTAGTTACACAGGAATTTTCAAAGGAACCCTGGATATCACAAAATCTACAGGGAATGGTGGGGGGTTTCTGATGATCCTTTGCAGTATAAACATGTTCCTATGTTTAATTAACTTGTCGTTTCAGTGAATTCAAAGAGCAGAAAAAAAGAAAAAGAAAGAAAATAAAATAGATAAAAGCTTAAAGGTTAGATAATTGATGGCCATATTTTAGACTAGTAAAAGCATGCATATCACTTCAGTAAGTGGTTGAGATTGATCACTGAGGTTGGGCCTGCGTCTGAACAAGGAGGTGAAGAACGAAAGCAACAGCTTGTTCTCTTCTGGTATGAATAGGAATAGTTATCCTACTCCTTTCCCTGTATTGCGTACACCAACAGATTTATTATAAGTTCATCATACTTATTTCCTCCAAAAGGGAAATTGATCAAAAGAAGACCCATAGTAAAATTGCAATGCACATTTAAATTTACAATATGTCAGAACAGGACTGTGGGAAGAAAACAGCTGTGAAAAAGAAGTCATCAATATACCAAGGAGAAAAATATGAAATTTGACTGGAGATGTGTGGACACTGGTAGTGGCTGAAGTAGGTAAAGTTGTTATCACCCATCTTTCCAACAGTTTTGGTAATTAAAAACCAACCAACCAATGCATATTGCTAGGAAATCCTAGAAATTCATACTATTTATCAAACCTTCTTTTCCAGAACGCTGTCACCAAGACAGGTATTAGTTGCTAGAGTTATCCACAGACAGGGATAAAGAGGCCATATCCAAAGCAAGTCTTTGGAAGTGGTGCTTGCCATGTGGAGGAGAGGCGACTTAATAGAAGAAAAGTATCATGCTGGAGCTAGTTCCCTCTCTGATCTCTGTGCTTTATGGCTAAGTATAGTTTTTCAGTCTCCTGAAATGTCAGGCTTGGCATCTTTCAAAGCTCTAGGATCATTATGTTTTTCAGAGAATTAGAACCTATGAATTGTGTGCAAGTTTACTGTGAAGGAATTAATCTTTCATTCGATGAAAAGCACTTAAGTGATTTTGAAGAAATATTGATGTTCCAGCTTGCCATGCTACACACTACAGAAAGCTAAAAAATACTCTTTACTGGAAATCTGCTGTGTTTATTAATCCCTATTTCATACTGCAACTCAGAGAACATGAAAGAAAAAAAGTCATTGACACTCTTTGTGTTCTTCAGCTATTATTCTGCTTTTTAGGACACTGGAAATTAATCATATCTCATTGTAGGTATGACTTCCTTGTCTATTATATAAGGAAAAAAAAATCCTTAAAATGGAGAAGAGTGTCCTTTATGTCCCTGCTTTTAGTTTATGTTGTTCAGAGAGCCAGAGAATAAAATATTTTCAATCAATTGAAGTATGCGTTTCACTCAAGGCTGCTGAGCAAAATGATGTATTTCACCATAGAAAAAAATTATCCTTTAGAATGTTAGACAAATGTGCAGTGTTTGCTGTGGCAGCCTGTTTATGGCCAAGAAAAGTAATGATATCTCCACAGAGGAAAAACATTTCCCTATACCTAACATGTTTTTTCAATAAAAAAGAGTAATGACAGTGAAGTTGAACTCCTGCCTGTTTATTTTGATAAAGATTTATTTGTGATATCAGGGTAAATTTTATATTTTTTTCTGTTTTTATTTCCTTGGAATGATAGCCATAATTTATATTATTTAGTAGTAGTGAGTTAGCTGTGATATGAGGAAGTAGAAACACAAAGGAAATGCCAGGTGTTGCCCCAGGTAACCATCTACCTAGGTGGACAGAAAAATGGCATCAAGGAACTATAATTGCTCCAGTTTTACCAGACAATAACCAAATCACAGATGATAATTTGCATTAATTTGCAGTCTAGCCAAGGTCCTGATATAGTAGCAGGAATATAGGAATAGCGTATAAGACCTGAGCTGCTCATTGTTGCCAGTTACCCAGGATCACAGAAGCATTGAGCAGAAGTTATCTTGCAAATATCACTGTAGCATAAAGAAGACCAAGGGATTTCTATATATAACCTCTCATACTGGGAAAGAAGGATTTGTTGAAACTGAGACTGCAACTGAGAAATGGTCATTTCCAAAAAATGTATTTTGCATAAAGAAATCATGGCTTTTTACAGTTAATGAAGTGTACATTTGACATTTTTCAAAAGGCAATATTCTATTTTTTGTTATATTGTTTGGACAACTATGTTTGGAAATTAACTTAGTTACAGAAAAATGCTTTGAAGATTGCAATTCAAATAAATAGAATTTTTCCTAGCTATTGGAATGGAGCTCCATTTCAGTCATGAATTGAAAATAACTTACCTTCAGATTTTTTAAAATACTTATGCTCCATTTGGATAGGTACAATCACTGAAGGATTTATTGACCAGATTAAAATAGATATAAAAACTCAACCAGTCTTCAAATCTGCTCCTGTGACTGACTAAATCAATTAACAAAAAAACCCTATTTATTTGTGCAAAAATCACTCTCTTAAATAAGCTATTTAAGCTATTTATTCTGCTTGCAAGAATTCCTACTTTTTGTTTTGGTTTTTTTTTTCATTAATAGAAATACTGTGTAGATTCTGGCATGTGTTAAAATTGAGGAATATAATGTAGTGACAGGTTTTTTCCTAAAAGTATTTTTAATATGTGTGAAAGCAGGAAGAACTATCCTAAAAGATTTTTTTTCCATAAAAATTCTGACTCAGCTGGCAGACTCAATCACTTGTCGTAGTATGATGCCATGCACTTATTTTTGGATGCATATTCACATTTTAACTAAACTTACATAGCCATCATTGAAATCACAGATAATGATTTCAATTTTAACCTTTTCACTCCATGGCAGGGTGGAGCAGGAAGAGTAGCAATTTCATTCCAAACCTCAGCTTAAAAGGCACATGGGTTTGAATTCAATGAATGTCTGTAGTCAGGAGAATATCACTGACTGTTAGAAGTCCTTCTAGACATGTCAGGATTAAGAGAGATTTCAGTAGTCACCTACTGGAGAAGAAATTTGTATCTGAACAAATGCAATGTAGGCATTGGCAGAACAATCCTCTTGGCATCCCTAGATGTGCTTCCTGATTACTGCGCAAGACAGATTGAGAAATGAGCAGTTGAATGTTTTTTGCAACCGTCACAGTAAATAATATAATTTTTCTGGGGAAAAAATTGATTTTGAGAAGAAGGTATTTTTCATCAGAAACTGCTCTAATGGCAATTTCCTGTCACAGCTCTACCTCTCAGATGCATTAGGTGAGACATTGTAGCAAGGACAGGAGGCTGCCAGCACCACTGCTCAGAAATGACCCAGGACCAGCACAACAGGTCTGAGGTTGTTCTGCTGTGCCCAGAGCCTCCCAAGCACAGCTGCTGACACCAGGTCCTGTACAGCAGGACAACTACACAGCTCTCCTGAGAACCACTGCAGCATGTATTTCCCAGTCTACAGTATGGGTGTGCTCAGAAAAGAGGAAACATCTACCACAGGGAGTTGAAAAGAGCTGAGAAATTAGGATAAATGACACATATAGCTAGAAAAGTTGTGCAAAGTTTTTTGCTGCACAAGAACATAGTTATGTAGATCATCAATGGGTATATTCAGTCTGAGTATTAGAAGCTTTCAGAGGACTGAGGTATTGAAACAATCCTCCTGAAGGACCTTCCAGAAACCTAACTTTGTTTAAGATCAGTACTGTAGATTTATGACCACAACTAGCTCATTATCACAGTAAGGGAATGAGCTCTGGCCCAAGAGTTTCCTGTAGGCACTGGGTTGCACATTTTCAGGGGCAATATTATGGTCAGAAACCAAATGGGTGGGAATCCAGCTATAAGTAACGTCTAGAAATCACGTGGTGGTGTTTTCCTAAATATATTACATTTTGGCTATTAAATTGTGAAGGAAGAATAAAGGTAGCAGACAAAACCTAAAAATTGACTAGATGTTTTGATGAGAGATGGATTTACCACTCCTCAAAACAAAGCAGACGTCAATTCGACCTGCAGCAGGAAGGCATTAACATTTGCATGCTTTGAATACAAAGAAAAGAAAACATAAAATAGTATGATTGTTAAAATGTCTAAGGATTTTACACCATTGTAACACTACTAATAACATTGTTTAAGAAAGCTAAGCCTAAATATTAAAACAATAGCCACAGCAAAGAGAGGTCTCTAGTACAGTTGCACAAGCAGGGAGAAGAAAAACATGCACAAAGCAGTAAAATATGCTAGAGCAGAGCTAAAGATGGGGAACAGGCAGAAAGGGCATCTGCTAAAACAAGAATTCTGCAGAATAAACTATGTCAGCCTGATTTCTGATCCCAAAAAATAAGTTGTCAAAACTAGATGAGATAATCTCATTTCTTTTGTGGAATTGGAAAGAGCAATGAGAAAAGAAATTTGGGGAGGAAAGAAGAGAGTCCACCCTGCAACTCTCTTCTCCTGGGAAAAACCTTGACTGGCTGATCTTGGTCATTGATCTTCATGTGTATGAAACCACATCAGTTCTAGGGTACTGCACACTCAGAGCTGGTTTAGGTTAGGATTGTTAAGGTCTCAGTATTTTGCATATGCAGTGGTAATGATTGCTAGTGTTTAAGAAGCACCCATTGACAACACAATATTCATTGTTCACAAGCGTCAGTCCAGAACAGTGTCATCCTAAAATTTTAAATTGGTCTGATTTGCTGGTCTTCTAAATATTCCTATCATAGTAAAATTCAATTCCCTAAATGATACATATAGATTTTCTTATACCTAGCTGTGGCACAGTTAAAAAGCTTTTTTTGCTTTTAACATTTGTGTGGGAATTTATATAAAGTTTTTTTTACAAATCATCTAATGTAATAGAGTGTGTTTTCATTAAAGAGGTAGTTTCACTTTTAAAATTAGGGGAAATTGAATTGCCCAGGGTTAAAAGTGCATAAATCATCAATTCAGTTTCTGGTGGTCTTTCTTTCCTGTCTTATCTTCCCATTAATATTTTTTTTTCTGAAGATTTCTGAAACACTGAAATCCATGTTGTTGAAAGATAGACAGCTGGAGCTATGTTATAAAATAATTATTTCCTTTGGAAGTATAAAGCAACTCACCAAAGCTATTCTAAACCTGCTTTTATGAATCTGATTCTCTGTTCATGTACTTTGCCATCTCTGTTAAATTCTAGGAGCTACATAATCTGTATTTCTGACCCTACAAGCTTAAAAATCCATTTCAGTGTGACGCATCTAACGTTTTCTATCTAAGAGAAGTCATTAACCAAAGCTAGTGTGTCAGATTGATATTTCAGGATGCATTTTGGGCTGAAGAACTGTTTCTCAATAAAAATGACTAGGAAAATAGTTGTAGAGAATTTATAAAGAAGAACAATACAGGTGAATGATTCCTGAACTAGTTTGTGTGCTATATATTAAAAAAAAATATAAAAAGAGAATATACAAATTGGTCTTCTAGACATTTACTAAAAACTGAATTTATTAAATTTACTAGAAAACAAGAAAATGTACAACAATATTCTCAGTTCTCACTCTTTTTTTGTCCCTCTTAATTCTCATATGTCAGGAAATCGACGAGGTCACACTCAAACTAAGCTGCATGTGGTGCAAGATTTCTATACCAAATTATGAGACAGCCATGACAGTAATAGTATTTTATTTTAATTTTATAGTATCATGAAAATGCTGTGATCAGGATCAGAACTCATTGTCCCAGATTACACACACATTAAAAATTATTACTTCTTTTCCACAGAAGGCATAATAAGACATCAATGAATAAAAATTCAGAGTTTTTTTTTTTGTTATTTACTTTGGAATTTGCTTTGGGAAGGCAGTAGGGGATGAGGAAAATCCAGCAGCATATCATGGAGGGAATAGAGGGATAAATTTTGGAGGGCTAGAGGAAAGCTGTTATTATCAGGAATCACTGTCAAGTGTAGGAGAAAAAACTTTGGGGGTTGTGGGAAAAAAAGAAGAAGCAGAGTGACTGAAGAAAGAACAAGAACAAAGAAGCTAGAAAATTAGCTGTTCAGTAAATTTTATTCTCATTGTCAAATGTGTAGTCTTAGGATTTATGTAGTGCATAGTCATTCCGAAGACAGGATGATTAATTTTCTCATGGGTTTCTCTATGATGCCCAAATAGCAATATCAGAGTGCTTCACAAAAATTATTTAATCTTCATAGCACTCTAGTGATATGAAGAGATGGTGTAATTCCCTATTTTATAGGTACTAGAAAGAGACAAAGAGGTCAAGTGCACTCATGGATTTTTAGAGTCCACGTTGAGGGCGTAGAATCTGATTTTCCAGCATGCATTACAGAGCATTTTAAAGGTTCAAAGCACTTTTGTGTGAAATCCATGAAAGTTGAATGCTTCTGCAGACCAGACCCCATGATCTTGGGTGAAGCCCAGGATATGATGGATGCACAGTTACTAACTACTTGCAAGAAGATGCTTAAATTCATGCAGAAATTCTTTATCAGATAAGGAAAATTTCGTAGGGTGATATGCAGTTTAAAAATGGAGCCAGGCCTTTTTCTTTTCCCTTTCCTTGACCAATCCTCCATCCTAATATCATCTTCCACAGCAAATAAATACTAAAAAAGCCTTCCTCTTTTACAATCCAATCCATCTTGCATGATAAATAAGCTTTGCATCCAGTGCAAAGTATCTTAAACACACACAAATATGCATGAACTTCCATGATTCCAAATAATCATTTTTGCACGTTATCTTCAGTTAAAATGTCTCTTTGTCCAAGCTGGAAGAAAACAGGTTTGAATATTTTAAAAATTCTTGCAGAATAAAAGCTTCCAGATTCCTCCCGACCCAAACCATGCTTCAGCGAACAGGCCCCCTGTGGTCAGAGAATCAACACTCACAACCAGCTTTTGTGTTTTGCACATTTTGCTCCTTATCTTCCCAATAATTTGTTTATCTATATCTATATCTATATCTATATCTATATCTATATCTATATCTATATCTATATATCTTCTTTGATTTGTCTCATTACCACCATATCAAAAATGTCTTACAACTCAAGCAGTGTTTTCTAGAGTCTCTGCTATCTGGTTGTCATTTACTCTCAGTTTAACTCACTGGAATACCTGTTAAGCTCCCAACTTTTTGAAGGGCCATTCATATAAGAATTTTACAGATGGATCATT
The DNA here is from genome assembly GCA_013397075.1 of Rhabdornis inornatus. Lineage (NCBI taxonomy): Eukaryota > Metazoa > Chordata > Aves > Passeriformes > Rhabdornithidae > Rhabdornis > Rhabdornis inornatus. Next base: position 81,569 of record VWZS01002396.1, on the reverse strand, counting down.
CAAGAAAAACTGACATAATTATAAGTAATTTATTAACTCATTTATCCCCCTCTGCCTTCCAATAACTGTTTGTACTGGGTGAAAGCACATAGTTATGACTGGGAGTACTTGAAAAATATAAATGGACTTTAAAAATTAGAGGTTTTCTGTTCCTTTGTTCCCAGGCCTGGGAGATTAATTAATGACATCTTAAAGATCTGTTTTTAAAACTCTAGAAAGAAATTTGGAGTCCCAGGGGGTATTCTACAATATGTGTAAATGTGGCACAGATTTTTCAATGTTGAATAGCTTTTAAAAATAACTCAATTCTCAGTACCTGATCTACTGTATATAAAATACAACTCATGCACTTTTTAATAATGGACTGCCCCAATTTATTTATCTATCACAATAATAATCTGAAATATTGTTGTGTGGGAAACTACAAACAATTGATGATTTTCTGAAAGCAATTACTGGAGAAGTTTCTTTTTGCAGTTTAAATATTAGGAGCACTTGGACAGTGATGATTTCAAAACCTCTATATAGTATCTTTCAAGTGAGCATGGCTTTCTGGATGTAGTATTTCATTTATTGGATGTATTTATTTTATTTTATTTATTTGACAGAAATCCTGTTAAAAATATTGCTATGATTTTTGTTTTTACGAAAATTGAGAAAAATGTTCACAAACAAGTTCTGCGTTCTTTAAAAAATTACTTCCAATAATGGATTCACCCAGTCAGCCCCTTCTCTTCACCAAATCAGCAGTGAAGAACCTTCACACACATGGGTAAGAGTAAAGCACTGATATTTCCTTCCTCAAAGCAAGGTGGGATGAAAAGGTCTCACCGTATGTTGGCAAATTCAACATTTTTGTTGGAACACAGTTTCAGAGCCCATACTTTTATCAGGGGTTTTTGCTTGTCTATCATGTCAAGCTGTGAAAGCTTCTACTTTATTGAATACACTTCAACATCAAGTTGCCGTCATGCATCTTGCCATTTGACAGTGGGGAAGGGCTTGAAGGTCGCTTCAAATCTGTGTAGTGCTGAGCTTTTGTGCTTGTGCCATTAATGCTGTAGGAAATCATGTCTGTTGCCAGAGCCTATAATATCATACATCACTGAATGGACAAAGAGAAGCATTTACATAATGCAATAGCCTTGTTGGGTACAGAAATTCTGTGGGATAAAATGTCCATCTGTACGAGTCCAACTTGCTAGTATATGGTTGAATGCACTGAACTCCTGAAACTACTAGGAAACAGTTTACAGAATTATTATGTGCAGTAACATATAAAAATCTCAGATTGGTCTTCAGCACGGGAAAAAAGTGTGTAAGACTGTGATTGTAACTGAAAAAAAAAATGATAAGCTGCATTTGTCAGTATGGTTGAAATAAGATTGCATAAAAGCTTAAGACATTGCCTGATGGAAACAGCTGGTTTTCAGGCAAACAGGTTCTTTTACTGGCTTTGACATTACCTACACTTTACCTTGTATAAATTGTGCTCCATTCATTTGTAGGGAAAAAAACCAAAAACAAAACAAAAGGAGAAAAAAAAAGCTGTTTTTTAGGTCCACTAATTCACAATAATATTTAGGGATGTGGAATATTCCTAATGTTTATTGATGTAATTCATAGCCATCTTCCTTTGCTTACAGGGTTAAGTTAGAGTGAGCTCATGTTCTTCATATTAGTCCTTATAGGCATGACATTTTTATACCACCACATAAGCACTTCCCCCCACCCCCCAAAGGTATTGCATCCATATGTTTCTCTCAAAAGCTTTCTACGTTCTAAAACTATTGCTGAAAATGGTGATTCGAATAAAATGCATTTAAAAATACTGAAGTCAGCTGAAATATTTAAAGTGAATCTACTTTCAAAGATAAGCCAAATAAGAAAAACAAATATTTTGACCTTCTGTTTGCCTTCAACCAGCCCAATGAAACATAATATAACAGTTAATAACAACTGACATGATCTCTTACAAAACAGATTCAGGCTGTTTACTCCTTCCCTTTCCCTTCTTTGCCTTTGGCTAAATGGGAGAAGTTAAGATGTAAAGAAAAGACAGTGTGTAAAATTACTTTAAAATGGTTTAAGTTTTCATTATTTCAGCCTTTAATTTTTTTAGTTTACAAACAAAAAGTTTTAATTTTTTAAATTGCTGTTTATGTTTGTGCAGACTGCATTCTGAGACAAGATACATTCTTTCCTTCTCTCACATTATGGTAATAAATATTTGCAGGACAAACATTACCCTCAATTATAGATGTGCACAAATGACAATTTGAAAACTAGGAGGTCACACAAATTGCAGTCAGTGAATATTTTTGCACTGTTGAATCTTTGTCACTGCAGACAAAAGAAACAACCTGGTTCCAAGGATGACAGGTGAACATGAAGCCTTAGCTGTGCAAACAGTAGATGGATCTCTCAGCTTGCTGATGGAACCAGAAAAAAAAAATTGAAAAAACATAAATTGCAAAAATCTAAAAAGAAATTATCCTCAAAAAGAAAAATATCTGCATTTTTTGATTGTCATATCCTTTTTTTAACCAAAAATTAGAATTTTAGGGCATAGAATTCTCACAGTATAAATACAGTTCTGAGTAAGGAAGGAAAAACATTAGTTGCATGGAAAGCATACAGCATAAAAATATAATGTTTTTAAAAATTTTTCAGCCTTTCTTTATTAAACCCCTGGCTAAAGTTGCATGAAATTCAGAGATATAATTTGGTATTACTAAATCTATTGCAGATTTTCTTTAATAGAAACAAAATAAATAAAATAATCCAAAGAATCTCCAAATTTTCTCCACTATCCACTGGTCAGATATCCAACTCTACCTTGAACCAAAGACCTGGACTCATACTAAAGCAACACCAAGAGGCTGAACTCAAAAAGAATGATAAAGAGTTATATAAATAATAATCTGTGCATTTGGAAATGCAGCCTTATTTCACCTGCTATATCCTGAAGTAAATTTGTGATTCTTGTATATGGGACACTTTCCTTTTTAGAGCTCTGTAATGAACAAACTAATTCTCTAAACTGCTACTGCTTGACCATTCCATGGCCTGTTGTAGCATTCTGCTTCTAGGACTTCATATATTGTTTATTAAGGGAATGAGTGAATTCTGTAAACGGAATGTAAGATTATGAAGAAAACCAGGAAGGAAAACAATTCATATAGTCCCAAAGAATCAAACTGCACCAGAGGAGTTTGGATGCACTATTTGGAGATAAGAATGAAAATGCTGCCAAAGTTAAATGTGTCCTGAATATTTTTTACCACAAGAAAGAGAAGGGCAATGATCTGATGCTTTTGCTGTGCTCAATGTTTAGCACAAGGCCCTTAAATATTTTTACTTCTGGAATCTGATTCTCTGTTCTGTTTTGTACTAGTTAACAATAAGTGTAATTTGAAAGTCTGTCCTCCCTTCCACTGCCGTAGACATACCTGAACTACACCAAATCACAAAGAAACACTGCCTGCAATTTCCCATCCTAAGAAACTTGTAGGTCTCTGAGAAGAAGAAATGCCTTCCACTTTTCATCTGTTGTTAATTCAGTGTGCTTCTCCGTATATATATTTAAATTCAATCCATATTACATGGAAATTCCTAGAAGGAAAGCATCTGATTGACTTCAGGCCATTTTTAATATCCAGTGCTGACAAATATGAAAACAGCACTCCCTAAGCCAAATTTGACTAGTATATACTGAAGTCACCTGAAGTCAGCTGAAATATTTTAAGTGAGTCTTCTCTCAAAGATAAGAAAGTCAACATGAACATGGAATGTGAGTCAAACTCTCTTTGCATGGCAAGTGGCTGGAACAGTCAATAAACGTCTGATTCAGCAACAAAGATAGGTTGAATGCAATAAAAATTTAGCAGACAATCTGGAATTACCTTAAAATGAGGAAGGGATAGAGTTAATTTATTTTTCCCAAATAAGGAGATAAGAACTAAGTGGCTATGTATTTTCAGAATTTATAAAATAAAGTGTTGGCTCTGATTCAATCCATTTTAGATTCAGCTTGTCTCCAAGTATGTTTGCAGCAGAAGCTATCTTCTTTGATAATACTCAAACTGCTTTGGTTATTCTTTCTGAATGCAACAGGACGTCTAGCATTTGTATATTATATCTAATTTGAATGCAATTTATAAAAGGTATCCTTCAACTTTGACATCAGATTGAGCAAATTAACCAACTGGTATTAAGGGCTACATTCCGATTTAAGATTTACCATTGAATAGACCATTTCCTTTAGCAATATTATTGTAAAATAGCATTAGACTTATTTCTTAAGAAACTTTAGGTCACTCCATTTGAGCAACTTAAGTGATGCCTCAGATGAAAAAAATATTAGTATGGCAAAAAAACTAATGCAAAAAAGAAATTAAAGAGTATAAAAACTAGGCCACATATTTTTGACATGTGCAATCCTGAATCTTTCATTTCATCAGAATTTCTGTAGCATCAGCTTTGCATTCTTTATGCAATATGTGTCTACTCTGCTTTTTATGTCCTCAGCCTATTTAACTTAAAACTCTCATTATTACTGAGTTTGCTTAATGATACTTTTAGAATCCCTTAGTCATAGGTATAGGTGCTGTTCCATCACAGTATATAAGGAATAGACACCCATCATCAGCATTTGTTAAACACTGTCCCATCTACACAGAGCTCTGTCTGCCCTCCTACACACACTTTCCACCTGGTTGCTTTGAGCCAGTCAATCATTCCTCCCATCTACTACAACATTGGTGTAAAAATATTGTGAAATATTTTATTAAGACAGGAAGTAAAGCTGTGTTTTCACATTCACTCTGCCCAGTGTATCGGCAACTAATGGTGACAGACAAAAATAATTTGCTCTCTGTATCTCATTTACTGTTCAATTCAAAAAACTAAAATATAACAATTTTTACAGCCCTATAAGATCATGGAATGTATTTTCACTCATATTCCTTCTGGTAATAAATTGCCCGTTTGACAGGTCTCCATCCCATCGATGACATTTACAGTGGTTAAACTATTCACTAGTTTTATTCAGGCCACACAAGACTGACTTGTGGCAGTGTCTGCATACTGCATTACTAATGCCAGCAATAACACAAGTAGTGCTAGGAAAGCAGAGAAATCCACTCCAGAAATAGCACTCCTGTCTTATGTATTTATTTTATCCAATAAGGGATTCTGCTTAAAAGCACCCCAAAACAACCCAGCACCCCCATCTCTTGAGTACAAGGGGATTCAAGCAAGTTGGGATAAAATCCTTCTTACATAAAAAAAGTATCTTCCAATTTATAAGGCTTGATCACAAATTTGAACCTTTGTAACATGGTTACAATACAAACTTTTTGTATTTCTGTGAAGTTTTAGCTTTTTTTTTTCCATTTGCAAAGACTACTTGTACGAGGAGCTCCTTTGGAGCACAATGCATAATGCATTCTCGCAGGAGCATGCAGATCCACAGAGATCCAGCTCTTTCTCTGTCATACATGTGTTTCAGTAAAAAGCGCTTTTCCGTATTTTTGACCGAGCACTCAAATTGTAGAACTGATGGAAATACACATTTTGCTCCTAGGAAAGATGAGGAAATCTAGTGAATATTAAAAAAATGTAATTTTCTAAATAAATGTACATTTTCTAATTGCTACATATTTGTAAAAGTCCTGTATTTTTCAAGCATCATAATATCCTTACAACCTTCCACAATAAAAAAAGCAGGACCTTGAAAAATGTTAAGGAATATCTGAAAATGCACGAAGGTTAGCTTGCTGCAAGTTCTGCACTGGATCTGCAAATGAGTTATGAGCAAAACAGAAAACCAAGTATGACACACCAGGAGAGCATAACCTCTTTCTTTCTGTACGGATCTTCACGGATTTACATATTTTTCAGTTGATCTTTCTTTGCAGGTTTTTTTGGGTTTTTTTTTTTTTATATATCTTTTTAAATCCAAGTACAAGATTAATCTGCATTAGTTTGCTGTCACATGGGAATAGTTATGCACTTCCATACAAAGCAGTGCATGCCCATGCTGCGAGGTGTATAAAGTATTCTAGATAGTTTGATCTAGCTTACGGTCTAGATTTCAAAGACAGGATGATGAATAGGACTACTGTGAAGGACATGATGAAGAGAGGCACAAAAAATTTACACGAGTGTATGGCATCCTGGCCTGGATCAGCAATGGTGTGGCCAGCAGGACCAGGGCAGGGATTGTCCCCCTTGTACTCAGCACTGGTGAGGCCACACCTTGAGTCCTACATCCGGTTTTGGGCCCCTCACTACAAGAAAGATGTTGAGGTAGTAGGGCAAGTCCAGAGAAGGGCAAAAGAGCTGTGAAGGGTCTGGAGAAAAAGTCTGATGAGGAACAGCTGAGGAAGCTGGGGATGTTCAATCTGGAGAAACTGAGGGTCGGGGGAGACCTCATTGCTCTTTACAACTGCCTGAAAGGAGGCTGTAGCCAAGCGGGGGTCTTCCAGGGAACCAGTGACAGGAAAAGACTTCAAATATTGATAGTTGTAGCACTTAGGAACATGGTTTTGTGGTGGATTTGTCAATGCTGGGTCAATGGTGGAACTTGATGGTTTTAAAACTCTTTTCCATGTGATCAATTTTATGATTCTAAATTTAGGTCAAGAGTCTCATTCTTACCATCTCCAAACTCCTTTCTCTCTGTATCCTTATCTAGAAGTGTTCAACACTTTATTAATTACTGTCTCTTAAGTCCACAGTCTGTGCCTTTTGGCTGTAATTGCTTAAATTTCATAGTCATTGTCAGCATTATTATAAATTTTAATTTCAAATATAAATAGGAAAATTACCATATTGTCTTCGAGGTTTGTGACTTCTTATTGTTTAGGATACTGGAATTTCCAGGTTCTGATTTCAGCACCATCTGCCCTTCAAATGGCTGGAAAATAGGAATGTGGATTCCTCTGGAGATCAGCAATCCCTTTGAGTCTACAAAAGACACTGCCTTTGCCCCACTCTAATTAAAACTTCAGTTTCCCACTCAGTAAAGCACCAGGACACAGGTTTCCAGGATTGCCTCATGCCTCTCTACAAGGCTGGTGCAAAGAAACAGCTATTTTCCAGAAGGTGTCCTGTGCCTGAAGACCTGTGTCTGCAGGTGAGGGAGCTACAGGAGGAAGTGAATAGGCTAGGTAGTATTTGGGGGAACAAGCAAGACTGATTATTTTCAGAGGAGCTACAATCTCAAGACCCTCAGGAGTTTCAACATTAGGTGCAGCTGAGAATTGGGTGGACCCAGAGCCCTGCAAGGTAATTAGGCTTTCATCTGTTGAAGATGAAAGCTGAAAGTGAGTCACTGCATGCACCAGAAGCAAGGCCACTCCACCTTCTGAAAATGCAAAAAGTAGGACTGGCACCTTCTGCAACAGGTTTGAGGCCCTGGAACTAGAAGTCCAGACAACTGATGAGGTGGGCAAAGGCCCTTCTGGGATATAGGGGTCTCCTTAAGCAACACCACCTATATGCCATATCATGACATCCTTTGTTAAGAGGAAAAGAGTAACTCTTAGAGGCGATCCCTTCTAAAGGGAATGAAGACCCCAATATGCAGACTGGACTCTGGTCACAGGGAAGTCTGCTGTCTCTCAGACAAGGGACTCTGTGAGTCACCACAGGCAAACAGGCAGAAAAACCATGAAACAACAGCTGAAATGAAAAGAGTAAATTTATTTCATTATCTCACTAACTGGAGGATCCTGAAGCAACACCCAGGCAGAGACACAAGCTGGAACACAGGCTCTGTTAAGTTCAGTCCATCCCAACAGAGCTGTGGGGCTGCTGTTTGCAGGAATTTATCAAAGGTCTGCACATGTCCAGTTTACCACCATACCATGATCACCCCTGTGCTCTTCAGGATCTCTGAGCTTTGATTTTTCTCCCAAAAAAAAGGGAGCTCAGGCATGTCTATGAGACTGCCTCTGAGTTTCAGTGGAGCACCTGTTATCACTACACAGGGATTCTACTTCTCAAAACAGGCAGAGGATAAACAGCAGGAGCATAATAATATGGGTTTTCCCACACTGTTATTTTCCAGACCTCAACATTCCCAGCCACAAAGTCACTCCAGTGAGTCTACCATCTTCATCTCTGCTCTTCTGCTTTTAACGCTTTCCTCCCTTCAGGGACATTACTGGAAAACTCTCCAAACTAGTAAGTGATTACTATTCATAATTGTTCAAGACAGCAGTGACAAAATAACAAAGAGAAGTCCAATAGTAATCAAAGACTTCAGGGACTCAGGATGACTGGCTGAAGGATATGGAGCATGGGTAGTGATTTCCTGGATCCTTCTGGTAACAAGGGATAACATTGATAGGAATAGGCAGATCCATCTGGTCAATGTAGGGCTCTGAGAATGGTATAACTATAAATATTTTGGGTCTTTTGACTATGGAATGATCTATTCAACGGCTGGTCTGCTGAAACCTGATGGGATGCACCTTTCTCAGGGTGGAAAAATAATTCAAGGACAGTAGTTATTGGGGCTCCTTAACAGAGCTTTAAATTAATTTGGAAGAGGAAAAGGGAAAATACCAGGCTCATGGGTTGGGCACAAAGGGTTGCAGTGAATGGGGGGACATCAGGCTGGGGATTTGTCACCAGTGGGGATTCACAAGGCTCCGTTCTCAGCCCAGTTCTCTTCAACATCATCATTAATGACTTGGATACAGGACTTGAAGGGATAATAAGCAAGTTTGTTGACAACACTAAATTGGGAGGAGCTGTCAACTCCCTTGAGGGCAGAGAGGCCCTGCAGAGAAACCTCTACAAATTACAGTGATAGACAATCACGAGCCATATGAAGTTTAACAAGGGCAAGTGCTGGATTCTGCACCTGGGATGGGGCAATCCATATTGTGTTAATAGACTAGGGAACGAGATGCTGGAGAGCAGTGCCAGGAAAGGGACCTGAGGGTCCTGGTTGATGGCAAGCTGAACATGAGTCAGCAGTGCCCTGGCAGCCAGGAGGGCCAACCCTGTCCTGGAGGGCATCAGGCATAGCATGGCCAGCCAGGCAAGGGAGGGGATTGCCTCACTCTGCTCTGCACTTTCAGGCACATGTTGTGATTTTTGGACTGTCCTCCACAGGGCTGGGAGTTGGACCTGGTGATTCTGATGAGCCCTTTCCAAGTCAGTATATCCTATGATTCTCGGATTGTATGGACTTGATTTTCTTTACAAAGGCTGTATTTTCCTGTTTTCTTTTTAAAATATAATTTACTCATTTTGCAAGAAAGCCTAGTTCAGAGCTCTCATTCAAAAAACTCTAGCTCTACCTTTAACTCCTCACCAAAATTAGTCACCACTTGCTTCTTTATTTTGCACATAGTAGCTAGTGTTTGTCTTCTAAATTGCATATTTTCTAAAAATATTTAATGCTATGAAGATTAACCTTCCCCATCTAATAAAATGAATATTCTATAAAAATATGATCACACTTTAAAAAAATACTACTAACTGGCATTTTGCTGGCAATGAAATGCTTGAAGTCTCTTTCTCTTAAAGTTAATAAGCAAGCAGTGACATAGAGTGTAGCTCTGAAGCTAAAGTTCTAAACAATCTTTAAAAGAAGGAGGAAAATTGTTCCTGACAAGCTGAAATTGCATTCTAAAGCCTCCCATATTTTGAAGATCTGTGACTTGTCCCAGGCATGAAGCTTATTTCAGTGTTTAACAAAACTTGTTTATAAAGAAAACATCTCCCCCAATATCAGTTTTCCGAAAGCATGCCCTTTAACCCTTGCTTTTTGTTTCTATTCATTGTTGGCATGGAGACGAAGAGGCACTCCACTAGATTGATCAATGCATGGTAACATCAACACAACATTTTCAGTCAGGTTCCCAGGAGCCTTCCTCCTGAATCTGTCATTTTGATTCAGATAACTAAATCAGGCTAAGCACTGCAATGATAACGGATGACTTGCCTCATTAGCTGTCTCCTGCTGCTTTACTCTGTCAGGAAGCACCACAGTGGCTGTCTGGAGTTTCTGTGAGAGAGAACATGTTTTCCTTATAATATTTTGGTAGATATATGCTTTTCTTATTTCTATCCATTCTTTTGTATATACTCACATACACAGAGAGACAAATGCAAGCAGTGTTTAATGGATATTTCATTAAGAGGAAATAGAGTTGAAAAATTCTTTATCAAGGTTCAAAATTTGATCATATAAAAATATACATTTCATAGTATCCTGATAATACAGTTATATTGATGCCTTGGGTTTTAGCTTTTATATTTTTCAGATTCTCTGCTGCTTAGTGTGTAACTCTGAAACTTCATATTAGGTGCTAGAAAGTTCTCTTCACAGGGTAGTTAGACAAAACAATCCCTTCCCAGCTAGGGAATCAAGGACACCCTGTAGCCAAAAAGCATAAAGAATGGCAAAGGAAAGGGGGCAAGCCAGGGAGAGGGCTGAGGCTTCATGGCCTGGGGCTGTGGTTGGACAATTGACCCCAATATGTAGATGAACCAAAACTTATAAAAGTGTGACTGGGATCCGTCTTGAATTTGATTTGGGTGTAGCCCTGACCAGGCTCTTGCACTGCCCAAGGTGTATCCTTTCAATAAATACCTATTTTATTCCTTTTGCCTAGTCTCTGTTCTAGGTCAGCCTTTCCAGGCATCACTATTCTTTCCTACTCATGTCTCAAACTCTGTTTCCTTTAAAATGGATCCTCTTTTGTTAAGGCACTTTGCTTATCTGAACATTCAATGAATCAATTACGCTAATTGCACTAACATACAATAATTAAAATCTTAAGAACCATTCCTAGATGAGTAGTTTGAATTTTATATACACCGTTGAATAAATAAATTGCATAAAATAAAACCTGCAAATGATAGAACAGATTTTCAGTTGTGGCTATTAAAAAGACCATAGGCATATCCCTATGAATGAATGGATGAATACGAGGTGAAAAAATGAATTCAAGTGTATATTTAGCCAAGTTGCCAAGGCACACATGAAGATAGTATTAGCTGCATTTGTTTCTTTTCACTTGTGCTTATAGGCAGGTGTTTAAATACAGGAAAAAAATCCCCCAAAAAACAACAAACCAACTACATTTATTAAATAAGTCACAAACCATTGTCTTCTAACTTCTACTATCACTACTTTATTTTTCATATATTTGCGCCATATACTGACCATATACTAATTGGAGTTACTGAAATGATAATATGCTAAAATTACAGTCTCTGTCATATCTCTGGTTGAAAATTGACAACTTCCTTCGATTTTCAAAGGCAGAGATTTATTTTATTAACTGAGAAGTCTTGCTCTGGCATTGAAATAGTACCATTCTGTGAGAGTCAGCTAAGCATCTCAACAGCCTTGAGCTGGCAAGCTGGTTATACAAGAAATGAGAAAATCTTGCCATTGGCCATTTAACTCCCCTCCCTGGCACTTCAGCCTTTAAACTCAGACAAAGAGGTTCAATAAAATATTGAAAGTTGGATTACAGAATCCCAGTTTCTTTTCCATGTTCAATTATGGGATCCTTGCACATTTTTGTCATGGCACCTGGGTTAGACTGACTGGTCAGACTCAGAGGGTTACACTGCAGTATTTGGAGGACTCTGTCCTTGCCTTCCAGAGCACTCATGGAATTCTCAGTCACATGAGTAACTATGAGCCAGAAATGGATCAGGAAGTCCCTGCATTTCTCTTCCGTCGCTATCTTAGCTCTTAGTTCTTGATATCACCTGCCAGCATGACATATATGTACTAAAAATCCAGTGGGATTCATAAAGTACCTAATCTCTGGCTAGCTCACTCAAAAAGCTCACTAAAGCTTTTATGGAGTATACTTAACATTTAGTGCAGGGAAAAAAAGGGAAACTCTCACTATTTGGTGTAACTCAATAATTTCTTCTTCACTAAGCATTTTTTTCCCTTTTGACCTGTCTCTAGAGTTAGAAATTATTCCTTGAATTCTTTTGGAGAATATAGCAAAGTTGTTCAGGCTGGTATCATTTCACATCTATCCTGGTTTTGGCCAAGGACAGGGTTAATTTTTTCAGTAGCCATGAGGGGGTGGAGCCTTGAGTCNACTAAATTGGAGAATACCACTCCTGAACCACAACATTGGCAGAACAAATAGAATGTGTTACTGCTAGGTTTAAATCTCCTTCTAGCTTTCAATCATTAAATGCCTTTAATTAAAATCAATACAGAAAGAAACCATGAGCCAAAGACCAATTTTCATATTTGTTAGGGAGATAAAGTAAAAAGAAACACATTTTCTCCAATTTTTTACTGGATAGGAATGAATTACTTTAATTATGTAATGCACATGATTCACATTTTAAGATATTTGAACATTTAAAAACTACCTCACAGAATGGTCTAATAAGTTATCTATGGTATAGCAATGAAAGATATTTGGTTATAGATATTCTGGACTTTTAGCTATCTATGAGTGCTATGCCATTTCCCTTTCAAATTACTCTGATATAGACAATTAGAATAGAAATGAATCCTCTTACCACTATTTCAGTTTAGGATACAGAAAGTATGGGGCAAAATTGTGTGACGATGTAAATGTAGATTTTTATTCATTATGTATTAGACTGTGTATATCAGTCATTATTGAATCACATAAGACATTACTAAGGTAGTTTTTAGGGGAAGAAATCATAAAGCTGAGTTTTTGAGACACCAAAGCTATTAATAATTCAGCAAACTTTGAGAAGAGTCTTTTTATCTTTAGCATGAGAAAAGTTTTCTCATTTATTTTTTTTTTTTCAAAATTCCATCTGAATGCATACTTGCCAATTTAATCATTTTCCTCTCTGATCAACTCAATACAAGGAGCATACCTTGGGAGATAGAAAAAAATTGTCTTGAAAAAACATGACTCCAGGGATCGGGGCTATATAAGCAGTGGCAGGACCAATTATCTCTGTCATTCAGGTGAAGACATGCAAATCAGATGGGGGAGTGAAGTTGTTGTATCAGTCTTTTACATTTTAAAACCTGTTTTTGTGTCTTTCTATCCTCTGTTCCCTTGCTCAGACTACGCTGTTCAGAGTCTTCTGTTCTCTCATTCTAGAACAAAGTTATTAGAGACCTCAAATCATTCCCACTGATCCCGTCTGGAAGCTTTTCAAGGGATATTACTTTTTCCAGAGGTGTGATGTTCTAATCTGTTTGCAATACACTTGCTGGAGCACTGCCGGTACTGCAGAAAACAAAGAACTATGTCACATGTCATGCAGGCTTAATTCCTGCCACAAATACTTTTGTAAGATTGGCACATTTATTGACTCTTCTTTTATGGTCAGACTTGACTTTCTATGTTTAAACAGTCTTTATTTCTTTCATTCTCAAATGCTTTGCACTTGTCCTCATTTTTCTGTTTTTTATTTCTGCTTTTTGTTTGTTTATTTGTTGTTCCAGGACATTGGTCTTATTTGCCATGAATACATGTATCAAATCCCCTCAATTTTCATGCTGGCTTAATATAAAAAAGTACCGCCTGTGTTCTATCATCTAGATTATTTATGGAACATTGCATAGGTCAAGATTGAGGCAAGATCCCTGATGAATCGCATTCAACACACCTCTACACTTTGTTGATGATTCTAACTTCTCTCTGCACAGTTCATCGACCACGTTTGCATTTTTCTCTATTAAAAAGCAGGCCATAGTAAGGCCAAGATACAGAATATTCTTCCTTCTCCACCTATCAGCTGTTCCCTTTAGCACACAGAAGGAACTTTGATTGTTTAACATAATAATGCTTCAAATGCTGTAGCAGAGGTAGATCAGAGCTGAAGGCTGTATAAATTTGTGCTCCACTTCACCTGTGTCAATAAAATGTTTTGCAATGAGTTTGTATCTGCCTGTTTATATTGACATGTCCTAAGGTAGTTCCTTCTAGGATTTCTTGGTGTAATAAAATCCTGACTTCATAATTCTGCCACGATGTTTAATGGTCCATTTCTTCCCTTGCCTGCTGTTTGAAATCTGACGCTCCTTCCTCTTTGGAAGAGAATTATTAGATGGGACACAGAAGTCATTTGCTAGATTGTATGTGTGTGAGAGAAGTAACCAGCTTCTTCACTGTTGATAGATAGCAATATTTCCTTTCCCAATCAAGGTGTCCCTATATCACTGTTCCAATCTGACCCACATTTTAATCTGCTGAAACATCTTCCTGACTGCCTGTGAGTTTATCATGAGTGTAAGCATACAGTTTATATACCAGTTCCTAATGCTGCCCAACCCTGAGTTTGGACCTCTTGAAGCCAGGAGTTTGATTTTTAGGTCAATGAGGTTTGAAAGAGTAAATGATAAGCCTCCATACTTATTTTTGAACTTGAATATTGCTTTGGCTTCCCTTGTAGGTAGGAAAGATCAATATATATACTCATTTCTAAAATGAAAGCTGAGGTGTTTCTCTAATCTCTTTATTTCAGCAACCAGGGTTTTAAGAGAAACTGTCTCCATCATGAAGCTAATAATGTAACAGAATCAAGTTCATATTTTCACAGTGAATATTTCTCTTTGTGGTTAGAGCAGTTTCCTAGCAAAAAAGCCTACTTTCCATTAAAAAAAAAAAATAATTCCCAAGCTGTCGTCCTCCCACCACTGGATTTACCAGCATAGAGTGGAGGATTTCTTGCACAATATTCTGAGCAATTCCTGGAACCAATATTTTGCAATTGCTTTAACCTCTCTACAAAGTGACTTCTTAATGCATATTTCCCCCACACATTCACATAAGATTAGTATTCTCTTTTCACTAAAGAAAGATGGTGATCACTGTCTTAAAGTCTTTGATTCCTTCTTTTCAGCTGTAGTTCCTCCTACAGTAAATAATACTTAGTGAATTGAATAACATCCCATTATTCTTTGTCAAGATACCATAGTAAATTGAGCCACAGTCATTTTCTTGGCTCAAAACACCTGTTACTTATATCCTGTGCAAACTGGGAAATGCCTATAGTTAGGAAGACTTTATCTGTCAAGTGGGAGGTGTTATAATTGTGGTGTCTCCTTCCAAATTTAATCAGAGCAAAAAAAGAATCTGCTTACTCTTTAAAGCCTTTTACTATGCAGAGTTTATGAAACTTCTGAGCTTTTTTGTCTAACACATGTTTAGAATAGAATAGAATAGAATAGAATAGAATAGAATAGAATAGAATAGAATAGAATAGAATAGAATGGAATAGAAATTTCCATTCCCATGCTGCTTTTAAATTCAACAGCTTGCACAGTGTTTCATTTAAACTGTTTTTCTTAAATGAAATCTCTGTCTCTCTAGGCATAGGCCTGCTAGTTTAAATATATCTTCTATTTCCAAAACTACTCAATATATCTCCCGATGTGATTATTTAGTGTCCATGTCCAAATATCGATATGATGGTATGTGCTTCAGAATAATCTGCTGACTGCTGGCTTTACAGTGCTGACTCTATTTTGTCTTCCCAAATAATTGACTCTAAACTCCAGAATTGTACTGTATGGTAAATGGCTCATATTCCTGTAACTCGCATGCTATTTGATTCAAATATTTGTAGCATAGAATGTTTCTATGTATACTATAAACCAGAGGAGTCCATTTTTGTTTCCAAATAAAATAGAAATTGTAGCTGGAATGCTTGAGGCAGCCCTAAACTTGTAGTTCCAAGTGTTCATAGTCTGAAAACAGGTTCCTATTCTAATTCCAATTCTTTTTTTTTCTGCTATCCTAAGATTGCCTTTGTCTCTGTCCTTGAAGAAACTGTATTAGAAATTCTATGAAAAATGAGTTTATTGGGCTTGTTACCAAGGGCAGGGATATATAGTCACTATTAAAATCACTTTTGTAACTAATTTTTTTGCAATAAGGGCACCGACCTAGCAGATGGCAAAACCTGGAACTGCATAGAGAAAAAAATCTGTCACTAACATATCATGCTATTGAATTAAAATTGCCTTTCAGTTTGGCTGGATTGGGAGAATTGCTGTTCTGGGCAAGGTCTGCAGGAGTCACATTTTCCTCCACACGTTTTGGAAGTGTGCATTAGACTGCAATTACCAGAGCTGAATATTGAAAAGCATCAACAACTGCAGAATGGTTTGCAACCTTTGCAAGACTCTGTAGACTGTGAGGAGGAATACTTAGATTATTTCATTTGTATACTTTAGATCATTGTATGTTAAAAGAAAATAGAGAATTCAAGGAGAACTATGATAGTACGTTTTCTGAAGGTCTCAAACAGTTCCTTAGAGATTTAAGCAAGCTTAATTTAAAATCTAGTGGAGAAAGAGAAAAGGTATGGAAGTTTTAACACTTACTATTATAGTTGTTGTTTCAATCTTCAACTCCTTTACATCTAGAAAGGGTAGAAACACATGAAAGGAAAAAATTATTTCAATGTTTTTATTCAGATAAGCTTCCAAAAAAAGTTTTACTTATTTCTTCCTTTATTTACAACTGTTTTGCACAAGTTTGATACTATATAAAACAGGAAAATGTATGTTGTGAATAAGTTAAAACAGTTATTAAGAATATGCATGCCATATTGTTAATATCCTTGCATATATCCCCCTGAATACTGGAATAATATTTCAAATTAAAGGGCAAAAAAAATTTACATATAAAGTTTTGTAGTGGTATTTCTTAAATATATTGAGTACAGAAAATAAACATTGAACGCATGATCATGGGTGAAAGTTCTTCCTAAGGCTTTCAAGTCCACTATAAGCAGGACCATGTACGTATCATACATTCTTTGTCTCAAATTGCTTTCACTAGCCAGGGAAGTTAAAGTCTACTTTTTTAACCTGTGCCATGTTAGGACTAGACTGAGACTGTGTACACTTACTCCTATAATTATTTTTTTAAGATTGATATCCATGTGGTCCCCCACTTGCTGCATGATGTATCAACTCTACTCCTTTATCACTTGTAATACAAAGCAGAACGCAAGGCAAAATTGTGCCTGCAAGTACCTGAGGTTTCACGGGGTTATGTTTGAGGCCTCTCAATAGATAGATAGATAGATGAGATATTTTGTAAAATTTAAATATACATAATTTCTTCCCTGCATCAGAATTTCTGCATGTGTTCAGAGAAGGGAAACAACCTGTGGAAATATCCATTAAGCAATTAAGAAATTCTTCATGGGGCTGAAGTGGGCCTAGAAAGCAAGCAACCACTGTAATAAGCCAAGTCAGGAGAAACCCTTGCAGGTGTAATTGCACACATTTGTAGACACATA
>VWZS01002396.1:0-64296 GCA_013397075.1 Rhabdornis inornatus | reverse complement strand
CACATAGTTCCAGGAACAAAGATCACCGTGGCTTTTATATTTTTATATATTTTCTAATCTTTCTGTATTAATATTTTTGTTTGTTTGTTTTCAGGAGGGGAGCATTGGTAATTCATATAAAGAGATAAAGTGGTGGCAGAGAACAGTGGGTGAGTGTAGAGTTATAAATTAATTAAAACTGATTATTTTCTTCCCAATAAACACTTTGCTAATGGAGTATTAATGGAAACTAGATTATGAGAAAAATGATTCAAAATATATTTATTACTAAGCTGCTACTTAATAATCTATTACCTCTTTAACCTTCTGTTTCTTAGAACATACTTAGCTGCTTCAGGCACAAGGGATCTAGGACAACATAGAAATTACCTTTCCTTTGGTACCACCTTGCACTCACTTGAGCATGTTGTGTTGGAAAATAAAAAAATACCGTGTGCCTAGTTTGCTGTCTTTATGATCCCAACAAACTGTGTGAACATCTTTTTTTAAAGGGGGAACATTAAAGATTAATGGATTTCCCTTCAGAGATTTGCAGGTATTATATTTGTAAGTAAAGCTAATCAATAAATCAAAAAGCAGGAGAGTAGTAAAGAGAAAAAAGTATTAGCATTTGCATTTCACCTTAAAATTATTTTGTAGTTTGTAAACCTATGCAAAGCAAATTACAGTGGCAGTAAGACCTCTAAGGATTCAAATGATTGTACGAATTTTGTACTACTTCATCTCAAAAGACCTCATTTTCCTGATATTTTGTGACTAGACACAAACACTAGAACATCAGAAAATCTAAGTTGTGCGTTGCAAGCATCTAAACATTAATTTGTCCTATTTTGAGCTTCCAAACATCAATTCTAATAATATAGATAGAAAATATTGTATTTATATAGGTGTTTGTATACGTACATACATATATATGTAAGGTATGGATCACATATATATGTGTGTTTGCAGATGTGTGCATGTATGTATTTTACACAATAAAAGATGTTGAACCATTTTCTCAGTGAGGGTTGGCCTTACTTGGTTAGCAATGCTTGATTTAAGCACTTGTCCCAGATGACATTTTATGAGCAAAAGGATTTTGTCAAAATAATTTAAGTTTGAAAACAGAGGATTTTATATTCTGTAATCAAATATACAGTTTAGTAGTTGTTCTGAACTGTAGATATGAAAATATATAAGGGCTGAAATACTTTATTTGATAGCTGGTCATAATTAACTAAGATACCAATCAAATATTTTTCTGTGGGTTGATAATACTATTTTTCTTGTTTGATTTTGAAATATTACTGCAACACTCAACCACAAAAATATATTATTTTTGGAACACATAAAAAAAAACAACTCAGAAAGCCAACAATATTTCTTATAATAGCCCAAGTGCTTTATAATTTGGCACATAGAGGCCAAAATGGAGATAAGTCTGTAATTCTTTGATGCTTGGTCTGTAGCTAATGAAGTTTCTTCCTGCTCATAATTATTAATCTATTTTCTTGCAGCTCTCAGAACTGTCTATCCACTTGGATCCGTATATAATTCCTCTTGCTTTATACCCCCAGTTATAGAATGGAGACTCATGTTTCAGTCAATCTTTAACTTCTTTACCTGTTTGGCCTTCTTTCCTTCTGATAGGAGTAAAATAAGTTTGTTATTTTGTCTGTGACCTTACGTGTCTGGTTGTTTTTCCATTTTAAAGCTTAAAAAGCAATGTGATTGCATGCTTTGTTCTGTGCAAATGCATGTTTATTTGTTGAGTAGAGCTCGTGTGTCCTGGATGATATTATCTGTAGCAGTAGCTACAGCAACATCAGTTTTGTAGGACAGACACATGCTAGCTTGTCACTTGTCTTAGTCCTGGCATCCCCTGGGGGTATTTTGGATCATATTGACGTTTATTTCAGGTGCTCGTTCTGATCATCTCTAACAAGGTCATAAATAACTGAGTTACTCAGCTGTTTTACTCCTGTTTCAATTGCATTCTCTTCCAGAAAAAGGGTTTTTTTGGTTAAATGCTTTGGGCTTTCTTTTCTAATACTGTCTTTTTTTTTGCTCTCCTGCATCATGCTGTATTTGTATATATTTTTGACAAAATATAACTGTTTTCTATTCTCCTCTATTTCTCCATAATTATACTCTTGTACTAAACCAGTTTGAAATGTACAAGTAATGGATGGAAACTAGCTACGGAAGCCCCCTGTGCTGAAAGATATTGTACTGTAAAGGTCTTTATTATTACATGTAATTGGATTCTAACATTGAAAATAAATGTTAGACATTAAAAAGATGTTATTTAAAACAATGAGTAATTATGATTTTCATTTCTTTTTCTACGTACATTTGAGAACAGATAGTATTGCTCATATATTTATCTTTTTTTCTCTATTGCTCTCTGGGGCTTTTTCCATGAAAAGAAATGAATAGACAAATGAGTCAAGTATAAAACCACATGATAATGCTCAAAGCTTGTTCAACAAACATGTAAGTGAAAATAAGGCAATCCATTCCTTTTACTCAGCAAATACCAGGGCTTTTGATAGTACTTTTCTTAAAAAGCTCCACTGTGCTCTAAAAATACCATCAGTCTTTGGAGTGCTGCCACAAAATATCTTTGGTATGTATTGTTCCTCTTTGGAAAAATAGAACATTTTTGCAGAATTGCCAATTACATTTGAAAAAAATTAATCTGACATCTCCCAGAAGTTTATGTGTTGCTGAATAGCAACATTAGTCCTCAGCAATTCAAAACAGGTTGCACAGCAAGGATAAAAGGAAAGAATTACGAGATGAAAAATTAATTTACACAGATGCCATATACATTTTTCTGTTGCATTTGTTGAGAAGCAGATATTGCAATAGACATTGGGAACCCTCTCCAGAAGTTCAGTTTAGGTGCTCTGGATAAGTTCATTTTTGTCAAACTTTTATGAGGCAGGAACTATTTTGTTATCAAGCTAGAGTTGAACTCCACACTTCATTTCTACGTACGCTCAAGCTAACATTGCATGGATTGCTTCAATACTGCTCTTTCCAGAATTAAAATGTTTTTAAAAGTTTAAAAGAATCTCCATCCTCCTGAAGATATAATAATGATTTCAGATGCTGTTTACATAAAGCAACCTCCAAAAGAGAAAGCTTAATACTTGCGAAAAGTCTCCTAAACGAAACAAATTTTAGACTTCTTGTTTTCCTTATCTCAGCTGTAAGCTGCGTCCTTGATTGTGTGATGAATATATGCAATGCATTCAGCCTGAATTTTTGAGAGTTGAAGTTGCATTTTCCCATGTCACAGCATTCTGTTTTATGTAGCAGAAACTATGCAAAGGACAAGATACCAAGACTTCAAATCATACTTTGAGTGAAGGCAGCATAGTGACTTGACAAATAAATATCTCTATTGTAACTTTTCTCTTGTTCTTTCTTTTAATCCTTAAACTTTAGGTATTATCAGTTTTTAAAAATAGCAAAAGCCTTACACCTTATCATCTGATTACAGAAGGCTACATAGTCCATTATGGCACCACATTAAATTTTTAACATATTTCAAAATAACTTTAAATCCCTAATTTGGTAATCTACTTCACTCATTCTATATATCAAAATGCATAACAGTGTGATTTTAAGTACTAATTCCTAAATAAAAGTCCAAAAGCATTTTTAGTTGTATTCTAAATAAGTAAAAGTGGTGAAGAAAATTGCTGATAAGTAAGGACAAGAATTTAATTTAATATTACTAAAAATTTATTGTAGTTTAAGTGCCACATTTGGACTTCTCTGCTATTAACTTTAAATAAGAATACAGAGTCCATAAAAGTGCATTTCAAATACAGGCTTTGAATCCAAATATGCATCTCATTACCTTCTTATACACAAGAAAGAATTGAGAAATGGCACATGAAAAAAAATCCTCTTTTGTTTCTCCTATGAAGATGTGCTCCCAGACTTCCTTTGAAAACATTTGAATATTACCATTAATCTAGTTAAACAGGTTAATCTTTGAGACAGTCTCATAAGAATCTCAAGAGAAGATGAGAAGCATTTTTGACATATAATGATTTCCCCCTTAACAATACCAATTGATTGATGTCACATTGTCTCTATATCTTTTGGAATTTTTAATAAAATTTTGGTTGAATTTTGTTTCACAGTGTTCCAACTCATGTGTTAGCATTGTTTGGTTTTAAAAATTTTTGTATTATTTGAATAATTAAATTTTAAGGACAGATAAAATAAATAAACCAATTAATCATTTTTAGAGTAAAATCAAAATTTAACTTATTTAAATTCTCAAATAAAAAAGTTATTTTATACTAGGTGATATTTTTTTCTAAAATGAAAACATGTTTCTAAAACGAAAATGTATTTTCTAATGCAGTTTTTTTGAGGAAACATCTTTTGAAATGTTTACATTTTGAAATTCCGGTTGCTTCTGAGAAGAAATTGCTTACACAGCTCTCAGTTTGTTCTTGCACATATGCTTAAACTACAAACTCCTCATAATAGGAACAGTGAAAACCCTACCTTGGACACTTAAAAATTGCTTGCTGCTTTTTTTACTTATTCAGTCACATTAATAACTTTGATGTTGTATAAGTACTAAGAAGACAAATAGCTTTAACCTCATTTTTCATTGTTTCAGGGGTTTTTTTAGTGAAAAAATACTGTTTTTTGCTGATTATATGGTCATTTTGTAAATCTTGTTTCTAATCTTTTGCTTCATTTTCACATTTAATTTTCCTCAGCCTACTTGTATTGTGATTTAGGAGAGCAATATTGGCATTATTATGGATTCCTCAACATGCAAAGACTATCATGCATATTTGTGAGTTTTTAATTGTTTATACGTTGTACTAAGCAGATGCTGGGAAAAAAAGTGC
The DNA here is from genome assembly GCA_013397075.1 of Rhabdornis inornatus. Lineage (NCBI taxonomy): Eukaryota > Metazoa > Chordata > Aves > Passeriformes > Rhabdornithidae > Rhabdornis > Rhabdornis inornatus. Next base: position 59,422 of record VWZS01002396.1, on the reverse strand, counting down.
TACAGTACTGAAGTTTGAAGACACTGGAAATGGCAATTTTCAGATTAAAAAAAAAAGATTGTTCAGATATGCCCTTGGTCTTCAAAATAATTTAAGTTTTGAGGCACTTTTTAGACTTGAAAGAGAATTGTCACCTTCTTGAAGCAATGGCAGTTGTCACCTGCAGATGAGTCCATGCAGCACATTTGTGCTTCTCTCCATTAGTTAGCCTATAGAATTTAGCTGGTTATTTTGGAATATATGAACATAAAATCCCCCAATGGGCATCCTTCACATATTTGTCCAGTGTCCCATGGATCTGCCTGAACTGGATCTGCTCTTTACTGTGATCCTGTACATATTACTGGCGAGGTCTGTGGTTTAAATCACAGACTCCAATGCCTGGATACTGCAGGAATGACAGGATTTGTGGCTACAGCAGATAACCTGCTAGATTAAGGCCTGAAATCTGAGAGGCACATGCAGTTCATTATACACGGAACAGTTGAGAAATGATCACCATCAGTGAGAGCAAACAAAATAGTGCCTTGAAGCTAAGTTGGAAAGATAGCAGTGCTGTTAATAATTAATTCTCCCTGTTGTGTCTGGCATCCTGCCTATGATATCAAAAATCCAATAGGATATTGCTATATCCCCCAGCTCATACAAATCCACCAGGGGTGCACTGTTGTTGCCCAACAGTACAAAATTAAATCAAGAAGTGCTGTCAGAGACATCCTCCCTCATCTCATAGAAAGCAATTGAATGTGGGAGATGGGCAAGTGTTGAAAGCCCTAGACTAAAGTTGGAAAAATCTATCTATTGCAGCAAGCCTGCTAGTGATTGTTAAATCATTCCGGATAGAAACATAGCTATGTCTTGCCCTTGAACTTTCGTTTTTTTTCTGTTTGGGTTTTGTTTGTTTGTTTTTAATTTAAATCAAATTCATCCCAAGCCCTTTTCAAATAGAGGGTCAGGCTGTACCGCAGTCCTGCTAAAACAATCATATATCCAAAAGCAGAAAATTTTAATCTGTTTACATAGCTTTCATTCTTTGATCTCTTTCTATAAAAGTTTACATAAAGTGTCATTTCAGTGGAAATACTGCATAATATATAGATATGGCCCCACTCTCCTCAAAGTAAAGTTCTTCATGATCTTTAATGTGTTTAGACCTACAATGTGTATCTTAGTTAAATGCTGTTAGCAAGATTTTTCAGAAGCACATTAGAGCAGAAATCACAGAAATAATAAATAACAGCAAAAAATCTTTGTAGAGTTGTAGAAGCATATAATAGTTTGGGTCCAAAAGAACCTTTAAAGATCACCTATTCCAAACACCCTGCCTTGGGCAGGAAGATCTTTTACTGGACCAGATTGCTCAAAGCCTCATCCAACGTGACCTTGAACACTTCCTGGAATGAGGCATCCAGAATTTCTCTGGACAATTTCCTCTAATGCCCCACCATGCTTATCATAAAAAATGTCTCCCTTATGTCCAATCTCAGTCTACCCATTTATGCTTAAAACAGTTGTCCCTTGTCATGTTGCTACAGGCCTTGGTAGCAAGTGACAGAATTTTTTAATCTATAGAATAAACATCAAAGACCCTGAAACAATTTTTAATTTAGTGTTATACTCCTTTCAAGTTTTTTCAAATATTTAGTCTTTTAAAGGTCTAATACTCAATATCTTGGGCATAGGATGGGTGTTTCAAGTTAGTGCATCAAATTTTATCCCTGGACAGAACACTATCAAAAATTTCTGGTATCAGAAATGTCACTTATTCTCTGTGTGTGGATTAATTTCAAAAAGATTTTGAATCTTCTCCTTCTAATCCCTAATCCATCATAATTCAATTTAAGGAATTAGTTCAGAAGTTTAATATTACCCAAAAATCATTGTTCTACTGTATTGATTGTTCCAAAAATTACTCACTTTTATTGTCTTTTTAAATTCTGCAACTGTCTTATTATAGAAGCTTTCTTTCTCTGTGAGTCCACTTTCATGAAACAGAATTTATTAATTACTACGTGATAATCAACTTTCCCATGCCTATGATCAATAGCCAGTGATTACTTATTTCTTCCTGAGGAAAAAAAAAATCTGCTTTCCATTGCTTACACTCCATTGCTTTCATTACTTTCCTGAAAATTTTCTAGTCAATATTACTTGCATAGATTAATATTGAAGCTTTATGCTAATAGAAGAAAGCGTATTAGTCAAACATTGAAAATAATTGCTATATACAACATAACACAGGTGATACATAAATAAGTTTATGCCTTATGAAATAAGTTTTATCATGGTAATTCCAAATTTAAAAATTTAAAACAATGAGCCTGTACAGATCAATTTCAGGTTGGATAATTTTTTCTTTCTGTCTTTGAACAGGTACTTAATGTATTTTATTTTTTTTTATTTAGAGTCATGAAACTATCATAGTAGCAGTTACATATGTTTGTTTCTCTTATAGAGCATGGAAAATCCTTAAAAGCGTGTGCAACACAAATGCAGTTTAAAATAATTTAGGGAAGAAATACTGCATACTGTTTTGCTTCTCCTTGAGACTGACAGGTGCAATCAGTCCTATTCTATATAATGCTATAAAGAGTACAGCCATCTAATATATAAAAGATGGTTATTTTTCTGTAGCTATTATAAAATTCACAGTTATTCAGGGAGCTTCTCTTACTGTTTATGGAGAAGATACTTGCAACTGTCTTAATGATAATTTTTTTAATACAATTATTTATCTGCAGATATTTTTTCCTTGAAAAAAATTGCTCACTTAGATTTAATCTCATTATTTTATTGTATTGCCTGGACAGGAATGTACATTGAACACTCAAAAGGTTGCCAGATACAGCACTGAGAGTGAATGAAAATGCTGTGCCTATTCAGGTAGGTGCAAGTTGATATTGCAGCATGCTACGCTCTAGTTGTCTTTAGTAGTTATTGTTAAATGAAGGAAATCAAGTCACTCAGCTGTGGCTTTCCTCTAAGCTGAGTGAGCACAAGCACAGTGTATAAACCATGTATACCAATTTCTGACCGTGCATACAGAAATCTAAACTCTTAAAATGCATATTTAGTTTCAAAAGAGATACTGAAAATTGATGTTTTTCTTCAACTGCATTTAAAATTCAGGATTCTTAGAATCACTCAGTAGTGTTCAGAATCTTGCAGGATTTATAATTAAATTTATAAAGTGAAATCCAATTAAAAACACTTGTTAATAATAAAGAGTAAATAATTTGAATATGGAGCTCAGGCATGACGTCAGTGAAGTTTCATCTCTTAGAATTAAGGGATACCTCCTATTTCTTGTGACAATATACTCAAATCTCATCAATTAGTTCTCTGGTATTTCCAGAAGATTCAACAGATCCAAAGTTTCGAGTTTCCAAACAGAAACAGAATCTACAGATTCCAGTTTCCAAAGCATCAGTGCTGATTCATCTGGTTAATTTTTCAGGTTAAGCATTCTGTTTAATCATTACAGTATCATGTGGGTTCTGTAGCTTTTAAAAGAATGATAGACTTAGTTGACATTAGCTTTCACGTATGTGTTTGCTGAATCGTCTTATTTTTTAAACACAACTTTCTCTTAATTAAGAACATCTCTGGTTTGACTCTTCTTGAAAATTTCTTTACAAAATATTTTCTTAGCTATATTAAATCCATAAACCCCTCTGAAACTCTGACACCTATCTTTTATTTAAAAAGTACATGATACTCTCATTTCCAAAGATATATTTTTTTTATAATTGTTGGTTGACAATCATTTTCTGTAATGGCAATATGATAATTATGTATGAAAATGCAATTATAAATTGTTTATTTTCCTGAAATTCAACCTTACCGAAAACATTAGTGACATTTTAAGACGTCGTATCTGCAATAATTTAAACCAGTCTCTGTTTTGTAATGTACATGATGTCATCACGTATGCAAGGAACTACCCTGGAAAAATATTGCTAAATTCTGTAACGCACTATTTTTTTACTAGCACCTTGCTTTGGAAAGTTTCTCTTCTGAAACAGTACTGCATGAAATACAGAATTTGGAAATATAGTACTTTTTGTCATCATTCTTTACTAAACAGAGATTTCTTGCTTTTTCAATTTCCTCTTTCCATCGCTGGGTACATTATCTTTTTGTTTAATTGTTTTTCCTTGTCATCCTGCATCTAATTCACATGTGCTTTGAGAACAACAACACTGCCATTTATCACTACCAGTGTAAGAGAAATCTTACTCTTATATGAGTGATAAAGTCTTTGTGTCTCTAATCCTTTTCCTTTTATAGAAAGAAAAAGGCTGATCTAGTGTAATCATTAGACTGACTATTACCTCTGATACCTAGCTCTGCAGCAAAAATTTACAGGGTCTTAAGATTCTCTCTCCATATGCTTTCTGTATGCTTATTTTATGATTAATTGCCAGTTCTATAAGAATTTATCAAGAGCCCAGTGTGTTATCAGAATGGAAGCTCACTCTTCATCCACACTTTTTCCATACGACTCAATACCTGGACATGGCTACCAGAATACTGGTCTTAAGTCACAGGTCTAGAAAACTTAACACAGTAATTCAGCTTGGGAAGTTCTTCATGATTGCTGCTGTGGTAAAAAGCATCTCCTATTTTTTCCAGGCATCCTCTTGATGCCTTTAATTTCAGCTTTTATATTTTTTAGATCCTGTACTGGATTAGTGTTCTGAACTTCATATAGAATTTTAGTAAACTCTCATCACAGTTTGGTCAGACAAAACAATCCTTCCAGGCCTGAGGACCAAGGTCATCATCACAGCCTCAGGCCCAAAAAGTATAAACCAAAGTAAACTGGGGAAGGGGAAAACTGAGGGAATGTGACTTCATTACCTGAAGCTGTAATTGGACAATTAACCCCTGATATGCAAACAGGTCAAACTTATATTGGCCTGATAAACTTGTGACTGTCATCCATCTTGGGTGTAGCCTCTGTGAGGCTCCTGCACTGCCCAAGGTTAAAAGCCTTTAATAAATACTCACTTTATTCTCCAACTCTGTGCCAGTCCAAGGTGTCATTCTAAATACCCACAAAGTATGGTGGTGTTACAGTGGTCTGTTTGGGAACTCCTTGTGGGGATGAAACACATTTGGCAATGTTGTTGATCTTTATCTACACTGACTATGTTATTGATGTTATATCATATAATAACCAAATATATTTGCATCTTTTCAAATTTGCTCTCTTTAGGTTTCTCTTTGTGGATCCCCAATGTGATCTATCAACTCAAGAAATGACAGGAAGCAAGAGCTTGAGCTGAACTAGAGCCTGCAGTTAGGTTTAGGGGCTCTGGCAGCCAGAGTATTTTGGCATCTCTAAAACTTCTCAGATATCTTTAGGCTGACTTTGTGTGCAATACCAAGAAGATAGTAAGAATACATTAATTTATTATCAGTGGGCAGTAAGACAGTGTTCAGCTTCCTTCAAGCCTTTTCCCATATCCATGCCAGCACCCCTGAGATAAATACTACCTTTTCCATTAAAACCTTGTAAAGTTAAAGACCACATGAATACCCAGTTTCTGAACTAAGAACATCTGTTTCCAGAGAGCATGCAAGCTGGGAAACCTCAAAAGAGTTGCTACCTGCCTGAGAAAACATACCAATCAGCATATGTACAGGCAGTGAAGTTCAGTTTCCCTTTGGGCATAGAGAGGATCAGACATATAGGAAGGCCCCAACATAAAGGAGATGGACAAATTTCAAAATTTTGTCCTGAAGTCCCAGAATTAATCCAGTTTCTAGGAAACCTGTCTCTGTTTCCCTCAATTTCATTAAGAATTCATTTGCTTTTTGTTGCCGTAGCCACTGTATAAAAACTGGAAATTCATTGCTTTTTGTAGCTTTAGCTTGCAGGGATAAGTTCAAGTTTCTAGCTGCTGGAATCAGTAGGAAACCTTCTGTTGTGCACAAGTTTTTCTTCTGTGTAAGATAACATGTGCAGCTAATGGCTATGACCATGATACTTTTTGTCTGATGGGGAACTATTTCTCTCCCATTTGAGTTGTTGTTGCTGTTGTTGTTAAGTGTTAATCTGATTACTGGCAGGTGAGTTTAACAGTCTTCTAAAAAACTGTGAATGAATTGACAGAGTGGTGGGAAGAGTCCAAAAATTATTTAAGAAACCTAAGAATAATACACAGAGCATGTTAGAAGAATATTTTGAATATGTCCTTGAACTGAATTCACAGACATGACATCTTGCCTGGGTGATGATACCTAAAACGTGTCTAAGATGTTGGCCATGTATAGAGCAATTATCTAAAAAACTCTAAACTCTCTAATTGAGGAAGTAACTTGGAGAACAGGTAGGTGTCTTTGAGATGTGTAGGCAAGGCTGTCTACAGGAGTTTGACCTCAAAGTTTGCCCAGTTTGTGTGTGTGCCCATCATATATGCAGAATTTTTTAATAAGTGGGTTAGAACCTTTCCTGTCTTTGCAGTGCCCAAGGGATTTGCATATATTCATGCTTCTATAAAAATACCAAAGTATTTACTTCTAGCTAACTGGGTAGAATTTGAACAACCTTAGAGCTAAATGCCAGTGCACTCATTTACTTTCTAAACAAAATAAGACATTAAAAGAAAAAATAAAATAACAACAAAAAGAAAATAATATCATATATTAAAGGTTATGCAAAGCCTGAAATAAGAGACAAAATATCGAATGCTTTATGCAAAACTTACATCTTACATGATTAGGAGCAATTTTGACTCCTATTGAATCTGTCTCGTGTCCTAACTCACAGAACCATGTTTTGTTTACACTTTCTTTGTTCTTCAAAATATTTTCTTGCTACAGTACTTCCTATGCTGGGTGTAAGCCACAATAATAGATTTTTTGCTCTGGTCTGACATGAAAATCAGGAATTTTCACAAAACTGTAAAGCACATGGCCAAGAAAATTATCAGGTGCTCGGTGCATAGAGTATGTCAAGAATAACACAAGCAAACGTTGCTTTCTGTTTCCTGGCAGAATATGCTTTTGTCCCTTTCCTGCATGGAGTCACTTTATTACAGCTATTAAGAAACATTGCATGAGATGCTGAAGTTGTAAAGAAGATGAAATGGAATGGTGCTGTAGAAGCCAGATGTATTTGTAGAGACATTCCAAGTCTTAAATACCAATCTTCAGTATGGCAAAGGCCATTTATATATGTATATGGTTCAAGGAAAGATATTGACAAAACAAAAATGCTGGTAATTTTATAGTTTACATACCTAGTTTGTGTGAGACAATGAAATCATTTTATGCTCTCACTTTTACTTTAGATACTAAAATTCTCATGAGAGCCTAGGCAATCATTGTTTGTCCTCCTGCTTCTGATTCAGGGACAATCATATATAGAACGTGCTTTGACAGTGCAGTTCCAAGGACTGGGAAGAATATTTGATGTGGAGACCAACACTTATCTGTCCAAATACATCACCTTCATTTGGCTTCTGTTTTCCACTGAATTAGACTGGTTTGCAGTGCTTAGATTGGGCATAATTTCAGAATTTTAGTGGGTTTTTATCCAGATTATAGTAATAAATGTTTTTTGTCTAAGGGGCTGTTGTGGTTTAACTTTAACTGCCCCTCAGTCCTGCACATCCACTCTCTCACTCTCCCTTGGTGCGATGGAGAAGAGAACCAGAAGAGTAAAAGTGAGAAAAGTCATGAATTAAGATAGGGAAAAAGCTGTGCATGAAAACAAAGAGCGAAATGAAACAAGTCAATTGCTTGAGGAGACAAAACACCATCACTGCTTTCTTCTTCTTCCTCCAGCTTTATATGCTGAGCATGACATCATACAGTATGAGATCAGCTATCCTGACTGTGTCTCTCCCCAATTTCTTGTGCACCCCCAGCATCCTGCTGGTGGAGTGGTGTGAGAAGCAGAAAAGGCCTTGACATTGTGCGAGTGCTGCTCAGCAGCAATGAAAACATCCCTGAAATATCAACACAGTTAAAACACAGCCCCATACCAGCTACTCCAAAGAAAATTAACTCTATCCTAGCCCAAACCATTACAAGGGTTTCCTCAGTTCTCTTCTACAACATCGGGGGCAGAAAGAGGGCATAGCTTTCTTGTATGTTTACTCCTCCAAAAGCAATAAACGTCTTGAATACAGTACTGCATTTCTTAGAAGATTTTCCAGAAGTATTTTTAAAAATGCTGTTATTCTTCTAATACACCCAATTTGTGTGTTTTCCATGTGCAGTTTACTTGCACAACAGTTAATACTTGGATATTTGGTGCTCATAAGCAACTGCTTATCACTGTTTTGTCAGAGAGGGAATGGCACTGTATAGTGTGAAGTTCTTTTTCCACTGACTTAGCAGAAAATTTTATCACTTCTTGAAGTAGATCCAACTTCACCTATGTGTCTTGCACCTTGGATAAATTTTGCAGTTTCATTGAGAAAGCTAACATGTAAAACATCTAGATGTTTCATTCATCCCTGAATCTCCTTTCCAGATTAAAACCACAAATTCTCCTTGGTTTTGCATGGCATAGTTTAAATGAGAAAGTACTCAAGAAGAGACCACTTATATGTTATGTTGAGAAGGTCTGTACTAAGCTGTTCCACTTCCAAAATCTCTTGATTTTCTAGGACATTGTTGAACTAAATATAAACTGCCCCAGAATAACTGTGTGAGGACAAGAATAATACATTGCACATAGCAGTAGTCTTGCTGTGATGAATTCTGAAAAGCAGTGCAGGGTAGAGGACTGGTCCTGCATGGACTGAAGATCGACATTCTGATGTTCCTGTATATGTTCATTTTCCAGAAATCTTTTTCTGTGATCAAACATGTGCAAGTTACCTTAATCTATATAGTCCTTTAAGTCATCTGGGTCTTATCTTTCTCATGCATTTTCCACTACCAGAATCAATGCTTTCCTTTTGGTGTTTTTGATTTCATGAATTAGTAGAAAATTATTCTGTCTCTGACTAGTCAAAGTTATTGCATTATTTATGGCAGTTTTCCTCTCCCATCACTTTTCTTAAGACTTAGTTCATTTCAGAGCCCATTTCATACTGTTTTTGGCAATGTACATGAGATGCTTTCTGTATACTATAATTTTACTTTTATTTCAAATGAAAATAGGTGGGGTTTTTGGTTTGGGTTTTTTTGTGCTTTTAGACATAGAACAGTAACACAAAACCAAAAGGAGCTGAGAAACTACCAGTGCATAATTAGAACTAAGCGAATAATTTCTGGTTTCTAGCAAATTCTTTGATGTATTGCATTCTATTTTGAACCCTTTAGTTGTCTCTATGTGTACACCTATATTTAATTTTATTCAGCTAAATTTTTGGTGCACAGTGTAAGGCTGTATGGGTGTCTTTGGAGCACATTCCTACTACCTGGCTGACTGAGTTCTTCATAAAGATTAACTCAGTTGGTTAGAACCTGCTGCTAAATACTCCAGGAGTTTGGGTTCAATCCCTGTATGGACTGTTCACTTAAGCATAGGACTTGACGATCCTCATGGGACCCTTCGATTAACAATATCTGTGATTCTGTATTTTAAGATCAAACTTAAATAATTGCTGCATTTTAAATTTTCTGTTCTTACTCTGTAATGCATATTTAGAGTTCCCATGATTTGTATAATTCCTGAGTCTTTCAAATTTAAGTGAGGAATTTATCCTGCTGCTTCATAACCTCCTGTGAATGCTGTGTTCCATAAAAATTTCCATACCCTCCTCAGTGTAAATATAGCCTTAATTCTAGTGCTGCTTGAAAACAAGGCAAATGGGATTTTTTTGATGTCTTACTCACATATGATAAATTCCTCTGCAGCTTCTGTGAGAATATAGCTTCCGTTGTGCAATTGTATGTGTGTTCCACTACACAGATGATACAAATGTATTGGACATCTGTTTCATGAACAATGGCTTGTGCTTGACAGAATGCAATATTATGGACGTATTCCTTCAAATAGCTTCAAAGTAAAAATAAAATTCAGCAAGGAATGAAGACTGTCTTTAGTTCGTTAATCTTCTGCCTCTATGCCCTTGTGGATTAATCTTGAGCTGTGAGCTTGGATAAATATGCCTGGCAAGAAAATGCTCTCACTCACTCTTTCTTGCTTTTTTTTTTTAAACTTTTAAGCTCTCCAGACTCTGCTGCCTAGAGTGCACAGACTAAAGTGCACATAATTATTTTCAGTGAAGGACTCTCCAGTGAGATCTTCAAGTTCCATATGCAATTAGATTTGCTGGTGGTTCTGTCAGTCACGCATTGGCAACATATACTTTTAATTTACTCATGGTATGGAAGTCTGATTTGCAAAGTTGATTCAAAGGCAACTTTTATTTATCAAATTTTGAGGTAAATGGGGAAATATTTTGATCATTTTAGTGAATGGGGCTCAGTCTAGGCAAATAGCAAATTGCACTTGCTGTTCATTCACTTTGTTTTTATCTGAGGTAATTGTTGACTGTAATACGTGCTCTAAACTCTAAAGTGGATGCTGTCTGGTATGTATCACATCATCACTGCTTTAAAACATAGTTTCCCATAACTGCATTGTTACTTATAAGGAACTGATACAAATAGAATCACAGGTTCACAGAATGACACATACCTACAAGTCAGGATAAACACCTCTGTTGTTCACCCTACTGTGCATGAGAGAAGCCTCCCTCATCCTATTATCCCCCAGCTAAACAGAGTACCTAAATATTCTTGGTAATGCCTCCAGATGGACAAAAAATTAAGAGATAGTTAAAAGGGATTAATCATTATGTTTGCTTTTCTGAGTGTGTGACAGGCATTTTTTATTAACCTTCAAGGAATGCAGTACTTGTGTATAGAGGCAGATTATAAAGAATACATTTAAATTTAGATACATACATTTTCAGACCTGCTATGGAATTTTTCAATGAAATAAGACATTGTTGCATGTAGATTAACTTATTATGTTCAAATGTGGAAGCAAAACGGATGACTGCTTGGACAACAAATAAGACAGTGTTTGGTGCAGCTTAACAAAGGAAAATAATGTGAAAAAGAAATATGAAAATAATTTTTCTCTTCCTACCTTTTCTGAATCAATTAGAGCTCTTTGGCCTTGTCAAGAGCCAAAGATTACTGAACCAGTATTTCCATTAAGAAGGAAATCATAACCTCGTTTAAGGAAGATGGGGGGAATATATAAACATTTTCCTTTAGAGAAATAATATAGGGTTTTTTTAGGCTCAGAGCACTTTATTTCTCTTACAGTTTTCTGTTTTGTCCAGAATGTCTCTACACATATCATGTTGCTTCAGTTTCCTTTTTTTCAGCCCCCCAAAGCAGTCAGTTCTATATTCAAGAAATTTATACTAGTTTTGTATCAGATGAATCTTTCATCCTGAAATTGTAACATTTTTGAAATAAATGATAAAAAATTATGGCAATTAGGTGAAAAGATCGTATTATCAAACACCTGTTTAATATCCAAATTAAATTATGGAATAATTGCAGCTCAATACAAACCTATAGAATTTAATACAGAAAGCTTTTCTTTATTCCACAGTGAAACGGAATGAGGGGTATGTTTTTATCTATTTGTGGACATTTCAAAAAAAGGAAAATGGGGTTGAATGCATGGAATAGGTTATTCACTGCTAAGTATATTCTGCTCTAGCATCAATGGAAAAATCAACCACAAATGTACTGCAATAACTTAGCAATGTGAATGGGAAGTGTAGCTGTTTGATGATGCACATGAATACAAGATGCTAAATTGTATGAAAATGGCCTGAGGATATTGTTTCAGATTCTGTATTGGTTTCTGTGTGAATAACACTGCTGCAGTGGAAAACAAAAGAAAACAAACAACTCGGAGTTTTTCTACTGGTAAAAAATATATCAGATAAAATCCAATATTCTTAGTTCAGGATCAGGAGTTCAAGTTAAATTATAAAAATTCACTTGGGCAGTTGCTTTCTTTTTTGCTCTGTTATCCTGGATATTTGTTTGCTTGGCAAAAAAATAAAAAAAATTCTTCACATCTCACTTCTCTTTTTGCTTTGATCCTTCAAGTGGGCCTAATCCCATGTTTGTAATAGTCTAATCCTCCAATATGGAAATTAATGTGGTGTCATACATATTCAGTGTTATGTAGTTCCAGTGCCAGAAGGGACAATGAGCCTTGAAAAGAGCAAGATATTTTAAAAATAAAATTATTATTATTATTATTAATAATAATAATAGTAGTAGTACCCAAGCAGACAAGTATTTTTTTTCAATAAATATGTAATATGTCAAAAAATGCATCATGTTACTGAGAGCATAATTTGCTCCTCTGGGTTTGAAAGATCACACTTCTTTCTCCTTTCTTGGGCTAATCACAAAGGCATATATTTTGATTTCAGGGCACTAAAAGGGCATAATCTCATTGAAAAAATGTCAAGGGATGGATTTTTTCCTAAAATAGTCACGTGAATCTTTGGAAGGTTTTTGGAAACCAATCCTAATATTTCCAATAGCTTTTTCCACTGGGAAAACACGTAAGAGAAGGAGATAGCAATGGAAATGCTTCTTATCTTTTGGGAGGATGGGGTGAAGTCCTCAGGCAAATCCCATAGTAGATTCACCATTTCCATAACTTGTGCAAATGTGAAGGGGTAGCCATCTCTATCTCATCAGAGTTCTTTTGGACTCTTCCCAGGCTCACATATTTCAGGTCACAGATGTATTTCTAGAGATCTTTTGACTTAGGCTTGCTGTTAACTTAGTAGTCCCAAATCCCTCTTGAAAATTACTTTCCACTGTGCATGTTTGCCTCTAGATATTCAGTACATCCTCATGAAATTATTTTATTTTAATCTATGCTTTTCTTTTCCTTGTGGATAATATGTTATTTTTTTCCACTCACTCCTGTCTTAAATGCTGCTACTGAGGAAAGAAAAAAAATAAAGAAACAAAGAAAAAAAAACAAAATCCCCAATCTTTTAATGTGCATTCCATTTGAGAAAAGTGTCCATAATTGTTTTGCTGATACTGTAAATTTGCAAAGAGATTGAAAGTAACTTTAAGATTCATTTTAATGGGGATGCTCAGGGGAACTGAACTGTAAAATCATTGTCTGTGAGTCCATTTAAGAACTTGTCCTTTCATACTACATCTCTCTTTTCCAACGGCACTTAGAAATGTGTTTTTAATTATCTTGAACATCTGATTAATTTCTACATTGCAAACTGCAGTCCTGGTGGGAAGATACTTGTCAAGACATAGCAGGAATGAAATACATCTTGTCTGAGAAGTATGGAATATGGTTAGTCCAGTTTTCAACTCTTTCATTACTGTTCTTAAGCTTAATATTTTTAAGCATTAATCTCAAAATTTTGCTGGCAAACAGTTTATTTGGTAGTTCATTATACTGCCCAGCAGGCAGTGAAATCAGCAAGAGCATAGGCTTGTTGGGTTGCTCCATATGTTTATTTGCTAGCATGTACAGAAAATTGTCTCACACAAAGATCCTGAAAATGCTGAATCCAGCAAATATAGGCAGAGAGGCTGGAAGAGAAGGAGTGGAGGATGGGAACTGAAATGCAGATGGGAAATTTCTCACCTGACAGAGGAGAAAGACATCAGGGCCCAGAGTGTACCCACAAGTGTTATGGGACCAGCCCAGCCCTCCCTGAGTCCCCTAAGCTACCCTCTCCTTGTGGCACGGAGATGCCACTTCAGCCTCAGTTGGGGTTTGGCCCCCAGTCTGTCCCACAACTGTAGGCTGACCTCCAAAACCCACAGATACTTGAAGCAACAATATTCAAGGGTAAGTCAGCCCTTTAGCCTTCTCTAAGGCTCCAGCATCCAAGCAGCCCCTGCCCCCCTACCTCCCGCATTGCTCGGTGGGATAATGCGAAGATATGGGATTTTCTGGATGACAAGATGACTGATGTCCTTTCTAAGACTCCTTATTCCCATTCAGTTCCACCTCAGTTATCAATTTTAGCAGTACAAGAGAGGCAAAAAGACGATGAACACTGCCAAAGTGGAGGAGTCAAATGGGAATGCTTTTAATACCATGTATACTGTGACTATTTTGGTTTTATTTCATTTTCAGAGGGCAGCTTCAGGGCGTTCCCCTTCTTAAATCAAGGACATAATCCTTCATGTTATACAAACACAGAAGAGAATGATTGAGCTAAAGTTTCTAGTCTCAGAATCCACTTGAAAAGCCTCCAGGCATCTCTTCTGCCAGGCAACATGATCAATTAGAGGATGTTTCAGCCCCAACAGGTAGCCTTGGATTTCACTGCTCTTATTTTTGCCATACTGCATGCACAGACCATTGCAGCAGTACATTGAGCAACATGATGGACCTCTGTAGCTTTAGTTGTTCTCCTGAGCTCCTTCAAATACAGAAAACCTTGTTCAATGAAGTATGTTGTTGTGGTAGGTCTTTTTGATATGTTTCTAGAAGTCAGGTATACCTTGTGCTTAGAAGGGATTGGTAGAGACTACAGTGAATCCATGATGGCCCTAAATTCCCAGAAGGTTTCATTATTAATCTTGTACTGACCCCAGAAAATTTTTGGCTCCTAACACATGGGCTTTTTATGCAAGTGGCAAATAAGGAAGAAGGAAGAAACCAGGTTTTTAGAGGCATATAAAAAGCTATGGAAAATCGTCTGTCTAAAGTATGAATTCCCAGAAAAAAACACAGCATTAGTAAATATTTCAAAAGAATCTAAAGAAACATTTAGCTAATAATAGAAACACTGAGATTATCTCTCCCTTGGATTTATTCCTCAAATTCCTCCAATTAAGAAGACATATTTGTGAGAAAATTTCAGTTGAAAACTTTCCATTAAAACACATAACCTGGACGCTTACTCCTTCATATTTAGAAATTTCTAGTGCTTTGGTATGCTAGTGGTGGAGTACTAAAATATTTTACTAATTAATAATCATCCAAAATGGAGTTCATTGGCCATGATATCCTACCCTAATGGCTCTGGCTGTTGTTAGAGTAAAATATTTCTGTGCATATAGAAATTCAGGAACCTCAAAAAACTTACAACATTAGCAAGTAGTAAAGGCAATTTGTAACACCTTGATATTTTATTCTTCAAACTGGCATATTTTTTGGCATAACTTAAGGAATGATTCGGTGTAATAGATGCTTGAAGACATAGGTTAGTCACATTTGTCATAAGTTTTATTCTCCCCAAAATACTTAAAGGAATATTTAACAATTTTCATTATACTTTCTCAGTACCAGATATAGGTCTTGAAAAATTTTCTTAATCTGTAACAGTATTATATCCAATTATGCTATTTTATTCCTTAGGTGATTCCACTGACTTCAGATGATTTTATAGACTGGAGTAAAACTCAGGTTAAAAATTAAAATTCTCTTTTTTACTCCCACATACTGTAGATGTCGTCCCAGCCTTTGGATATGCTACAAATTAAAATAAGTCTCATTACTTAAATTCCTCAATCAAACTTTTTAAAGTAGCTTTCTTTGTGAATTGTCTGCTACCAATTAGATCTAAATGACAGAACACTGAAAAGAAATTCTACATTTTTGTACAACTCCCCGTTCATCTAAATTGCAGAGGAGGACAGGCTCCTTTTCATACAGGGCAGGACAAATGAAATCAAATACATAATTTCACAAAATAATTCGAGCAAAATAAATAATTCAATATTACTAGATTATTGTAGAATAGCTCCTATGAAACTATTGGAATGAGCAGACTTCTGTGAAGTCAGTTCTGGCACTTAGTTTAATTCATGGAGGTCAGGAAGACAAGTCTGTCTGCTTGGATAGTACATCGTTCTTGCGCACTACAGAAGAGTCTTTGAAGAAATGGGTGCTGAGCACAAAGGTTTAATACTCCTATGTTCTTTCAAATGCAGCCCAGTGTCAGTTTGACTATTTGAATGTGCCTGTGCCTGTAATTGCCCTGCCTAGCAATATATGAAAGTATGTAAGACTAAAGTAGATTAGAAGAAACAGCCTGTAACTTTCATGCTACCCGATAGCCTGAGCAACCTGATCCAGTTGTGTGTCATCCTTGCCCGTGACAGGACGGTTGGAACTGGATGATCTTTAAGTTCCCCTCCAAACCAAAGCATTCTGTGGTACTGTAGAAAAGCCAGTCGAAGCAACATAGCAGTAAAGGTTTCTGTGAAATTTGCTGTAAACCAAAAATTGTAACATTTATGCCCAGTATTTCCTCTACATCCAGGTTGCAAAAGAAGTTAATTCCTCAGGAAGCAATGACATTGCATGTCAGCTCTGCCCTGCCTCAGTGTAGGATATCTTCTAAAAATAGTACCGTGCACTACAACATAATATCAAAATTATTCATTCCAGTACCTAATTTCTCTCTTCCAAGATAAGCAAAAGCAAGACTGATAGAAGATGCTGCTTTAGCAAAGTACCAATGTCAGCAGCAGGAAAGATGCTCAAAGGAAAGAATATTTTTTTATTTCATAAGAAACATTAAAAAATTAAGCTGAATTCTTTAAAGATATTGCAGTAATGAATTGAAGATGCTTTGGTCAGTCAGAATAACCCTAAGTAGTTGCTATTTAGATTCATAGCTGGTTTTATTGAACAATTCTTTATGGTTTTTTTTTTTCCATATAGTTTTTTGTTTCAATTGTGCAATTGGTGATTTTTAGTAAATCAGAATGCAAGAGCACCCATGATGGAATAAGGACAAAGATGTCAAGATTACATAGACCCCCTAAGCCTTTTTGGGTATTTGGCTCTATTTATCTCTCATTCCAAATTCACAAAAAATAAAGAAAATGTAAAATACAACTATCCCATGGGTTAGGAATATTTTTTCTCTTTTCTAATATTTTAGCTTAACAGTGCATAAAAGTCTCACTAATAATGCAGAGTGTTTTTTTCACACTCAATATCCTTAGCCTCATAAAATATACTGTCTCATATTTTTAAAGGAAGTTTGCCTGCTATAACAGGGATATTGAATTAAAGAGCCCTAAAACGAGGCTGTTTCAAAGGGCAGACAATGCCTCTTTCTGAGAATTGGTCCTCTTTTGCATGCCACAGATTTACTAGTCACATTAAGGAAAAATTGACCCTGGGTCTCTAAATGTTTTCAGAATGAGGGTTGCTGATTCCAATGTCTATGTTTATTAATCCTAGCTATGATTATTAGCCCCATATAAGGTAAGCATTTTCAGATTATGACTTTAATAATAGTAATTCTGGGTGAGGCTTTAGCTAAACTGTCCAACTGAAATAAGGGTTATGATCCTTTCATAGCTGAGGTTAATACTGTAAATACCAGTTATGACCCTTGCTCAAGGACTGCTTCAGTAATTCACTGGAGTGAAATTACCTCAGTCTCTGGAAATGAAGATCCTCTAAAGGTTCTGGCAAGAGACCATATAAAGCAATAATCGGGACTCAGTGCCACAGAATGGGATAATGTAATCTTCAGTCTTACTTAATTTTGGGAATATAAGGATTTCTTTCTTTCTAAAAATTCAGATTAAAGGGAGAAATAAATTTTGTAATTTACACCTCTGACATTAAGCTGAAAAGCAGCACTGCAGACACCTGCTTCAGAATTGTCATTGTTTCCATGGTGCTACTTTCCATCACCTATTTTTAATAGTTTACACAACAAGATCAAGGGTGTCCCAGCTGTTACTGCCACTGTTGCTAAGCAACCTTTAAATCAGAGTTCAAGAAGACAAAGAATCATGCTTGAAAAATTTCTCAAGTGTCTGCTTTCCTCTTTCTTCTTCTGTCTACACTATTTTTCAGATGCCATGTTTTCTGTTCCTTTTTTTTTTCCCTTTCAAATTCTGTGTGAATCAATTATAGTCTCCAAAAAGAATAAGCCACCTTCTTGCTATATCAGCCACCGTTTTATTCCAGAGAGGAAGCTGGGGCATTAAACAAAGGGCTTAAAACATTTACCTTTTTTTTTTTTCAATTAAATCCAAATATTTTTAGAGCTCTGCAACCTGCTGCTGCTGTTGTGTAACATCTGTGCATGACTGCATCATGAACTGACACACCGATCAATGGAGGGAGATTCAAAGCTTGCAGGGAATTTCAATGCCCCCCCTATGCCTTCTAGAATCTTAATGCTGTCACCTGCAAAGGCCTCAGAGGTCAGAAACACACTGCAAGAAGGAAAAGTTAGCATAGGTGAATCTGGAGAAGTCTGGGGCTGGATATCTGTCCTGGAATGTCATTATTTTTCAAACTTTGTTGCTAAGCCGTTAGCATCCCTTCCCCTGCACTACTAATTGTATGACAAACAAACAGCAGCATGTCTTTTCAGTTAGATACATTAGCTGTGCTAATGTTAGAAGTAAAGCAGTGGAATGTACAGATCAAGGAAAATCCTGTGTTTCATTTAAAATCTTTCCTTGGCTCAGTAGCCTTCCTCATATTTCCTCATATATATTCCTCATTCAAACATTCATGTATCCAAGCAATTTTTTGTGTTCTTTTCTAGATCCTCCCTTTTCTGCTCTTGCAATTCTAAATGCTTCATCCCATATGATACCTGCTTGATCTCTTCTTTGCATCTCTCACTACAAGCCACTAGGGCAGTGTTTATTCTTTCTTCCCTTCTTCTCTTGCAAATTTATTCTACAGGATTTTTTTCTTTGCTAAACACCGTCTTAATAAATTCTCTTTCAAATTCTGCAGATGAGATATATTTTCTGTAACTGCTCATCACCTATTCACACTTCCAAAGCCACCATTCTCACAAATTATGCTGTTCTGGGTTTATGAACTTCACATTAGTCCACAGTTTTCCAGTCAGGTAAAAAATTCATTAATGTCATATGTGCATTTCAAATAGCTCTTTTCAATTATTTATAATTTTTTTTTTCTGCTCAGTTTCCAGTTTGAAAAAAAAATCCTGGCAAATTCAATGTTTATAAAACTTTGTTGGTCATAGAGGCAGAGCTGTGGGCAGCTCCATCACCTTCCCTGACACATTGCTGCCTCAAAACCAATACGCAATTTCAGGAGCTGCCTAGAAGGTAAAATAGCTTTTTTTTGTGTGTTTCAGCCCCCAGCCTTACTGTTTGACCCCTTTATACTGACTTCCTCATCACAACTGCTAGTTGTGATGGCACTACTTTATCATTTTACTTTATTTGCTTGCTTATTTTCATGAAACAGGAATGGGGGAGAGCACCTTGAAGAGATGTTGCTGATCTGCCAGATGGTACAACCTTTGGTCTGTCTCTTCTTGGCCAGACAAAGAAGCTGCCACAGGGAAATAAGTTACTCAATCTGTGAAAACATCTGACCTTTATTTTAATTTCATCTATGTTGGTGTAAATTAGGAGGAACGTCATCGCAGTTACAGAATGGCCAGCAATGTAAAACTGCTCTAAGTAGAAGAGTTGACATTTAGAGTCTTATCCAAAAAGTAACTCCACTGCCAGTGTTTAATGTGGTCTC
This sequence comes from Rhabdornis inornatus, assembly GCA_013397075.1. Taxonomy (NCBI): domain Eukaryota; kingdom Metazoa; phylum Chordata; class Aves; order Passeriformes; family Rhabdornithidae; genus Rhabdornis; species Rhabdornis inornatus. Next base: position 39,975 of record VWZS01002396.1, on the reverse strand, counting down.
TAAAGTTGGTACCACTATTCTGAGTAAATTAATAGATTGTACTCTAGATTTATTTCATCGATTTCTGTGAATCCTGCCAAGGAAAAATAGTCTCTTAAAACTCCTAGGTAGAAACTTACAGATGGCAGTATATCTCTAATATATATGGCAGTCCTCACTAATACTATGAAAATACTTAATGGTTTTGTCTGGATCCTAAACTCTAGGTTTTGTTATCCCAAAATTCTGAATGAGTATACTCCATTTAAATGAATGCTGTTGCAACATTATTTCCTATATGAAGCCCAAAGCTGTGAATAGGAAATTTTCTGGCGGCTCATCTGGAAGTTGTGAAGTCTGCCTTTGTGAAGAAGAAATATGGGAGCTGAAGCTCCTTATTATTATTTTGCAAGGTGTTTTTAACACATTTGCAGTAAAATATCTTCTTCAGAGTGTCTGTGTTTAGCAGAATTTTCTTTACAACCATTTAAAGAACAAACTAATTTAAGAATGGCAGCAGAATGTCAGCCCAGGTCTGCAACCCTGGCATCTGGCTTAGGGCTGAAGGCACACCAGCCCTGAGGACTGAGGAAGAAGGGTTAAGAGTGTGATTAATACATTCTTGCTGCAAGAGTCTGTGCCTTGGCTTACCCTCCAGAGGCAAGCACAGTTTTACAGCGTGCAGCTGGATGTCAGCATCGAAAGTTGCCACCCCTGCCAGAGCAGGAGCCTCTCCGGCGTGGCACAGTGCAGCAGGCACAGAATTGCTCCTGAACAGCTCCCAAGAGCTGTTAGCATGGTTGTCTCAATAGTCAGCTGCATGGCAGTAATTCCTCAGGATTCAAATTATTGATCAGGGCCTCTCTGGGCTAAGCACTGTGCAAGCACACAATGAGAGCAGGGTTGTTTTTTCCCTGAATTGCTGTATAAGTTCCTGCAACACACACTCGCATGAGCATTTCTCACTCTGAGGGAACATTCCCCCACACTAACAAGAGGTCACAGGGAATATTGCTGCAAATACATGTGCTTTGCTTTCCTCCTTTGAATCCTGTGTAAATTAGGATCCAAATCATGTAATGAGAGATTAAATTTGCAGTGCAGCACAAGACAAACAAATGAATCAAAGGTGATTTAATCAAATACTGCACCATTTTACATGCTCAAAACAGTTCAGCACAGCTATCACTCCTGGCATTTCAATTTCTGTCACTGTGTAAGGCTAAATCAATATTAACAATGCTGGCATAATACAAATGATAATAGCTTAAAACTCATATTTTCCTGCCAGAATTAAAATTTGATCTCATGATTTGGATTGCAAAGGTTCTTCCTAGTCTGTTAGTTGCACTATGTGACAGACACAATACTCTTCAACTCCTACTCTTTTCATGGTAATGTCAACAAAAAGAAAATGATTATATTAGAATACAGGTGTCTCAAAAGCACTTAAAAGATCAGGACAAAGAATCTGAAGACTTCAGGCCTCTCATGGGCCAAATACTTATTAATATTAATAAGTCTGCAATTTCATTGATGGGCTTCAGCTTTTTTAATTTAGCAAGTCTTCTGTTATGAAACCATCAAAGAGTAATTTATAAGCATTTGCTCAACTCTTCATAAATCACAAGTCATCACCTTAAAGAACTCTGTAAAATATATTTTTATGACTAGATAGAATTGCAGTATAATTAGGAGAATCAAAGAATTTTTAAAGCAGTCCTGAGGCAACTAAAAGATAGGAAGCACAAATAAGTGGAGAAATCTTAAAACAGTAAACAAAGAAGAAACAATTACTTGCTCTTTTCAAAGATATTGCATTCTTTATTTTAGTTCTGGAAAACAAGCCACTGATGACCAGGAACAATTGATTTTCCTTCACAGCTGTTTTCTAATTACTTCTGAACACTGAAAATTCCAGTGCTGTCACTCAGCTGTACAGGGAGTCCCCTTCAATTGGTTTTCTTTTTACAGCAAGTGTCCTGTTGTCCTGCTACCCACATGTGTGTCAAAGGTCTGGGGTGCTCTCATTGTGGTGCTGCCTTTTAGGTGTGCTGAATGAGTCAGACATTTTGCATTGCAACAGACTGCAATGAAATGCACAGGCTATTAGCACAGATGCACTTGCAGGACTTTTTCTTTCCTGCACTGTCTGGTTCAGTATTCCTAAACTGTAGGTGTCATTCATTAACTTCTGAGAGCTTCAACTTACTATATATTCATATGAATATACACACACATACATATGTGTATGCTTTAGAGAAAGACAAATGCATGTGTGCATTAATATATGCTGTAAGGTCAAGGATTCACAAATCACAATGAGAAGGACTGAGGGAATCTGATTACTTGGTATTCTGAATACTTTTTAAGAAAAACATGCAAAAAATTGGCAGGGAGAGCTACATCTAAAGTTCAGAAAGGGAACCTAGAGTTACTATGGACCTCTTCAGGTATTATATACATTTATGAAATAGGGGTAGCAAGGAGGATTGTTTGGTTCTGCATTTTTCTTACTTGTGTCTCTTTAATTCTGGCAATTCAACAACTACTTTGTGCTCAGAGATCTTTCACCCTTTTGCTCAAGTAGAGAGTAATGCCATATCTGCAGTTTCATAAGTACTGTATCTTATATTCTATATGCCAATCCTGATATGCAAACAGTAAAAGTATATTTTTATTTTGACCTTCCTCCACAACTCTTAATATATACAGAAATACCTGGTGAATTAGATGGAAATATAAAGACTCAGATCTCATTTATAGTAAACTATTCCTAGAAATCTTAAAGAAGAAGCTTCCAGCAGATCCTCAAAAGCTCAGGCTGTGCTGAGCAAATTTCCTACAGTTCAGGAATGTATTGGGGTGAGGGTTGAGGCACATAGTTTTAAAACCCAGGGATCAGCTGGAGAGACATGAGAAAGGACCTGGCAAAGAAAAGTGGCAGGATTCTTAGAGCTTTATTTTATTAATTCTACTTGAAAAAAAGAAATGTGTATTTTTTTCCAGTTAATGTGCGATTCTATTGCTCATGACCACAACTCTAAGTGCTAAGTATTTTGTGAGGTTTTGGATATAAATACAATTACTGTATTATTTGTTGACCCATAACAGAGGAAAGGCTAAGCAGCCATGTTTTTATTTTCTTCTACATACAATAAGGAATAAAACTGTTATCAGAAACGTTATGTTGTGCTAGGTGCTGGGATTGTTTTTTTTAATACCAGGTGATTGCTATTGTTAACAATATTGCAAAAATTTCCTCTTTCTTTGGTTCTGTGTAAGTTTAAGAGTGAATTTGTGGTAATATGTTCAGCTTCCAACAAAATAATGGATTTAATAGATTGGATTTAAAATTTAGCAGTAACTTTATGCTTTGTTTTACTCTTTTTTCTTCTAGGAACAAGCATACCTCCAGATGCAGTTCCTAACCCAACATGTGAAGTAATGCTTTATTCCAGTCCTTATTTCATATGATATATGGTACTTTGACAGCATTTGCAATTTCTTGTAGTCTTTTGTCATCTATTCAATACATGCCATTGTAAGGATCAAATAAATGCTATCTTGCTTCTCTTCAACCATATAGTTCAAATAAAAGCATGCATTTCAGTCAAGGGAAACATTTGTTCTTTTTAGTCCTTGTTGGATTTGAGGAAATAGTCTATATTTCCACAAAGAAAGGCTTTGTTTCAGAAGACAACAGAGCATTTTGGTTTCTATCCCTATTGCCTACTTCCAATTGAATTTTATTTCTTTTTCCTCTCTTTCTTTGGAGTCAAAAATAGACTGGAAAGTTTGAAGGATCCAAACATCTATTTTGTTACCTGAATCTGCTGTGTTTAATGACCAGGGGTCTGGAAGCTCTGATGCCTCTCTCGTTTGGCTGTACCCAGCAACTACTTTGAGTCTGATGGGATCAGCCAGCTTAAAGTGAAGGTGGAACTGGAGTCTGTTTGAGTATGGAGACAAATTTAATTGAATGCTATTGCAAACCTCTAAAGTAGAACTGGAAGAATTTGAATCAAGCATTCCAGATTAATGTTGCAGTAGGAGATTTGAACAAGACCTTTAAAATCAGTTTCTAGATTGGCACATGGATTAAAGACAAGACTTAAATGAAAAGAGTTTGGAATGCAATTATTGAATGTAATTAATTTCGATTCCTAATGAGTAGAAAAATGACAAACCTAGTCAAATCAAAGTGACTATTTGGTATTGTCCACAATATTCTATAGAGAAGATTGAAGTTGTAACTTTGTTCTGTGCCACAAATATCTCCACTTCAATTCTTTTCCATTCATGCTCATTCTGAGTCCTATAGTGAGTCACTTACACTTATATAAATATTTAAATCATCTTACTATGATTATTTTTAAAGCCACTGCTGAAATAGAAACTAGTATCTCCCAGCACTGTGTATCCCTATCAGGCTCTTATAATCAGGATGATCGCTTAATTAGCATGTTTGTTTCCACTAGGGTATACCAATTAAGAGATATAACCACACTGCTGTATATTCCTATTAATGCTTTTCTACATTTAAAGTAAGATCACACATTTCAGCAGGTGTAGCTTTTAATGGTTACAGAAGATTTTCCAAAAGATTTTGAGCTATTTTGCCATCTGTTTCTTATGCTGGTATTCTTAAATTACTAGAAACTAGACATTAGGTGGGGGTTTTTTTACAGCTTCCAGAATATTAACTTTATTTTATAGTTTTCACAGATGCATTCAAGCTATTATTTTAATAAAAATACAGCTGTCCTGACTAATGATTCCTCAGAAGTGCTACTTTCACAGATCTGACTGACATCCCAAGTCATTTTGTGTGCACAGTGTGGTAGGAAGTAACAATAGAAATATGTTTTCTGAAAAATTAATATGTTGCATCCTTTGCTTCTCTCTACTCTAAACATAAAGCTCAAAGCTTCTTCTCCATTTTCTATTTTTAATGCTGTAAAACATGTTTGATTCTGATCATTATGACCTTGCTAAAAAAAGAGACCATGCAAAGTTTACATTTATTTCCAATGAATATTGAGCAAAGCAGAGTCATCTAAAATTGTTATGCTGTCTTCACTACTATTTAAACTTACTGTGTCACATTCTTATATCTCACTTTAAAATCCATTTTATATTGTGAGACTTGGTTCTCTTCTAGAAGGACAAAATTTCAAAAAGGAGTCTTTAAACACTCTAAAGTGCTTAATACATGAAGTATTTACAAAAGTGTCCATCAACAATGTCTAATTATTCTGAAATTTGCCTTAAAAAAATAACTGGAATATATTTAAAAATTGCTTTTAAATATGTGTGTACATTTTCCCAGTGTAGTGCTATAAAAATGCCCATGATTTTCGACTAGATTTCTGCTAATTGCTCTGTTATACACCTAATTAATTCATTTAGAATTATTAAGTCTACAGAAGACACTATTAAAAGCACAATATTGCAAGTCTCAAGCACAATTTCTGCAATATCTGGGTGTCTCATGTATCTCCCATTTTAAGTCTGAGTCTTGACCATTACAGTATGTTTTTTAGTCTTATTTTTTTTAGCAATTGCAGTGTTACAACTTCTAGAAGACTTTCCAAACCATGCCCTTTAATAATAACAGCTTAGTTAGTGGGCAGCTCTGACTAGTATTCTATTTTTGTAATGGGTGTGATGCTGAGCTAAAGGTAGCAGCCATTGTCACAAATTCACAACTCCAGGAGCTGATATTTCAAGAAGAAACATGAAATAAAGAATTGTGTGACACAACTGATTCTGTTTCTCTTTCCATAGTATCTTTTGACTGAAACAGATTTATAAAAATGAAATTCCCTTTTCCATTCAATTTCTCAATAGCTTTTGATTTATTTTACTCTTTGTGTGAAGTACATATATGTACCGTGGACAATATAATTATTTTTCTGTAAAGCGTATCACTGTAAAACTGTTTTTGCTTGCTGTTTTGCCAAATTAAAAGTATTAATTTTGGACCAGGAGAAGTTTTCCCTAAAACTTGGCTTACATTGATTTCTTCCAGATATAAAAAAAAGGAATGCTATTTTTCAGAACAAAATGTAGTGAATGATTTTTGGTGTTTTTTTGGGGCAGGTTGGGGACCTCTGGGTTTTTGGTTTTGTTTTGGTTTCTTTTGTGCAAGAATTTCACTAAAACATTCTAGTACACATAGAGAAGCAAAGACTGGTTGGAAGGAATACTAAAACCAAGGTGCACCTTCTACATCAGGTCTGACTCTCTCCAAAGAGAGAGGGATTTTCTTTCTGAAATATTCACATGTGAATGGTCACTGGGGCCTTGACACAAGTAGACAGTTTTACTCCAGGAGGTTTATTTTTCAATCAGGAGCTCAGTTTCAGGCCTGCAAGAACTGCATAAGACTTTACCTGCAGATAAAGCTCAGACAGGCAATCTTCTGTCTACTTCCCAATCCCTGACTCCATACAGAAAACATTTTGGGAATCAATGAAGAAATTAGTATGTATCAAAAACATTTCACCTTTACACATTTAATCTAAACAGACTGGTAGTTCAGGTCAATAGTGATTTGAGTTGGCATTAATTTCCAAGTTAAGAATCCTAAACGTAGGCATCTTTTGATAAGGATACACATATGCAATAAGTGGTTGACCTTTAATTAATAGAATTAACAGTGCTCTAGGGCTCAGTTCAGTTGCTTAGGCATTGTCATCTAGTGCCAATAGAAGCAGTCCCCGTTATCCCAATAAGCATCCAAATCTCACAACCACAGAGCTCTGAAACTTTGCTAAATCCTGTGTTATCCCTCTCATCCCCATATCAAATATTGTTGTCAATTGAATGGTGCCTCTGATCTTTATGTGTGTCAGAACATGAAGAGTGATTCAGGTCATCCTAAAGCAGACACCAAGCAGCAGACTGTTTAAGCTCAGGCTAGCCCTCATTCTTGGTTTCTACTTCTCCAGGATACATTGTCATGCAAATAATTCTATTTTAAACAACAGGCATAGAATCCTTTATAATTATGCCTCATTCAGTTGCTGCTTGTCATGTCAAATACACGCCAAAAAAATGTAGGATAACAGACACTAAATGGGAAAGAGCCAGCATATATTTTCTAAGAAGAATGGATTCAGCAGCATACACAGTGAAAAAAAAATAAAAATAAAAGGCATAAAACACCATCCTTGCTGACAAATAATTTGTTATAGGCTTACAGTGATAATTTTTCGTTCTGAAAATTTTTGAGAATGATTTTCAAATGCAATTTGTAACAAAAATAACACAGGAAGATGTGTTAATTCAGATGGTTTCAAGGTGTATCCTATTCTGAAGTTCTCAGAAATCATACAAGTCACAGTCTTCAAAAAAGCCCAAACCAAAGCCACACAGATAAGGCATACTGGAGCATGGAATAGTTTCAGGTATTTAATAATACATAGGAAAGAATCACAAGGGGGAAACCTCATTGCAGCCTATGGCTTCCGTGTGAGGGAAAAAGGAGAGGCAGGCACTGATCTCTTCACTCTTGTGACCAGCGATAGGACTTGAGGCAAAAGCATGAAGCTGAGTCTGGGGAGGTTTAGGCTGAGTATCAGGAAAAGATTCTTCATCCAGAGTGTGGTTGGGCACTGGAACAGGCTTCCTAGGGAAGTGCTCACGGCCCCAAGCCTGTGAGAGTTCAAGGAGCATTTGCACAATGCTCTTGGGCACATGGTGTGACTGTTGGACGTCCTGTGCAGGGGTAGGAGTTGGACTCAGTCGTCCAGATGGGTCCCTTCCGACTCAGCATACTGTGTAACTCTATGATAATGTCTCCAAAACTGGGACAGATTTCTGTATTATTACTAGCAAACACGTGAATAAGGACTACCTGTCTGATTGAAAAAAATTGCTATGCTGAGGCATATGATGATGTTTTTTGAAGAGTCATTTATAGTGAACTATTGCTCTGTATGAAGTCACAGTCATTATCTTAGTACGGATTTGTAACCTGAAATTAAATATTCTCAGGATATGAGGATGATCCATCTGTGTAATTGCTACTTCTTAGGAAGGAAATTTTGAGAATTTCCTCAAGGAGTTTTAAAGCAAGTCTATATTTCTAGTAGTATATTTATAGTAGTATAGAAATGCAGTTTTTTATTACCTTTTCAATAGAAATTAATAAAAACCTGATATTTTCACCTACTTACAGTACCAAAACATCCATCAAGTATTCATCTGCTTGACTAATTCTGTTGAGAATTCACATGTTGATATCTCTCAATATGTTTAAAACTACTTGTTGACTTTAAGTTTGTCACCATCAACTCCAGCATTTGCATGAGTTACAGAAGTTTACCTTAAAGATTATTTGTATTTGGCTTTTTAAGTAATAGTGGTTTCTATTACTTCAATAAGGAGCAACGTTAATATCTGCCCAGACAGAACATTTCAAGCAAACTATGAGGAAAAAAGGAAAGAAAATAGATGGAACTGAACCAAGACAAAAGTTATGTATAGCAAGATAATTCCTGCTTAGAATAACTGTGATTACAACAACAGCTATTAGATATTTTGCCTTGTTTCCTATTTGAATGGCTGGTTTCAGCTTCTAGGTACTAACTGTGGATATAAGGAAAGAAAATGCCTTCAGCTGTTAAAAAGCCTGATAATACCTGGTTTTTTTTCCATTGAAATATAGCTACACTGTAATCAGCTGACATCTCCATCTTCTTCCTACAAGCACTGAAGCCTGCTTTGCAAAAGCTTGAAGGATTGCACCATTCACAGAGCTGGTTTTTGTGTCACTTTGCTGAATTCTGTGCAAATAGTTCAGTTTTGCAGCATTATTTCAAGAAGTGGGGACAAAGGAATTGTGAATGGCATTCCAATATTAAAATCTCTCTAAATCTTACAAGAAAAACTTCAGCATCTTGCTTCTGCTCTTCCTATTAGTCTTTTTGCCACAGCATCTCACTGACAAGAGACATTAAGTCGTTTGTCCACTATGGCTCCTACTTCCTCTCTGGAATCTTGATTTTTACTAGACTGTCTTCTGTATAAATTTCCTGCACCACTTGCTACAAGACATTTGACTTCTTATTTGATTCCATTGAATCTAGCTATATGTAAATGGTCCCAGTTTACTCAGAAATCATGCATCTACCCTAATTCTGTATCTTCATCTTTATTACTAATTGCTCCAATCTGTTCAATATCCATCACTTTTATCCATGATTTCTGTTTTTTTTCTGAACCATTTCTAGGTATGTTGCTTAAGGGTTGGATGTCATATAACCTAATATTTCTGGAGTTCCACTTGGAAACACAGTGCTTGTTCCCCATTGACACATACTCTTTTGAGATCCACCCACTGGATTTTCTGATGTGATCTGTTCATACTGTGTAGTGTTAATCAGAGTTCTGGGTCACACTGTGGCCTATCATGGTCAGAGTACAAAAGAGATGGACTTCTACTTTTTCTAGACAAATTTTTTTATTCATCAAACACTAAAATCAGGTTTATTTGACTAGATCTAAGTTATGTAAAATTATTTTGGCTAGCATTAATTGTATTCCTATCACTGAATTTCTTATCAGTGAATTTTATACCAGCATTTCCACTATTGCTTAGGACTGATATAAGGCTTTCCAGCTACTGACTATGGTAGATTAACAATTCTTCAAGCTGCTGGAATTTTCTTGTTTGGAGATTTATTAAAATGAACATAAGAGAAGCAGACATTTCCTCAGCCAATTTTTAAGGACTCTTGACTATTATCTTAATTGAATATATTTATTCATGGTAGATGATGCTTGAAGTTTAGCAGCATGAAGTGCTGTGATTTTCCATCATTTTTATATCCTAAAATGCAAAATATACTCTTTTTTTTTTCTGAGAAATGAAGTCAGTATCTCACAGGGAGACAAGATAAAGGCATCAGGTCCTCTCAGCAGGAGCCAGACTCTGTTGCTGCCACAAAGATGAGAATTTAACTTGACTGGAGTAGGACAGCAGTTTTAAGTTACTCTGAAAGGATCTCTGTAAACAACAAGCCTCAGTTTTTCAGCAGTATCTTGTTCAGTATTACCATTTGCCTGAGTTTGGAACAATAATCTCACCCCCTTTCCTCACTTGGCTCTTTGTGAATTGATTACAGACAGTCTAACATATTGCTATCACTGCAGAGCTAGTTTATCCTTCATTTTTCATGTTTCATTTTCTTTGTTGGTATACTAAGCAGGAGTACTTATATGAATATATTATCTTTTTCATTTATTTAATAACTCCTAGTAATGATTTTGTCATGAGTAGCTTGCAACGAATATTGCTCTAAGATTGTTTTCTCAGTCAAAGAGTTATTCTAGTATCCTTACATTTCCTTATCAGTTTTCAAAATTTCATCCTTTCTAATTATTGTTTTGCTGTCTATTTTCTGTTCTCATCTATGTTTCTCATCCATATCATAAATATATGTATAGATAAAATCATATTTAGGTACATCTAATATCTTAGGTCTATGAAAGGTAGATAGATTAGATAGATAGATAGATAGATACTGATATAATTTCTATTTCTGTCTCCTGTCTTGCCTTGTTTAGCTAATGAACAAAACATTATTCTTCATGATTATGTAACCATACTTTTTTGTGTACCAACTCATCCTTTTCAAAAACACCCTATATTCATTCATATTTCTTTCACAGTCTATCTCTTTTACTTCCTTACAGAAAATTCCTATCATACTTCTCATACCTCTTTTCAAAATAATCTGTTTATAGTGTCTGACAGGTCTTGAATGCTGAAAGGTGATCATATCAAAACACTAGCACTACTAATAATATAAACTCTTCTTTCCTCTGGAGTACCGTTCCTGAGATCACTTAAGGTGTTATTTCTGATGTAAACCCCCAAAACACAACTTGAAGGAAAGATAAAAGTTTATGTGTAAAATAATAAATAAATTAACACAGTAATTTTGGACTGGGAACCCCAAGCAACCAAAACTTTATTTTAGCTTTGTGGCATGAGACAGGCCCTGATGAGCTATTTGCACTCTGGCTTCTCTGTTACATAGTGCCACAAATGATAAAGGCATAAGTGCAAGGCAAAAGCTCCCAGTTTTGCAAAAAATCCTAAGTTCTTGAATTTTTAAAAGTTTTAGCAAATTGGAGGAGGAAAATAATATGGGAAATAGTAAAAAGTGGCCCTAGCTGGATTTATTAATAAAATGTATGGGTTTGAAAACCTAAGCAGTTTTACCAACTGAGAAAAAAAATTGACATGGATTGTCCTCACTTTGAAGGGCTGATTCAAATGATGGAAATTAGTTTCGTTTTTGAGAAGTATTGTGCTGTTGAGTAATTGGTTTACATTTTGTTTAAGTGATAAATCCGTTTTACTTAGGTTTGTGCAAATATATTTAGAATAGAATGTATAACCTTGATGGCTATTTAGGAAAATGTAATCAAGTTGTTACATTCAGATCATTTTCTGTACTGAATTGATGGATCAGTAGATAAAGCTTCAATTACAGTCACAGAATTGTAATTTTAATTGGAAAATTGCATAGGCAGTGTTCACTATGACCAGAAAAAATTAGACTAATGAAAGCAACAACTAAGCCGTTTTTGAGATTATGCACATGTATTAATTAAAAAAAAGCGTCTTCTTCATTACAGCTGTTAAAATGTCGTTCAGGGGCTGCATTATAAATACTGCCTTTTGATGGTCTGGGAAATATAACCTGGAGTCAGGAAGCTAACATTTGGCCCACATTCTGGGTTGTATCTATTATTTGACAGGGGAATTTTAGTACTATCAGCTAGTGAGCATAACTGCTTGAGTTAGATGCTTTACAAATTTAGGAGAGCGGAACCTTAATGCCTTACTGCAATAATAAATATTTGAACACTATAGAGGTAAAAAAAATGGGTTAGATTTTCCAAAAATGTCTAAGGATTTTGTAAACCAACTCCAATAAAGGTTGGTGCCCCTAGGCAGCTTTGGAGAATATCCAGCATAGTAGTAGGATTATGTCTTTTAGAACTATTAAGAGAAAGTGAGATGCACTAAAACAGGAGCGATCCTCTTATGGCATATGGGCTGGTTACCTGTGCTTACGGGTTTAGCATTGCCCAACTACATCAAGACTGTTTGCACTCTTTAAGAGACCAGTTTTGTAGTTTCAGCACTTACAGTAAAAAAACTGAAGCTTGGGAAACTGTAAACCTTGGCAACTTGATTTAAAATTATAGAAGATAGGGTAACTTTGGTGACCTTATTCTATGTAATGCCTCAGGAGAAATTACACTGTCTTTGGTGAAATAGTTATACACATATGCACTCCAAATTGTATAATACTGATGTAAGTCAAATCATACTCCAAAACTTGGAGTCTGGGAGGATAGATGAAGATAAGATGACATTTAGAGACGTATGGTATTTCCACTTGGAAACCTTTATGTTTTGGGAATATTTTGATCTAACAAAAAATCTGAAATACAAACAGAAGATGAATTGAAGATGGCAAATGCATCTTCAAATTGGGACACCAGATGAGACTCTCTTCCTACCAAGGAGGTAAGGAACCCTGACCAGAACCTCCCTGTTGATATCATGTTATCTTCATAGTCAATGTTATAAATTGAGCTGTGTGGTCAACTGCTTACTTTTTCTTGCTCAGGTTGGGGCTATCCTTCTTTCTGAACAGAAGATAAAATAAGTTTGTGATCCACAGAGCACCTAGTTACTCTTTGTACATTTTCAACACTGCAATCAATAGTTGTTACAGACCTGTGTATATCTGCTTTTTAACATGCAAAGAATGTCAGCAATATGGTTTAGACAGTAAATTAATGATAATTGTAACAGTAAAGGTGTTTAATACTAAAAAGTTCCTGGGAAGGAGATTCCATTTTCATGTAGAAACACTGCTAGATGGATGTTCAGGAGATACAGTGTGCTAAAAGGCAGGTTTTCCATACCAAAAATGTGAATAATGCATTCCTTGTGTTTTTGCAGCAAGAGAAAGAAGGTTCTGCTTTTTTTTCTCTGAGTGTCTGTGAAAGCAGCTTCTTTCTGCATGCTTCTCATTCCAGTTCTGTCTACTTATCATTTATGACAACAAACATAAGGGACCTTGTAAGCTTGTAACTTCCCTTTTCGCTATTCTGTTTTCTATATCCTGGAGTTCATGACACTCCTCTCAGAAATAGAGTGTACTTTTTAATTTTCTCATCTTCTTCTCCTCAGCTTAATAGTTCTCTGTTTCCTGTGATATTCTAGAATTGCTATGAGTAGGACTTTGTCATAGGAATTCTTCCCTTTACACTGCTTATTGTGTAAACAGAAAGCAAGAATTCTAGGAAAAGTATGATTTATGGTTTAGAAAGAAAGATCTGCCTACGGGAAGTTAATTTATCCCCATCTACATGAGAATGTCCTTACGTAGTGTTAGATAAGTCACCTAGAGCTTCCAAATGATTGTACTATTTTTAGTCTCCACAAAAAATTCATATCTGTTTTTCAGAAACACCATGTCCCTACATCTGTTATTCAATTGCATACAATTTGTGCTTTGGGTAAATAATGCTGTGATGCAATAAGTTGTGAAACAAATCAGGTCGTCTTCAGTTGGGCATTCAAGATTGCAACAACCTTTAAAAAAACCAAAACATGGATCTTACCTCCTTGTCTCTTAGAAGTGAATAATTATATTTCATGTCACAAAAATACAAAGATTAATAAATTATTCCTTTGATATATTCAAACACTATAGCAGTGTCATGGAAAAACTCATGAGAATATTAATAATTCTGTATTCAGAGACTTGATTAAATCATATGCAGTAAGCAAAGCATGGTGCCGAACCCTGAACGAAGGGAGTGGAATGAAAGCTTGAGCTGTTTCTCATGTGCTGAGCATGAGCTTTCCCAAGCAATAAAAAAATCTGGGAGATGGTCGGAAATAGTACAGTGTTTAATGAACAAATGATGTATATCTTGCATTACGTATTATCAGCATTAATTCTGACATTTCCTAAGTTTAGACTTCTTGGCTTTTAACCCCAGTCTTCTCTAACATATTTTTGGATGCATTCTAGCAAAAGTAATCTTGAATGCTTTAGTCAGTGTAGCCCTATTGTAGCAAGCTGCACAAAAACAGAGACAATGACTGCCCTTATACAGAAAAGATGTTTTCTGTATAAATAGGTGCAGTTTTTTGAGAGTCCTTTACATATACAGGATTTTTTAAATAAGAACAATGTTTGGGGTTTTTTTTCTCTTGCTAAGGCTTTCAAAGTGACATAGAGATGAGGGCAGCCAAGTGTCTCCACCAAAACAGCTTTCTAAAGGATTGGCTTACTGTGGGATTCTCAGCCTGAGGTCAGGGTGTTACAGCCACCCTGCCCTGATCATGTTGCTGAAAGGGAAATGAGTCTCCTCTAAATCCTGGATAGACAGGGCAGGCTCTTGGCAGTAGAAGGGAAGGTTCTGGTATTAAAAAGATTGTGATTTTCTGAGATATAAACAATTGAGTCTCACACGTTTTAGTGCAGATGTTTGAATATTGCTGGAGAAATATTTTTTGTAGTATTCAGGAATTCCACCTAGCCTTTACAGACAGCCCTTACCCGAATATTTTGCACACTCAAACTGAGCAGTCTTATTCTTGCTGATTGATTTTCAAATTGATATTGACTTTCCAATTCACATTCCCCTCACTGAGTACCTTCCATTCATCCATCTCTCGTATTTCTAGCATGCTCATCACTGTAGCCTGTCAAGGCCTTACATAAATCATCTGAGGCATAATCATATGTCAGATACCTATGCAAATGATCATTCTGTTTGCCAGTCCCTATAATCTAGTAACTTTCAAAAACTGTAATCCCTTTCTTTCACTTGGCACTTTACTATACAATCTATTAATCTTGATCTATTTGCCTATTTTAACCTTCCTGTTTTCTTTACTGGGAATAAAAATCATATTTTAGCTGAAGCAGAGCTGAAGGACATTTTAATGGTCCTCATGAAATCCAAACCAAAACATTATGTGTTACAATACTGGACTGCAGAACAATACATAGAAGAGTGCATCTAGACTGAATTTATGTAATTCAGCTTAAAATATGCTTTTGGAAAAAAAAAAAAACCAAAAAGGAACAAAATAAAACAACAAAACAACCTATCACTTCTATTCCAGACTTTCAGTTAATAATTTTTCTTGTAAGAATGAATTAAACTTCAATGAAAAGAATGCCATGTTATTGCAGTATTTATGATAAATTGCTACAAATTCAATTTCAAGAAGAAAGTTCTGAAGATACAAGAAAAAAAGAAAAACATTTATGATTGATTTTGAATTATGGTGTATCTCTTACATTAGAATGACATTTAAAAATGGATATAAGTATTTTCTGGTGTGGAAGAATTTTCCTGAGCATTTTTATGTTTGTGAACTAAAAAGAATAAATAAATAAAAAGAGCTAGTTAAGAAAAACATCTTTGTTCTCAATATGATAGGTAACCATGAATATTTGGTATTTTTCAGTTTCTTTTAATGAATAAGTGCTACATTTTATTTCTCTTACAATGTCACTTCTTTCCTTTGGAGAAAAAAGAAGAGTTTCTCAATGATTCATTTTGCCCAATTTTGGCAGAATTTTTACATGAAATTGTTCAAGTTTTAAAGTTCAATTAGTATGTATTTTGAATTATTTTCCTGAGCCAGGAGGTACTCTTGAGTATTTTCTACTACAAGAAATTTTAAAAACATTTCAGGAAACTCAGTTCACTTTTTCCAAACACTTGGAAGTATTTGGAAACACAAAGACCCACTTGTAAAAAAGAAAGCGTGTGGATTTTAACATTTCCATCTAAAAATCTGCAGTGTCCTCTCATCTTTATAAAAGGATCACATCTTAAAAATAAAGTAAACCATATCAGTGATAGTTGTAGTAGTCAACAAAAAATGTAATTGAAATTAAATTTAATAATCACCTAAGCTTGGAAAAAAAAGATAGTAAGAAAGAAAAGGAGAGAAAACACTTCATATCTTCTTAATTATTTTCATTGCTAAATTTACTAACAAGAAGTAACCAAAATATGTACAGATGTCCTGAAACTGGTTCTTCAGTAAGAATATGAAAGCCCAAAAATTCCTTCATTTTTTAGCTGTTTCTCAAGTTTGTAGTGAAACGTGATGGGTTTTTTGCCATTAAATAAACTTTCTGTAACCCACTAGTAGAACACTTGAAGCATTGTTAAAAATTTTATTTTCCATCACAGACAAAAATGTCTAGTCTAAAATATATATTTTGTTTCAATTAAAAGTAGAGTCATTCTTATGCAGTATAAATAAGAGGCCCTGTCTTCAGAGGATGCGTGGAGGATCCTAGTTGCATGGGTCCTAGAGGTACAGTAAAAAGGCATTGTCCAATTAATTACCAACTGTTACAACAACAAAATGATCATAGTTCCTCTTTGAAAGGTTTTGCCCTTCACCAAACTCTAAAAGTAGGCTGGGTCATACTTCTGCATCTCAGATGGACGGGGGTGTGTGGTGAAGTGACTGCCCCTGTGGAAGAGAAGGACTGGTACAGGACAGAGAGAGACTGCCCTAAGAAGGGTCAGTCTCTGGTCTCTGCCCTGGGAATTATCCCTGCTTGCTTTAATCTGACAATTGCCAGCACCAACAGGAATCAGTGGGAAGGGAAACCTGCCCTGTGTGGCACATCTATTTTTCTCTTTATTTACGTAACAGAATCAACCCTGACTTGGCTTTTCATCCTGAAGTGGAAAAATTCCATTTTCCCCTATGTTTCTGATAAGTTTTAACCCAAAGAACTGGGTTAAACTCAGAAAGGAACTGTTCATCCAGGAACTTAAGGATGAAAGCTTCAGACATTTCTTCTTAGAGCTGTTTCATCTAGGAAAGGTCAAACTTGCCTTCTGCTCAGCAACCTGATCTTTCCATTCCTGATTTTAGGAATATATCTATTATATTTCAGGAATATAATTTCACTTGTACTTTTTAAAGGCGATATATAAGTCTTCACAGGGGTCTTGGGTTCTATCTCAGGTTGGATACCTTTATCCTTGAGTAGACCTCAGTTGTATGGACTAGCTGTAGCAAAAAACAGTGATGGATAAAGTGTTCTTATGACAGCCATGTTTATTCACTTCTAATAAAAGTATTCATTCAGCTACAGTCAGTCCTACCTGACTACCCAGTGGGACTTCTCTGAGGGTGTACTTATGGCTCTGCAAGATCAGGACTCACACCTTCAGGAAGTGAGTGGAATTCTTCTCCTGATGACACAGGACATTTTTCTGATAATGTTTTGTTAGTTGCAAATTCATGTATTTTTATTTTTGTCTTGGTGCATTTTTAATATTTGTCACTTTCATTCAGGTTGAAGGACATTTCTTCAATGATGTTGCTAAACTTGTCAGGTAGGTACATTTTTGATATGTGGTATTCTTGTATATAGTAAATTTACCTATATTCAGTGTGAATTTCTGACATGCACCATCACAGATACTGACAAATGATTGATTAGATTTGACAGAGGAAAATGAAGTATAGTTGATATAAAGCATCTATACGGCACTGTCAATACTTCGCTGTGCAGCTGGGAAGATAGTTTATCTATTTTCAACCTTCTTCATTTATTTCACATTTGCAATTATAAATAAACTTCAAATGTTTCTCTTTGTTTTGCTTCACCTTGCTCTGCTCCTACCATTGCCACCCTACCATGCTCTGCACTGCAGTTTTTGACATATATGTTCAGGAACACTCAGAATTACTAACCCTCCCCAGAATTTATTCCCTTACACAGTGAGAAATGGAAAATATTTAGTTAAGCTCCAAAATACTCAACATTTTGTGAATAAAGAAAAAAATGTCTAGCCGAAAACAAATTCACAATACTTGTAGAGTATCCTACTTAAAGGAGCAAAAATATAAGTATTGTACACATTGATAGATAAACATTAACTTTGTATCAGACAGTGCCCAGTATTGCTCATATGGAAAAAAACTCCTCAAGACAATACATTTGTTTAGAATTACATCCAATATTAATAGGCAATGAGTGTGTGGGCACTAGGAACTTAAAGTACATTGTATTTCTCTCTGAATTTCCCAAGTTTATTGCAGTAACAGTACCTCACACTTTGTTCTATTGGCAAGTTCTGTTGCAGAACAGAATTAAATTAATTAGTATATGGGCATGACACAATGTTCTGGTAAGTTTCAAGCTGAGGAAATATAAATTGACTACAAGCTATTTGCAGAAAAAGAGAAAACTTTTCTTAAGGACACAACTCTCGTAGCCTAAAAGGCAATTACCAAGTTTATCTTGGGTATGGATGGCTGCATCTGTAATGGTTTACAAAAGAGACCCTAAGTTTTGGATTTCTGACTGCAAATATTTAAAACAAAGCCATTCCAATTTTTGCATCAAAATAAATAGGTTTAGATTTTATTTTTTTTAAATCATAGAGTTCAATTGTAAGGCTTTTTTTCCCTTTTTTTTTTTTTGTTCATCTTTGTTTTTAGTTTCTTTTTTAATGCATATAATCTTTCATGAGACATTTCTTGGGCATGATACAACAAGATTTAGATGCAGAACTGCCACTAAGCTAGTGGGAATTGCCAATTAAATCTAAGGCATAATATTGAGACTCTATGTATCTAAGCACAGCTTCAAGTGTTTCCATATGGTGGAAAAACCTCCCTGAACCTGAGTGATATTTAAATTTGTACAATATAGCACTAGGAAAATACAGATAAAACTTTGTTGCCTTATACAGAACATCATTATCCCCAGCAGGATGACTGCCTCTTCTCTTGGGACCAGAGTTTAAGATCAAGTCAGAGCATTCAGCTTTCCTAGGTAAACGGAGCTCGCGGAGCTTGTGTATAATTGATGTTGATAGCGTTAAATGAAGCACTCATTGTCTCTTTTTTTTACTACCTGACTTCAGAATCACACTGACTGCAAACAATGAGAAAATCGAGCAACCAACTCTCCTAGACAGGTTAATTCCTTCAAAGGAGGATGTGAATGGAAAAGTAAAGGCACTTCCAGTAGAATCAACAAATCTAATGTAGGTTGGCACTGACTGGAAATAGTAGTTTGACAAAATGAAGACTTTTTCACTGTAAAAGCAAAAATTCTCATGTATTATCCAGAGGATTATTCCCAAGAAATTCAACAAATTTGATAGGCTCTTTCTGTAGCAAAATTACTGAAATTTGCAGGTGACTTGGATTTCTGTGAAAACCAAAAAATACTAACATTCTTTTTTGTTGAAAAACTATTCCAGGACATCACAGAAAGTAGCTGATAGCCCTAAAGAAAAGTAATTTTGAATTAATTTCTATTATTCACATTTTTTTGGAATTGTCAAAAATTTGCATTTGACAGTTTTAAAAAAGAATTCTCATTTTCCATTTTTTGAAACAATTTTAGCTTAGAAACTGTGGTATTATAACCATTTATAATAGGTGATGGGAAATAAAATGTTTCAGAATTTTTTAGATTCTGGCAAAAAATATCTTATTTTACTTTCCATTACACCTCAGTTAGAAAATGTTCCAATACCCTTCTCTTTTTCCTGGGTGGGAAATTGTGTTCTTGTAATTATATATTCAGTGACAGCAACCGAATATCAACTAAAAGCATTCTCAAAAATGTTACATTACCTTCAGATCAGCACTTCCACTTCCTGTTAATGGTAAAATCATAAATATACAGTATCAGCTGCAATCTAACATAAGCATTATTCAATATGAAACTGTGCTAAGTCTAAGAGGACTATAAGGATGAAGTTTTTTTGACATACCACAGCATAAAATGAAACTGAGAAAGCCTCTTCAGGTTTCCATGTAAAAAGGAAATCATTCAATAAATAGAAAATCATTAAGGATGTTTCTTCTCCCAGCCATTCCTACTTGAATACCAAAATAAGAAAATTTTCTTGTACATCTCTACTTACTTCATGCATAGTATACCAGTGTGGGAAGTAAATCTTACATCTTCTTGTACTGCAGAGAATTGCTCTTAATTACACACAGTTCAAGTGTTAATTGAAGTACTTTAGTGCTTCATTTGTACTCTGGAGTCTCCCTTTGAATGCCCTGTCTACTTAAGAGGAAGCATTGAAGCCTTCAATGAAAACTAGAAGTCTAGAGGTAACACTAGAAACAAGTAGTAAAGAAAAAGAAAAATAAAAGGAGGGGAAAGGCAAATGAAAGACTTAAAAAAAAATTGGTAAAAATTGGTTTAAAAAGCACCCTTTAGCACCCTTTGGTCTCTTTAGTTTTTGAAAATTTTGGAATCTGTCAGTCACTAGAAAGTTAAACTTCAAGCTCTGATCATGAAATATCAAAGCAGGAAAATTACCACTCAAGATACCACAACAAAATTATTGTATTCTCAGCTGTAATGAATAATACTTTCAATTAGACTAAAAGGAATAGATGGGAAAAATGTACAATGTTTTGAGAAAACTTCTTTGAATTGCCTCTTCCAGTTATACCAGTAGATTTAATAAATAATAAGAAAATTACCTCCACCTGAATGCTTTGCCTTGACTCTATTCTTAGACTACCACAGCTGCAAACACACTGCTACTACTGAAGGACAGCAATAAGAAATGTGTGCCAAGACTCCCTATAATTCCAGTGGTACCACTTATTATAAGAAGCACAAGATATTAAAAATGCAACTATATCAGAAGTTCAGAAAATCAGTTTTATTTAAATGTAAATTTAGAAACTCTTCTTTCCTTCAATCTAACAGAATTGCATAGTCCACTGATTTTAATTAAGATGGGAAAACTGTTTTGATAAAAGAAGAAATGACCCCAACATGTGCCCAAAACTTCAAATGAAACTACATATGAAGTGAATAGAAGAGAAAAATTATAGCTAAAGTTAATTTTTCTTCTATGCTGTTTTTATACCTTTTCTCTTTCTTTCCTTTCTTCTTTCCTTTTTTTCTTTTGGTATTTATGAACCGTAAAGCCCAAACGTCTCTAAATCTCCTTCTATGAGTATGAATATTAAAAGTATAAGTATACAAAACCATAGAAAGATTTATTGTAGATAAAGAATGTTTTCTGACTTATTTGAATAAACATTTCATTCAGAATCACACTTAGCACATACAAAAACAAAACCCCAAAGGCACTCCTTATGCTAATCCAGCCATTTCTGTTAAAGAGCTCTAAATAATCAAGGTGAAGAGCTACACATGGTAGTTGATAAGCAACCCCAAAGTGCTCAGAATATAAGCAAAGTTGTGTCAACATAGTTTTCACAGGAACGGTTGAATAAAGCCAGGGTTTCAGCAGCCAGACTTCTTGATTACCAAGATCTTGATACATGCTCTGGATGCCAGGGCAATCTAGATCGTGGATATCTTTGCTGCTGTTCCTCAGATTTTTCAAGGAGAAAGTTTTGCTTTAAACTTTATTAGGTTGTGTTTGGTTTCGTTTTTTTTTCACTCAGAAAACCAGCCCATAACAGAAAATAGCAACTTAAAATACCTCTGAGGATAAAGGCCACAGACAGAGACAGAACCCGTGGCATTCTGCCTATGTTCTTTCCGACTCAAATAAGAATACAAACCTTTTCCTTTCCTTTTTATACACTTTGTGTCAGCACATGGGTATTTTTTTTAGAAGAATGAAATCCTACATTTTTAAGAAATACATGTAAAAACAATTTTTTAAATGAGTCAGTCAGTAGAAAGAGGCCTGGATGTGAAAGACACATATAGCTACATAATTTGGAATGACGGTGGATAATATTCTCTGCATATCACGCGGAGGAGAAACACAGATCTTACTTTCCTAATATATTATAAGCAGTGAAATTATAGAAACCTGAATTATCAGGGATGAATTAAAGTACAAAGGTCTTACTGAAAATGTACACACTCGTAGAGATTTACTTGAAAGTATTGTGGTATGTACTTCCTGGAAATTGATTTAATGATCCATTTTCATAAGACTCAAAACAAGTATCAGATAACTACCTACTTTAGCAAATGACTACAAGTATCCAAGATTTCACTAATGGTAGCTGCAGTATAATGCAACTAAGTGTTGTATATAAATCCATTAAAATGCTAATTGCTTCATCAAGCTATTACTAGCAGTAGTTGCCTCTGCCGATACGATATTAGCATTTCTATTTGAGTCTTTCTTAGAATTAGGGAGTCAATTATAATACCCTTAAGATCCGTCAAAGGTAATTGAATGAGATATATTTAATTGACATGTATTCTGAGGAACATAAATGTATACTGGGATTCTGGGTTTTAGGAATCTGTTTTCTTTGGATTGAACTTTGCCCTTTTGGGATGTCTCTAAAGGTGTTTCCTTGGGAAAACCTTGTGGAGAATAGGAATGTAATACGGTCTTCTACAGTGCCTGCAGTCTCTCCAGGACTCAGTGATGTGTATCTAAATCTCTCTAACACTCATTTTGTACAGTCACTGTATTTGCAGTACTGTACATCAGCTGCTGACACATAACCAGTTATTTCACAATGAAACCTATAATAACTGTTTCTTTCCAAGTGAAATTTTGTCAAAACTGGCACCTAGATACTGTGATTGCTGTGATACAAACATCTGAGAGAGGAAAAACTAGCCTGAGCACTACACTAATTCTTCTGTAGAAGTGTGTGTGCAAAAGCATGAACATCTAAAGTCATGGTGGTTTCCCACATATTTTAATTTTTCTTTTAAAATCCTGATCAGTGTTATATTTACATCATTTCACAGTTCAATCTTTTCTGGTCTAATACCAAATTACTTTTCTCTAAAAAGCAGGTTAAGTAGACTACAGCTATGTGCTTTAACCTCATCAAGAAAGTGTAATGTAAACACAAACATTGGCTGAAAGCATATGCTAAACTTCAGTGAAGTAACTGCATTCTCCTGTTATTGCAACTCTTCTGCACTTTATTATGCTCAGTGGTTTTGTCATGTCTGAAATAGCTGTATAATTTGTGCATATGCATCTTCGAACCAGAAGCAGAGCGTGTGGCTGCACATTTTGAATAGGTAGATCTGTTACAGAACATAGGTTCAGACAGAGTATTTTAAGCAAATAGGAACATACTGTACCTCTACTACCAAATAGGTACTTTTTTTTGACATTAACTTTGCCCCAAATGTAGGCTTATATATATTCTCTTTGGTGAGAATGCAACCAAACCACAATCTTAATGAAGCTGGGAAACATAAACTACAGGAGAAGCTTTTAAACTGGAAACACAACAAAAACATCTTAAAGGCCTCAAAAGCTCTGTTACCAGATTGTAGGAACTGGATAAATGATGATAACTGACTTCCCAACTCTGAACTTTGTGGACAAAGTAATATGGTTTGCAACTGGGCAACAAAATGTTATTGTCTTGGAGTGTTTTTCAACTAGAAGTTCTGTGATAAGAAATGTTCTTGTTCATGGGAAGTACTGAGGGTTGAAGAACATAAGCTGTACAAAGCATTTGGGAACACAGCTATTTTCTCTGCATGAATGTTTCCTTTGCTTATATGTTCTCCATCACATACTCAATTCCTGTAGTGCTGGCTAAGTTCAGAAGGACTAAACATTACCCAGGTCTCAACATGTAGTTCTTCCTCATGCCTGCAGAGCTCTACCAGGCTATTCACAGACATCTGCAGCTTTTAATCCTTTTTCTCTAGTCCTGGTCATTTACATTCCTTGAGGATTTTCCAGTCCATTAAATATGACCTTTCAATGTTCTGTTGGGGTTTATAATATAGTTAATGCATGACTTTGTCCTCAGGGACAAAGTGTATGGAAGTAGCCCATGTGCTACCCAAAATAATGTTTTTTCCTCCTTTAACTGGGATTTTAAACTGTGGCTCAGTAACTAAAGGTACTATGACTGTTTCAAGAAGCTTTACAGTCACACAGGACTCAATACACAAATCTGAGGCTTTATTGTTCTCAAGCACAGCATTTTCCTCTTAATAGTTCTTTATAGGTACATCATCACTTTGTACTTCCACTACCATGGATAATCTTTCTTGTTCTAATATCACTAATAAGCAATCAAAATAATATGACCAATTATAACTGCGAATATACCAATCAATATATGTTAAATACCAGATTATATCTGTAGACAAACCTTAACTGGAAGAATGCTTATGGTCTGGCACCAGAGCTAGTAGCAAGAGATGCAGAAAGAAGCAGTGAAGCTCACAGAGAAATATTTATACTTCACTGCTTGCTTGGCTGGTGTGGATTTTGGATATGCATGTTTAGGAAAAAGGTGTCTACAAACCCTTCGTGTAAGGACTGTGTTACTTATTGAGCTCACTTATATGGATTATAATTTTCCACAAAATAAAAATGGAGGTCACCCATGACTGTACCTGGTTCTAAATTTTTGAATTTTTTCATATAGTACGGCAATCTTTTGAAATTTTCCACATAGTAGGGCAATCTTTCTTTTCAGAATCTGACATCAAAGACTGATAAAATTCAGAAGTTTCCCTAATTTGCAAGACAGAAGGTCAAAAGCAAACAGACAACAGTTTCTCCTGGAAAAGAACAAAAGTTAATTGTTTCTATCTTCCGTGTCCAGTGTAATTTATCAGATTTTAAAAATTGTTCTTGATTTAAGGCCCTGGACAATGTCTGTGAAATGCAGCCTGTAGGCTAAGCAGAAGAACATCTGTCTCCCGGGAGAGCTGGGCAGGATGCTAACTGCAAAGTGCAAGTTGTACTTGGTGTACCTTCAGCTGGGTGCATTGTGCCAGCAGCAAACTCCTGGGAGCTGGAACAGTGCACAAGTCAACTGACATAATTTTTTTTATCCTTTTTTAAGCTTGGTGTCTCCTACTGTGCTTCTATGCATGATAAGCATTCCTTAAGATCCTGGCTCTGCCTGACAGCAGTGACTGCATGGCTCACAGATGGCTCATGGGGACTTTAGCCCCCCATTTCTGTTGACTCTTGCAGGCACTGAGAGTTTTGCCTGTGACTAAGCAAAACAAAAAGTAGCTTCCTTTATATGAGGTGTTGTCAAAGACATTAATTTGTTTCTGAGCTGCTGCAGAATGTTTTCCCAACTAGCTCCATTTGGAACATCTAGGAGAGCAATTCTTTCTCATTTCTAGTAGCGTTATCATACTTACTCTGCACAAAAGAGAAAAGCTGACTCCATGGGTGGTTGGATTGGCAACAGTAGCCCAATAAGCACAGTTCAGTACTGCATTTTGTAATGCCAGGTCTGTAACTAGAACAGTTGATGCCAGAGAAATTTATTGACTGGGTCAGGACATTCTTTTCCTTTGCACAAAAAGAACTGCATAAACATTATTTCCAGTATGCAGAAAGGAATTCCTGATTTAGTGGCTGCTTATGTCTACATTATGTTGCTGCTACTGAGAACAAAATGGACAAGGTAGAACTGCATGTCTGAAAGGTTCCCTGATATTTCAGTGGGTCCCAGTAGGCAGAGTATGATCTACGTGTGGTGTTCTATGAAGCTTGCAAATGTCTCCGAAACATCATGTTGGTGATGTGTCTGGTTTCTGAATGAACAAATAAGCAGAAATTCAATATGGATGTAGAGTCAAGTACTTATTAATAACCATAGTTATCTCAAATATGAAAGGGCAGCTGCAAATGTTGTTGTTAAGGAGTTGCCTGTTTTTATCCATTAAAGAAGCAAATCTCTTTCCTGTGCCGTTTGTTACATGAGTCACATTGTGTCTGGTTAGATCAGCCTGTGTTTTATCAAAAATGCACACTGTGTGTGCTGACAAAGCCCAAAGCAATACAGTCCAGGATGCATTTTCAGCCTAATAAGTGGGAACCTACAGCTGTGTCTTCTACCAACAATGACACGCATTGTATTTGCTTTCCAACACGCAGCTTTTCACTGTGGGCTACATGTGCTGTACGCAGAAGTTACCTGAGTAGAATTCAATAGGCATTGAAAATAAGTGTGTACACAAATCTGTAACAGGATCAGGAGAAATGACATATCTCCATTTTATTCAATATTGGTATAATTATTATAGGTGTTCAATATAATATTTTGTCACAGTGATCCTGAAGTAGTCATTATATTATTGCAAGCTCTCTGATACAAGAAGATACAAGGTTTAAGGATTGGAATTTTGCATACTGGATAACATTGTAAATCCTGCTCCAGAAATAATTCTTAGTTACTAGGATTGAAGAAGGACATAGTTCGGTGAACTCCAGGCACAAAAGGTGGTTTATTCCCACTCGTTTGTACATGTGTTCTACCTCTACCTATCCCACAAATCCCTTTTCCCTGTTAATAATTTCAACATTCTTTGTACTTGTTACTTAAATGTTTTCTCTCTCATTTCTTCATTTTACTTCATGTGTCACCCAACCTCATAATAATCCATCTTTACAAAAAAAACTTTATGGAATACAGAATTGAAAAGATCTTAACAACTGCTTTTTTCCTAGACTTGAGTAGGCAATAGTGATACTATAACTCCTCTTTACCTATTAAATATTTAGCTATTACTAAGGAGGAAAGTGAACTTAAAGTCACATAACAATATGAGTTCCATCTAAGACTAATCATCTTCCTTTTATTTCCTTCTCCCTTTTTTTTCCTTCTTACCTCCTTTCTTATTTCTCTCCTATACTTTGACTACAAACTCTTTGGAGAAGGAGCTATATTTTTATTCCTTTCAGTTACATCTAGTACGTGTATGCTGCTTCTAATAAGTAATGTCAAATAGTTCTTTTCTTACTACTACCATTCCAGTCTTCTTCCAAACCATCGGTCACACACATAGAGGTTTCTGAGGTCAGAAGCGCTAAAAGACGCTCACATATAGGCATAGCTTAATTAGAACATGCATCTAGGAAGAAGCTGCCAGGACCTTCCAACACTTCTGCAGAATCTGGTGAAAGATGGGGATAGCCCTGAATGATGGCAAAGCAAACTGTGAAATGCAACACAAATAAACCCATAAGAAAACCCACATAGATGCAATCAGCTGCTTTTGCACTTCTTGTGATCCTCTTCTACCTATAAAGGAGAAATCTCAGCACATGAAAGAGTGAAACTTTGGCCATTCATATGAATTTGCAATCATTATGCTAATCAGCAAATAAAGACAACATAATCCCTTGATCCATATTAAACAAGTGTTCTCAGCAAACAAAGCCTTTTCATCTCAGAAAATGGACACATTTCTGATAGTTATAGTGTACAAATGCCCTTTCCTTGTCTTCATGAAAAACAATGTTTTTTTTTAGTAAGCACTTCTTAGCTGCTATTAAAAACATTTTTTTGTTTAAAAATATTTCAGTTTCATTTTAAAAACAAGGCAATGCTTGCAACATGTTGCATTTGGAAAATTTTGTCATCATATTCCAATTTCTGATCATT
The DNA here is from genome assembly GCA_013397075.1 of Rhabdornis inornatus. Taxonomy (NCBI): domain Eukaryota; kingdom Metazoa; phylum Chordata; class Aves; order Passeriformes; family Rhabdornithidae; genus Rhabdornis; species Rhabdornis inornatus. The sequence continues at coordinate 12,566 of VWZS01002396.1, read as the reverse complement.
AATATTAATAAATTAAATCTGTCACTGTAAGACTATTTGTTTCCTTCCAAAAGGGAAAAAAATCCTTTATGTATATTTATTACTATATTTGAACATTCTTTACATGAATGCCTATTTATTTCTGGATTATGCAGGCCAGTAGTTAGAAAAGAAATCAGATTTTAAGAGACTGTAACAGTTGTGCTAAGTTTCATTAGAACACCTGCACTGTCTGTGGAGAAGAGTAGTCAATAAAATCAATGACATCCATCTTTAAATAAAATAGAAAGGCAAAATGAATTCGTGATGTACCGGATAAAGGTCATGTGCTAGGGACGTTCAATATTTTAAAACCATAGAATAAGAAGACAAAGTCAATCTCAGAAGAAAAATCAAGACCTGTCTCTTCTTCTATACCATGGCTTCCTTTCTCTGCTTTTACTGACCTTGATGCTATTTTTCATTATGTTACATGTAGTTTGCTGTGTTTGAGGAGGCTTCTGCACAGCATCACAACTATGCAAGATTTGTAGATGCCATTTTTCTGTCTCTAAAAGACAAACATGCACTTGCTTGTGATACTGAGGCTTATTTGTTTTCAGTGACTGCTTTGCATTCAAAACCAGAGTTGGAATCTGTAAACCAAGTTAGTATGAGGAAGAAGTATTGAGAAGGAAAGGAGAAGGCAATATGACCCTGTATAATTTCTGTCCAAATACTTATTCTTTTGTACAAAAGGATTTTTTCACAAGTGGAAAGTAGTATGATCCAATCATCTGCAAGACGAATACAGCGCATTACTTTTTCTTTAAGAGGCAAAAGATGACAACCTTTGGATCACCAGATACTGCAGGAACAACAAAATACTACCTTCTACCCACCAGAGCTTCCTGTGGGAGGTGCAAAAACCAGTGTGTTTGGCAGATGCTGCTTGTAAGAAGGGAGGGAGCACTGTTGAATGGAGACACGTAGAGTGGTCCCAAACCCCAAGGGTTACCTCATTTACTGTTTTGCTTGGATCATTCATGCTTTGGAGGCATGACACCAATTTCTCACAGTGCAAGGCAAATACAATCATTGTTGAAATAGCTCAGTGCACAGTGAAAGCCAATTAATCCATGCACTTGGGAAACTAGTAGAGAAGGAAATGTCTTCCTCTCCCTCAGTGGAAAGTTAACCTAAAACTCTAAAACATTAACTTTAACCTAAAACATTGTCACAAGAAGAATGTTTCCAATAATGTAAAATCTGAGGTCTGGCAAAGCAAAGACTTATTTTTAATTATAAGGCAGCTGTCCCTGCCCAAATTAATTGTTGGATCAAACTTAGTCAACTACACCAAGGCATAAAGTATCTTGGTTTCACTTGTAACATATGTTCTGCCAAGACATCGCAGTATAAAATGCACAGACTTTTGTTTGTGACTAGATAATACTATACAGTGTTGTTTTGGGGGCTTTTTTCAAGAGATAGTTATTTCATATGAACAGTGGTCCATACTGGAATATATTAGGGACATGGTTTAGTGGTGGACTTGGTAGTCCTAAGTTAATAGTTGAACTCCATGATCTTAGAGGTCTTTCTAATCTAAATGATTCTATGATTCTATGATCCAATATTGTGCAAAACTGCTAAGCTGTTAGGAGTGGAGAGCCAACTGGTAGTTATTAAATTAAAGTGCTCTCCAGGCCAATTTTTTGCAGATAAATATATGTAAGTCACTTTTATTTGAAGCTATAGAATCACAGGATCACAGAATCATTCAAGCTGGAAGTGACCTTGAGCAATCTCTATTCCAATCTCCTACTCAGAACAGGGTCAGCTGCTCAGGTAGCTCAGGATTTCATCCAGTTAGATTTTGAACACCCCTGAGAGTGGGGAATGCAAAATCTGTTCCACTGCTTGACTACTTGTGAAAAAAGAGTTTTTTGACATCCAGTCAAGCCTTTTTTTTCAACTCCAGTCTGTTGTCTCTTATCCTCCAACCAAGCCCCATTGTAAAGGGTTCAACAATATCTGCTTGCTGAACCTCCCTCCCAACCCCTGCCACATCTGAGGGTTGCTGTAAGGTCCTTCTGAATCTGTCTCTGCCCCAGGCTGAACCACCTCTGGTGCCTTAGCCCCTCCCCGACAGCTGCGTGCTCCATCCCCGACAGTCTTGGTAAATCTTGCTTTAGTTTACCAATGTCTTTCCTTTACTGGGGTGCCTAAAACTTAACCCGTCTTACAGATGCACTTTGACAAGTGCTAAGTAGAGCAGGATGCAGCAGAAAACAAAAATATTGCCAGGCTGTGGTTGTAAGCACTGTGCCAAGGCTATCCCTATTTCTGACTGGTCAGCATGCAGATAAGATTATTAAGTTAAGAAAATTTTGGCTCACTTGCTAAAACTGATACTTTCACTCTTAAAACATCTACTTCCATAATTTTTCTGGACAATCAAGTACTTCACTTTTGCTTTGCTACAAGTACAGATTCTGAAAACAATTCTGCAAAAAATAACAAATGAAAAATTTAAGCTTTGCAATAATGGCATAACTGAGAGAGAAACAAAGTGTCATTGTTACTATCCAGAGAGAACTGACCATGCTGAAAGTGTAGGGTGTTTCCCCGGTAATACAGATACTCATGATTTATTCTTTCTTTCTACAAGACTCACCCAATCCTTGGAAGCACATCTACAAATACTGTTTAAATAAACCTTTGTTCCTTAACAACTGTGTCATTATATAATATCTTCAGTTAAAGAATAATGTGACCTAAAACATGAACACTCACAAGTTTGAATAAATGTATGATATTTAGTTAGATAAGCCCTCAGTTTAGACTCTGATATTTTTGTGAAGTAGCCTCCTGCACTTACAGGCAGAGGCACACACAGAGATACTATAGCTTTCTGGAAAAATGATACAATTCACAAAATTGTTGCCGATCTCTAAATATCCCTATCTAGTGATTAGATTTGATTCCAAAATTTTAGTACCTCCACTGCAGACAATAAATGAGGAAATAATTTTAGTTATGAAGAGAGTAAGAAATTCTCTGACCTGTGGGTATGTAACCATTTTTGGTGGGGTGTGTCTAGTTATTGAATAGAAGACAAAAGTTTTTATACAAAACTGTTTTCAGTGCTGAAAAAGGCTCTAACATTTCACAGGTTTTAACAATTTTCTTTCACACTTGGTCTTAAAACTACTGAGGACATTTCTGCAGCTTCAAAATTTGATTAAAAATTTAATTATGATTAGGAAGCTAAATTATTTTTGTGCTCATATTCCCCTTTTTCACTTACAAATTCATCTCAATTATCATTCGATACAATCTAAATAATATTCTCTAGAGATTCAGCTTCTGGGTTTGTATTAAGACACGCTTATATTAAAAATTAGTTATATTTAAAAACAGTAGAGCATATCATACCTTGACAGAGAAAAGGGTTTATTTGGTCAGCTTTAAAATATATGTCCATGCTTGTGTTTTTCAGGCAGTTTTGTCACACCACATCTAAATAAGAATGCAATTTCTTATTAAACATATGAGATGTGACAAACAAAACATCAATGAGCAGTAACAACAAATGGTGACAAATGAAAAATGACAGCCTTCTCCAGAAGCTTCCTCCAAATTGATTTCCCCAAAGATTTTGTATCTAACTTCTCTTTGGACACTCCTTGTTTATGATATCTTAGGATATGTTGTACTTTTGATTGGAAACAACTGCTTCCAGAAGGTATCAAATAACAGAATGCAAGGTTTTCATTGTCCTTAGTCTTCTAAGACCATTCTCCACACATGGCAGCACATCTTACTCGGGATGTTGCCAAAGATTAAGGTGACATCTTGATATTGAAGGTGATTATTGGCACACCAGTTTGGGTAACACATGTGTGTAGAACAGCAGGGGAGAGGCCACAGCTAAAGGCTTCTTTTTTATAGCTACAGGTAAAGATCTTGTATAGATAAAGGATTCAAATTGCAGAGGGAGTAATGTCTTAGTCAAACTTATGATTCCAGTATCTGCAATCTACTTATGGTTATGATCTCTCTATAAAAGGGTGGCAACCCTCTAAGAGTGCATCATGCAAGAGTAAAATAGATGTCACTGACTGCTTGTGCACAAGCGAAGTAAAAGTGCTAGAGAACCCAGAACTGCCTGACCAGCCCAAGTGACAGAACAACCCAAGCTAGTTTTGGCCTGTGTGAACTACCACTCACCTGAACTACTCCTGGGCACATTCGGGAGTGAGCACAGGCCAGCAACTCTTCCCATCAGGCATCTGACTTTGGGGCTGCAAGAGGTTTCAATGGTTTGGGCATGGGCTGTGCCCTGACAGCTGATCCCTATGGATGAGATGGAGGTCCTGGGAACATTTGATGGACAGGTTTCACTTCTACTGCTCTGCCCATGCAGCAATTGCAGGTCAGCATGCCCTGCTCCAAACTTGGGGAGTGCAAACCAGCACATATGGCCTGCCTTTCACAAAAGCTTTGTAATGTAAGCTCATCCCTGCCATGATATAGCCATGGCTTTGGGTTGTTTCCTAGAATTTTCAGGATATGTCCAGGTCTGGTTTTGTCATGCCATGTGTAAAGCTTATTATCAGATCACTTCCCAGGCAGCAGGATCACCTGTTATATACTTGTTATATATATATATATGTGTTTGATAATTATCAAAATTAAAATCAGAGATATGCTTTGCTCATGCCATGTCTGACGGCTTTTCCTAAACTCTGACCCTTTAGGAACTGTTAGTTTCTCTGTAGAAACATATGCTTTGAATTTGTGCTAGTGTGTGTTCAAGTGATTTGCTGTAGACTAATTAGATAATTTAATTGACACAATTAGCAGCAATATTTGTGGAAACAGCACATAGTGCTTCACTTCTTGTGTCCTTGTTTTTGTCATGCCAATTATCCTCTGCTTTTCTAATCAAATGATTTTATAGGAGACCCACAATGAAATACAGAGTGTGACATGAGACTTTATCATTAAAGACAAAAATTCAACTCCTTGCCTTTCAAGGAGGTATTTTGAGACTAATCACTCTTTCTTATGCAAATAATTTATTACACCATCCTGGCACATAGAACCACTTGTGAGGTTTTTTTTTTGGTTTAAAAGAAAATGCCTAGTGTTCATCAGAAAAGGAGGTGCTGATAGTGCTGAATAAAGAGAACAATAGTGCTGCAGATACTCTAGAAGATTCCCCACTGGGCTCTGCTGATAGAGTTGAAGTCTGACCTGCAGTGCCCTCTGCTATTTTATTGTCACTGGATGCCAATTAAGTTCATCACTAAAACTGCAGCAACCTGTTCACCACGGTTTGATATCTGCTGAAAAAACCATCTCATTCCGATGCAGTAGTTCATGAATGAGTGGACCAATATTCACCTGTTCAGCACACAATAAAATTGATTTTGAAATCAAGTAGCTGTATCTTTTATCAGCAATGTCCATTTGTTCTATAAAGAGAAACTAATACATCTGCTTAAACTGATGTGACAATCAGAACATGATGCCATCCCAAAATATCTGTGCACTGTTTTCTAGGATAGAAATAGACATCTTGAGGCAGGAGCACCCCAGCTTTGGTGTGTAAGCTGGTGCTTGTTGCTGTTGTAAGTGGTTTTCAGAATTCTGCTCTGCAATAAGCCTACACATCTGACAATGACACTGGGAGTGGTGAGTATACACACAGCTGGTCATGTGATAATTCAGGCATTTATGGATTTGGAAAATATCATAAAAGGGAAGGTGTTGTATATCTACTCATGATATTTCTGCAATGCACATGTGTACACCAGATCATGAGGCAAGGGTATGACAAATTGCTGGGGAGAAGTTACAGCATGAGACAATGACATGGTCCCATCATAGACTCTGTGGCTAGCACTGCCTGAAAGATTAGGCATCTCTGTTTTGAGTTGATTCTAATAAGGAAGCCGAGTGCTGAGTACACAATACACAAATTCTTCCCTTACCACAAAGATTTTATTCTTATGGGAAAATCGTTGAGAGGATGAAGCTAGATGTATCTTATTTTGTGCTAGTGATTTTGTAACACAGCACTAATTCTTAGTCTGCACCACATAACACAATTGTAAAACAGAAATTATAAATTCTATAATGTCCTTCAAGTAAAAGAACTCAAATATATTAGTTTTGTTTGAAAGTAACCAAATTTGTTTTATTTCCGTGTATTTTCTTTTCAACATCTGGACCTCAATTAAGAAGAAAAAATAATGTGTTTATAAGTCTGCAGAGTTTTCTCTAGGTTTTTTTTTTCTGTGCTGCTGCAGTACTTTTCAGTTGTAGCAGCTATTTTATGAACTCATGAGCTAAGCAGTTCCAAATTGGAAATGTACCAACCACTCCTACTATTCAACAAAATGTTTTCAAGAGCAGTTAAAAATACCAAAGAAAAAAAAATATCCAACCCTCATTGTACATCAGATTCAAGCTTAGTAGAAACAAAAATAATCCTTTTGGGATCTAAGTTGTCAAATAATAAGTTTAGCATTCTCAATCCACAGTCAACTCTTGTTTACACTGAGAATTTCTAAGAAAGAAATTTTGATGGCTCTCCTGTCCTGGTATTGTCATTTGTGAGGGAGCACGTGTAGGCAAGAGTCCACTATCCACATTTATTTTTACCACCATCTTTTTCTTTTCTATGCATCTTCATCTGGTGGTAAAACCAGATTTGTTGGAAGGAATCTAGTCCTCAACATAGTTCATTTTCAAGCAAGCATAGAGGCTGACTAAACTAGTCCAAGCAGCTAACTACCTTTTTATGATTTCCAGATCAAACACAAGGACAACATGTTTTAGATGAAGTCTCCAGCTGTTGCTGGAGATTGAAGACTGTAATGATACTGGTATAAGTGATCTTTCCCACACCCGACCAAATCTTCTGGCAATAAAGTTTCTTGCTGTGATGCTACTAGCTGTTTGATGATGAAACAGACAAAAATGAAATCAATTTGGTAACCTCTTAAAGAAAGCCTGTAGGTCTGCACTGGTCTTTAGTTTGATTTTCTCTGAGACAGGCACTTACAGTTCATACCTGTGGAGTAAGAAGTACATGAGAAATAAAGATGGTGGGATGGAGGGACATTACTATTTAACACTCTTTTAACTCTTTCAAAGCTGTCTCCACCTGAGGGTCTGAATTATGTGTCTAATATTAACACACCCTTTCAGGCCCACAGTATTTTTGTTCTGTGATAACTAAGATTCCCACCACAGAATATCCACACGCATCTCAGAGTGAATGGTGTTATAGATACCAGAACTATGTTGTACCTTTCCCTCTTGTCTGAAACTTATTCAAAACTCTGAAATTCACAGCAGCATCTATATGCTAATGTAGCTGGTGTCCTACTTAAATTCATTAACTGCAATAAACAACAAAGTTATAGCCCTAGGTCCAATAGAGGACTTCAGCATCTCAAAAGAGGAAAACAACAATGTCTTTCAGGCACTGCTATCCAATCTCGTATCCACGAGGATTTATGCAGTGTACAATACAATGTGATCTCTCCCAAAATTACCAGGTATCACTGAAAAACACTGAGAAAGGGAAATCTCAGCTCCCATGCTTCATTTGAACGAAGGAAACCTGAGTCCATGAAATGTTTGCTTTCATGTACCCTTGGAAGAGTAGAGTTCACTGCATTGCTTTCAGAAACTAGGTGATTTATAAGAGTTGTGCCCACCATTTAGAGAGCAGTTTAGTTCACCTGGAAACTCAGAGAATTGCTCAGGCTTGGGTAACAAAAGGTGGAAGGGGGCTGAAGTTCTCCTCACTAAAGTAACCTAAGCTGTAGACTGATCCCTACCAGTTCTGTGTAGGAAGGGGATTAAAAGCAGAAGTCTGTATAAAAGTAGGTATCTCACCCACTTATAGGTGGGATTTAGAGCTCCTCTTTTCTAAGTGAATCTTCAGTTAAGCCAGGAATGTCCAACCTACTTATCTCTACATGAGAAAAGAATCTTCATTTGGTCAAAAGCCATATGATAGCTTAGAGAGCAGAGAAAGCCACTCCAGGAGTGGCTATGAACAGAAGGTGACAAGTACTCTTCAGGGGAGACACTGTCCCACTGCAGATCAGACCCGGTTCTAGCAGTTCCCACTGGCCAGAACTGAGATATACCAAATATCCTCATCCACACTTAATCTGATGCCACTAAAATTGTCCTCTCACTTTGGATCATTAAGATATTATATTAACTGGTCACAGACACAATCCCTTACTGTGTTTAAAACCTGAAGTAAATAAAAGTGCATTGTTAAAACCAGATCCTGTCAAAGCAAGTTGTCCACACTTAAATAAATTGAACAAATTGTGACTTCTGCAGCATTCTACCTATCTTAATTCCCACTGGGTTTTAAGCAAGAGCTGTTTACCTAAGCCCCCAGCCAAAACAGTACAATAAGTACCTGGAGAATGAAATAGAGAATGATCTGAGCTTTCAGGGCTCCTGTTCTTAGGATATATTTGCAGTATCATGTTTAAACATCACCATTTTAGGTCTAGGCAGAATTTCAGATTCTGCCTAAATCATGTTTTAGCACATATTATGTTGTTTGGTTTCTTGATATTTTTATGCTATTTCTTTCAGCCAGGTCATCTTCTGTTTTAAGTAAGTCTATTATTCTCCTTGAACGTTTAGGGCTGGAAAGCCAAGAGAGGAAGAGGATAATTTCTGTCCTCTGTCTTCTTCTTCTTGAAAACTCCTTCTCTGTTATGTCTTTTGGGAAGTCAGATGTTGCACTGAGGGCAAAATCTGATCTTAGTCAAATCAAAGAGAGGTTTGCATTGACTTCTCTGGAAATAGTATCAAGTCCTTAACATGATTTAACCCACAAAGAACAGCTTTCTGAATCTGATTAAGCACATTCTGTAATAATTGTTCTGACAACTTGTACCTTCCTTTCCATGAGCTGACAGTGAGCTCTGGGGTAATGTGGCTCCCAGTTAGATGGAGATTAAGTGATGCAGGAGATGTTATCTCATCTTTGACCTTCAGTACCACCTCCAGAGTGAGATACATTACTCCGATCTCTGGAAGGGGAAATCAGTCATGTTTTGCTGACTAAAACTCCCTTTTTCTTAGCAAAATTACAAAAATACCTCAAGGAAAAAGGCGTACGTTATTGCTTTGCACCGGAGTTGGCAAAACTGCACATTTTGCCTGTTTGGATTTGAGATTTAACACACATCTCTGCACAGCCCTCCCCCTCCTCAGTGTTCTTCTGAACAGAATATCAATGTCACCAGAGAGGAGTCATCTTTCCCTTTTTTTTATTTCTCCTTTTCTGCTGTTACTCCTCACTGATTTTAAATTTCATTTACTTTGGCAAGAAGGCTTTTCTTTTTTTTCCTTTAAAAGTTTTAATCCACCTTGTAACACCACCCAAAAAGAAGCGAAATTAAGCTGCAGTGTGTACTAGGAGAGAAAACCTACTTTATTTATCACCCGGTCCTACTTCACCGTACACTGACCTAATTAGAGCCCACACCATGCGGGGTAGGAGGAGCAGCAGGAGGAGCGCTTCTGCCACCTAGTGATTCCTGTCCGCCCGCGGTCCCCAGCAGAATCCCTTTGTGGGATTGGCATTTTCCTGTCCCCAGCACTCGACAGCAAATGACCTTCCCCAGCCTGCCTGCCTGGATGCCGGGCTTGTCTGCGTGCTGCTCTCTTCTCCTCTTTTGCTGCTCCAAAACAGCTTTCACGGGTGAATTCTGAGCTACAGCTGGCTGCACTCAGTAAGGCAGGTGGGGGTTTAAAAAATCACTTGGAATGATGTAAAGCACAGGAAAAAAAAAAAAAAAAAGAAAACAAAACCCAGAATGTTCGAACAGTGCTAATGCATGTCTGAAAACAGAAAATATTTTGTATGCACAGACATAGGCTGGGGCTTTCAAATGGAGCACAGAGAGCTGGGTGCCACTGTGGCTGTCACAAATTGGATGCACAAATAATTTGAGTCTTAAGCATTTGTACAAGATTTTGCTTCTCCCTCTCCTGCAATTATATTTTTGTTAATCTTAATCTTGTAAACTGACAGGTGATCATGCACCAATTAGCCTATTCATTTATAAAAACATTTTCAGCATGACCATCTTGGAATGAAAATGGAGAACATAAATATTTTCCTATTGCTAGAGACATAATAATATTACAGAACAGAACCAAATTTGACTGTTTTTTTCCATTATTTTTCTTTCAAAGCATGTCAATATTTTATTTCAGAACTGCTCCGAAGGTCATTTTTCTTAATTGGGATGTTGGTGCTAAATTAAATTTGCGCCATTGACACCACCTGCTATGCATAAGTGAGAGTATGTGAGTTCTTAAGGATTCCTGTAAGCAAATTTGAACATTTTCCCCCAACATGTGCAGATCAGGGGAAACATCAGCTATTATTTTAAACTCTGTTTATATAAAAACTTTCATCCTTTTTTCAATTGCTCTAGTGAAGGGGTCCAATACAACCAATTTCTATACTTTACTTATATTTTCACGTAAATCCTAGTGAATTAAAATTGAGGTTTCAGCATGTAGTGTTAAACAATTAAAAAAATACTCTGACAATTGCCTCCACAATTTCCAGCCATTTCCAGTCATGTTTTTTGGGCATCCAAGACAGTATGTCCAGGGGTCTTTTAAAAAATGTGAAATGTATTCTGCAAATTTACCTTCTCATTGTAAGGAATATTATCACTATCTTTCACAAAGATTTCACAGTGAGCCACTGATGTTAAACAGGGGATTAATAACATTCACTCTGCTCTCATGAATGCTCAGGTAGTCCAGAAAGGTGCCTGGTTTGAATGTGACATGGTTTCCTTCCAGATCATATTCCCCTGCTGCCTCCCCAGAGGTGCCAGGTTGCTGAGGCAAGGAGGGAAAGAAGGCTCCTGCCACAGAGCCAAAGTACAGCCAAAGGGCTCGTGTCCCCACAGGCACAGGCACAGTTTTTGCCTTTTCTGCTTTGCAGAAATGCTGAGCACTCCTGTTTGTAGCTAAATCTGTGCTCCACATTTAAATAGACTCCTCTGTCATACCTTAAGATGCATATAATCACATTTTAAACATCTCAGATTAGCCACTCCACATTCAAGTACACTTTTCACGTTTACCTCTCTGTTCCTCAGTTCTCTGTGCCTAAAAAAGAGGCAGTGCTCTCAACAGAGGTGTTGTGATGATAAAGGAATTGTTTATGAAGCACTCATATATATCAGTGGTAAGCACTGTAGAAAAAATAACATGAAGAACAGGTCAAAATTGTGTGCAGTAGATAACTTGCAGGAGTATGCAATGAACAGGGACAGAAATATGTTGGAAAATGTTGGCTAAGGGAGCATTATGTATTCTGTACTTTGGCTGGAGCAGGAGTACTATAATACTATAGAAATATATTATGTAAATAATATATCTGTAGACTATATAATATTCACACCATAGGAAACCTACATAAAATTATTAAAATTGAAGAAATGGTTTCACTTCTGTCCGACATAGTTACAGATCTACTAACATTCTAGGATCTTAAACATGTTTCTGGTTGTCTCCTATGTTGCTTGTCCTACCATAACCATTGTTGTGATCTTACAGGTTCAGTTGAATTAAAATCTTCTTGGTCTTTCTATAGAAATCAATGGATAGAGATTACTTGATAATGCAATCTAGAAATCTTCCTTTGATACATTTCTGAGTGCCTTAATATGCTTAATTTTGACCCTGTTTATTTCCCTGAAATCTTAGTTCTTTTTAGAATGTATTTTTGATATCTGGTTATATATATACACTATGACAGGGTTAGGCACCATCTGATCTGTCTATGATGCCAGACATTTTATAAATATATCAGAAAATAAATAAAACATCTCCTCTCACCCGTAGAAGTTAGATCAAGAATGCTTCCATTTGTTGGGTTTTGAGTGTCCTGTATTGAGGAGAGGTAGCATGGTAAAAGTTGAAAGGGGTGATATTTTCTGTTGTGTTATGAGGGCAGCCAAAGAGAAGGTTACTCTGAAATTATTTGACAATCATCCATGGCTCTTAGTCTTTTCCTGGAAAGGGTTCATTCCTGGTTTCATTTACATGATTGTTCAGTGCAAATCCTGAAATGGATCTAGGTTGGAAATTACATTCTCAGCACAAATTATTTTACCTGACTTGCTGTTTTAGACAGCTACCAACTACCCATCCATCTTATTGGTTTTGATATTATTGCTTTAGTGGAAAAAATATTTATAACTTTCCAAGTACATAGAGATGTTTTTAGAAAATCAGGAAAGGCTTCAAACCAAATTTGATATTCAACTTTGAAAAAAGGGAGGGAAAAAAATGAAATTTACTTTTAAGTCATGGGATAAGGCAAATATTTGAGAGGGAACTCAAAATCTGTCTGTCACAGAAATTCAAATTCAACTGGAATTTGAGCCTCAAAGATTCAAATATTAGTGCCTGATTTCTTCACATATTGCCTAAGTTTTCTGAGTTCTGTTTGTACACTGAGTTAACTTTGTACAAAATATGTAGTAAGTGTAAATATATATATATATTTAATA
>VWZS01002395.1:0-150609 GCA_013397075.1 Rhabdornis inornatus | reverse complement strand
ATCCTCCAGTTTTTGATCAGAAATAATATTCTCTACCAAAATCACCCAAACAGTTACTAGAAGAAAAAAAAAATTTCCTTCTTTTTCAGTTTTTTCTGATGGAACATCATGTAGCAGAAGAATTTCCACTTGGATCTGATTGCAAATGGAAATTAAAACCATTTCATAGAATTAGAGGACTCAGTAAGCAAAAGTCTCTATGCTTTAGAACATTAAACAAATTTGCAACAATAACCTGGAGAAAAATTACCTTATTTTTTAAAATTTCTGTTGACATCCTTGCACTTATGAGAAGCCCAACAATAATATAGCAAAATTTTAGGGGAAATAAATACGTTTTAGAAAAAAAAAAGAAGAAAAGAAAGAAAGAAATAGATTGCCTAGAAAGTTGTTTAAAAGTAGGAAGCTTAGCAAGCCTAGCAGAAAAATTCTATGGGAAACACATCTTTATGGGAAAAACTTTCTAAAATGCTAACTGTTCAAATTTTTACATACCATGAGTAAAATCAAAATTCCTACACGGAGACAAGTATGAACATTAAATATAACCACAGAGAATATTTATTTTATATTTTCTGGGCTTCCAGAATCATGGAATATTTTTAAGAAAAAATGGTAGGCACAAAATAAGTGCCTGTAATATGTTTCTCTGCTGTGGAAACTGCTACTCAGCAGTAAACAGAAGTAAAAATAATTATTTCCTGTCAAAAAAATTTCAACTTTACATTTTATCATTCCAACAGTTTTATTAAACAGATGACAATATTTTGTTCTCACAACTTTGAAAGCAGAACCATATGAATTAATAGCTAATTCAGATTTAAAATTAATGAGCTTTACCACGTTGACTTCTTTCCAATTTTCTTGAATAGAATTTCCTCTAAATAGTCTTTCAAATAATGCAAAATCTTCTAAGTCCCAGCTGAGTAACAATGAAGTCTCGTTAGTCTTTGTCACCCCATAATCACTCATGCTACATTTTAAACAATCAACATAAATTGCTGCCTTGGGAAATTATTTTGGAGTTATGGGAGAAATATGTGCCAGTTTAAGTTGTAGTTTATTCTTGTAAAGCATTTTACACTAAAGAAGTCTTACTGGGCATACGAGAGTGTTTTCTTATTAAATTACTTTTTTTCTTCTGCTAAGTGTGGATTACTCCTGACATGCTAAATCCTAACTGCCTACCTATTTTATAACAGCTCTATTTAAAACCAGCATTTTTCACAGAGGTGATAATGTAGATTTATATATATTAAAGGAATAGAATACTTCGAAGCAATGAAAATAATAGAAAAAAAGAAAAAAAACAACCAACAAAACATGCAGAGATATTTTTTTTCACAAGGAAGGAATTTCACAGGACAAGTGCTTATTTCAAGGGATTTCTTTAATTTTCCCCGTACCTCATTATCAAGTCATCTGTTTCTGGCACTTTGACAGCATTTATAATGGAGCCCGCCCCTTGTTTGTTGACCTACCAATTAAGCAAAACTAACAAATAAATCAGAATCCACCTCTGGGCAGTGGGCCAGCACAAATCTCACCTACCACTTAGATGCTGTTTTTGACTCATTTTCAGAATAGACTGCAGCTAAGTATGTCCTTAATGGATGTTTTCATTTTACACAAAGATTCAATTCGTGTCTTATCCTCCACTACCACACATTCTATAATATCTTGTTTCATGTAGTTTACTATTTTGGCAGTAGTTTTTGTGCTACAGGATTAGAGTATGTTTTCTAAATCCAGTCAATGCCCATCATTAAATGCAGAAAGAGAATTGTTACCATGTTGCAGTATCAACTCCCTGTAAATAGGAAAGGTGCTGACTTAGATTTAGAGGGAATGCAGATAGCAAGCAAATTTTACAGAGACAAAGTTGGAAGACTAATTACTCCTTGGTTTACCACTGAAATTATGTCATCAGGGAAGAGAAGGTGAAATGTGGCAAATCCACAAGGCTTTTGAGCAAAAGAAGGTTTTAATTAAGGCTTCCACTTTCTTGCAGATCACCTAAGATACACTTGTATCTTTGCAAGAGTAGGTTCAGGTGTAGGCACCCAGAAGTTACACATCTCATGAAGACAGAGACTGAGACAACGCTGTCAGAAGGCTCCCATCAGGATTATTTTCTATCCTTTCTTTGAGTGTTTCTTTTCCTGTACCTTGGGAGGGTATGAACAGAATAGTTGACTAAAAATATGGGATTTTGGTTTTAAAAGTTTCGACTGAATTGCTATAAAATGGAAATTTATGTAACCTCAAATATGGAACCATGTTCTCTGACCAAATAGTATTTATCCCATGCAAAAACTCATCTGTTTTAACACACAACAGAAAGACTCCAGTACTTTAAACCAAATAATTAGCTTCTTCCTGGGCAAAAATCACAAATTTGAGATATATACCATTTGAGTTCTTTATGCCATGCATCGTTCATCCTAAGAGCACTGAAAGGATTCAGTCTCTCGTGAGAAACTGCTTGCTTAGGCACAAAGTTTTCAGACAAGAATCCAAACTACAGCTCTTCCATGGAAGGACATGCTTCCCTGTAGACTAGAAGAGCACAGTCTGACATATCTGTTCTTGCATAATTTTCTTTTGTGAGTCACCTTAGCATGTAGACTTTCGGGCATTTCAGTCTTTAGGAGCTTACTCCATAGAATCACCACCTGAGACTCCCTGAAAAGTATGGTATTCCATTAAGGGCTGAAGAGTAAGTAAGCTAGACTGAATTTTTAAATTTTGGATTTACTGATTTATAGATTATTAGATATCAGGAGAAAAAAAAAACCACAACCCAAAAAACTTTACTAATCTTCAAGTATGAAATAAATAAAATAGAGAGAAGACATTAATACATTTGAAATTCACAGTTTGCAGATGTCTCAGTCACCTTTAAGTCTTTATTTTTCTCTCACAAGCTTTGTAGGTCGTCAGTTCCTTCTCTGTCCCTAAATCTTAAAAAGTAGAAATTGAAGCTTCAAGATAAGAGCTCCCAGTTCCACACGGGGGATCTGGAAATATAGAGATTTCAAGTCCCCTAGAGAGTATCTTGGAATCTGACCCATTATGACATACCCAAGATCATCAGTCCTGCGACAGGGACTTCAGAGGTTCAGGGAACTCCAACTCTGGGCCCAAGTCAATTGCATTACCATGGTAGGGAACTTGGGACATAGCAGACACAGGAGAGCTGAATGACCCCAACATCCTTATGAAAAGACTGCCTAAAGCTTTAGAAGCCCAGATTTCCAACAGAACAACCATGAGAATGTTTACAAAGCCAGTAGGATTTGTTTTATTTTGTTTTTAAATAGTTGTGGTTTTGCAAGGCATTCGAAATAAAAGTAATAAAAAATATTGCACAACAAAAGTCTTGTTTTGCTGCACAGTTCCCTAACTAGCTCTAGTTTAAAGGATCTGCTCCTGTATACTTTCATCAGTTCTGTCATTCCCATATCCTTAAGCATTTGCAGAAGAAAGTTTTCAAAGAGCCAGGATGCTTTATTGAAATTTCTCATGAAAAGAGGAAAAAAATCTTTATAAAAGAGTTTGCAATTATTCATAGGTTTCACTTTTAGTTAGTTAATGATCCAATTCAGCTGTGATCAAAGCACAACAGCTAGATAATTTAGGATAGAAATAGAGTTAATTCACTTAGATACGATACTACTTTCTTTATGACTTTATTTCAATAGAGTTTCAATTAGTTATTAGGTTATTTTACTCATTACTCCAACAAGTTGTCTGCAGGCAGTTAACATGTCACTCCTCATGAAAACAGAACTTTTTTTTTTTTTGGCAGAAGGATGTTTTTAATATTTTCATTATGGAGACTTTTTAAAAAGTTTATGAAAAAAGTAATTAAACACGTGAAGCTCAGTGAATTGGAAATTTATTTTTGTTTAGGGGACTGAATGACAGTAATGAAAAAAAAGTCACCACTAGTAAGAGCCATTTATTGGTGCCTGACCCAGATTTCAGTTCTGATTGCCACACATGGATTTCCCTTCATAAGCTGCAAACCCCTCTCTGCAACACTACATATTGCATGAACTGCTGCAGAGATTTTTTGTTCTACTTTTTAAACCAATGACAACAATAGCCTTCTTGCCTTGATTTAGCTGTCCTCTGGTTTCTTGGCTCTTAAGTACCCATCCCTCAAACCAAAATGCAGTGGTAGTGTTAGAAATTAACTAACTTTTAGATACAATTAAACGGGGAAAAAGTCAACTAAGAAAAAGGAAACTTTAATAGTAACAATTCAGCCGAGCCAGGCGTCTATCTCTCTCCCCCCAGAGCCCAACACAGATACTTAACAAAAAAAATGGCAACTTTTTATAAACTTTTCTACCGGGGGTGATTCCTGTTCCCTTTCCTATGGATGGGCATACCAGAACTTCCATTCTCTCCCAACCACCTACTCTTCTGTCCCCTCCTCTCTCACCCTCCTTCCTTTTGGTCCTGTCTTCAACCTTGACCCTCTCCCAGCTCACACCACCACCAAACAACCCAACCAGAGCAAATCCAAGCCACAAACAACAGCACACAGAACCAAAACCTTTCACTCTTTCGCTTAACAACCTTTTGGCTTCAGCAAAATATGTCCTCACCTCTCACAGCAGAAAGCAGGGTAAGCAGAGAAAGGGGAAGGTTTCAGCTGTGGCCTTGCAAACCTCATTGCCTACAGGATAAGCAATTTAGACTACTCAGACATACTGGCCCTGGAGAAGCCAGGCAGAAGTGCTTACTGGAGAGAAGCAGAATTAACTTACCCTTCTAAATGTATTTCCCAAGAGACAAGATCCCACAAACTTTATCAGCCTAGCAAAAGTGCACAAGAGTGGGTCAAACCAACTCAGAGGAAGAATAATGAGCTTGACAGCCTGCACTGCTGGGAAAGGCATACAGACAGCTATGGAGACAGCCAGGCTGACAGGCTTTTTTATTGTTTTGTTTTTAACGGTAGTCTGATAAAGTAGGATGATCAAACAGAAATGCACATTCATAAAGCCATTCTCTGACTCTCTGAACCCTCTTCTCTGTTATTTATGGCAAGATAGGAGGTCAAATCAGAGAGGTTTTAGTTGATGAAGAAAAGCTGCAGGAAGGATTTGCTTAATTCCAGGAAAGGGGAAGTTTCTTCTTAAAAGAAAATTACTAGGCATACTAGTCCTTCTTAAGGACTAAGAAGTTCCCATCAAATTTGACTTACAAATGCAATTTTGCAACGGCAATTATTTTTTCTCCAACTCAGAGTATTTGACTTTTTGTTTTATTTTTAAAAATAGGTATTTTGAAGGAATCCTTTGCTTTTGGCCCAAATAGTACCACCATGCCTTATTCTGTGGTTGAAGAAGACTTCATTTTATTTATCCAGTGGGCGACTGATGGCAGTATGAAAATTCAAAAGATTTCCAGAAATTTTCAGAAAGTTGAACTCAAATTGAGAGTCATTCAGGTATCACAAGATTAAACTTTTTCCCTCAGGTACCCAGTACAGATGCAAATGCCATATGACCACTGCTGTAAGAATTTACAAGATGCTGATTCTGATTTACAGGATTCGCTTAGAGTCAGATTAACCTTCTCCTGTGACATTTTTAATCACAATGTGCCCAAATAAATGTTTAACATCATCATTATGTTGTCATCAATCTTGACAGTGTGAGGTATTTACTACATTTTTCAAGCAGTGTTTGGCACCTTACAAGACAGAAGTGAAATTTTAGCTTTTGGGATGGAAAGAAATGTAGTGCAAAAGATCAGTTGGGGAAAAAAAAAAAAAAAAGAAAAAAAAAATCAAATCTTGTACCATAAGGGATTAACTACCATGGGGAAAAAAATCCAATTCCCTGCTATCCTAAATACTTCTGTAGGAACTTCAATATTTCAGGAACAGATGATAATATATTCCCAACTTTTAGGCTCAACAACCCTGTATCAAGTGCTTAATTTCTCTATGGTGCAAGGCAAGTGTCAGATTCCCAAATTTTTTCAGATGTCATACCACTGTTATCTTGTCATTCCACAAATGTTTCTTCCACAGGCAGAGCTTATAATTGCATTCACATCATCCTCCCAACTGGTCCCATACAACCAAGGGACCTAACTAAGGGCAAAAGGTCTGTTAGTGACTGATGTTAGCTAAAAATAGAAACAGAAGTGGGCAGGGGGGAGAGAAAGCCATTTCAGTTCTGTGCTGAAAACAATTTATCTGTATCCAAACACTCTTCCACTCAAAACCAAAATAAAACACTTCAGTCAGTCCTATAGATTCTCTAAAGATAGAGAAAGGCTCTTTGAACCCAGGCTTCCCAAACACTGAATTAATGTATTAGCCAATTTCCCCCTTAAGCTAAGGAGGGTCAGATCTAAATCTCTCCCTTTCTAGAATAGCTTATCCATTCTGCTACAGCCACTTTGAGGAAATTCAGTCAAGTAGCAAAGGTTCTCTCTTTGTAGAAGAATCCATACTCTTTGGAGTGCTCAAGTATTTTATCTTAAAAATGCAATAAATAAGTACGCACAGAGTCCCTACAAAAACCAAACCAGATTGGAAGTGACTGTCTTCACAAAGGGATCAGGTAACAGCATTTATCTGTCAAGACTAGACAATGAATTAAACATTCACTCTTGCCTCTAAGCTATATTCGGAACAGAATCTGGTGTCATGAATATAGTAAACAAAAAAGCCTTAAGGAGAAAATGCATTCCAGTATTAAAATCCCCATCATTATGAATTCTTCAGAAAACAGTTTGAAAGCTAAAGGCTTTCCTTCATTACTTTTTTTTCATGGGGAAAAAAAAGTTACTAGCAACAGGGAATACAACCATCCAGCAGTATTATTTTGGACAGTTTCTAGTTCTGTAGTGCTTTATATGCTTAATAGCTCTCAATTAACTCAGGCAGAGGAAAGCAATTATGAAATTACTGTAGAAAATAGAACGCAGTACTCCATGCAAAAATTAAACCATACGAATATATTTGCCAATGCCAGACACTAAAAAGGAGCGTAGAAACGGATAAATCAAGGCTGAACCAACTGTATTTTGAGGGAGGGAGAGGACAAGAGGGTAACTTGTTTTCAGACTAAACTTGTCATACTAAGTGAACATCACAAATGAGTTGAAATTGCTAAGCATATAGTTTCTGTAGCTTGTCCAGAAAAGTTCTGGATGGTAGATAAAATTCTCTGATCATCACAGAAGCCAGAAAACTAAAAAGCACATCTAGAAAACCACGAATTTCAGCATCTAAGCAAATTCTAGTTCTCAAAAGCACAACAGAAAATTTCTGACCATAAGTTTTTGTAGGGTGAGGAAGCATCAGGATGGTCCATGCTTCTTTCTATCTGGGGGCTCACCTCCCTACCTTGCATTCATAGCTCATGACTGCATAGAAAGACTTAGGTTGCCCAAAGTTAATAGCTGAGCACTGACATTTTTCATGCTCAGGTCTGCTTTGGAGAAGAGTTTATTGAATAAAGTTCTGAGAAGTAGTCATTATGCAAATGCTGCATGAATATCTCCAGCAATATTAAACTCTCCAGCAAGTAGAAGTGTTCAGACTATTCAGTGAACTAAGTAACTCAATTCATCTGCCATTTATTAACCTTTTGTAATTAATGTTCTTACAAGTAATAAAACACAGGACAAAGTCACCTCAGAGAAGTATAACAAAACAACTGGTAGAGGGACAGCATCAGGAGTCAAAGAAAAAGTGTGTTACAAAGTAAATCATCATGTCTGTTGTAAATCCAAACCTGGATGAAATGGTTAATATCATACAAGTTCCGTGTCAGCTAGTCACAACCACAGCTCTGCTGGTCATCATAAAGGCTTGGTCTGTGGCTTCATTTTGAAATAATTTCCAAGTTAATTGGAAATGAGTGATTATTCACTAAAAACTAGTAATTATTCTAGTTTTACTAGTAATTATTACTAAAACGTTGTCTTTTTGAGGTTTTCCCTTCTGCATGTTGATTTTCTCACAGATAGGGAGTAGCTTTTCATTTCTAGGCTATATTTTTGGTCTAACTTCAGGGTGAATCTGAATATTGTTCTAAAGCAAGTTACAGGAAGCATACTGTGCTATTAAGATACTGTTGCTCAGTTGCTACTCTGTAGAGATGGATGATGAAAAGCACACTTCTACTCCTGCCCAGCAGGACCAAGAATTGAACTGGCCTCAATCACAACTAGAGCAAATCTCAAAGCTGCATTTGGTCAGTCAATTTATTTCTTTTGTGAGACAGGAGTTAGAAAATAGGAATAGGAGCAAGGAAGTTCAGAGCTTTACAAAGACAGGAAAAACACTTAACAACCACTGTCACAGGCTAAACAAACTGGACTTGGAGAAATTAAGTTATTGCAAGTTGTAACAAATATTTAGTTCCTGATATGGGTAGTGGCAAACCAATACAAAAAAGGAACAAACATTACAAGCTTCAGAAAAACACCTTTACACCCCATTTTCCAAGCTCAGCTTCACCCCAGGGGTGTATAGGCTTCAGGGTATGCTTATTGAGAGGCTGCTGTTCTTTTGGGGAAATACATACTCTTAGGGGAGTATATTCATTCCAGGGCACATAGATTACCTTGAGATTGCTTTTTCCTTCATCCTCTCAGACACTAGAAGATGGCTGCACAATAATCCGGAAGCTCACTTTTTGACTTTGCTGGAAATACTTAAAAATTTTTCTAGCAAGAGCCAAACACTTAAAAGGACTTATATCAAACTTCCAACTATTTGTTAATGATGGCACCTACCTGATTTTTTCTTGAGCTCTGAACCAATGTACACATTGAACCCATTTCTACTCTGCCTGCCTAAGATTGCACAGGTAGCCATCCCACTTCCTCATTTCTGGTGGGAAACACTGGGATAAGAATAGAAAACGAAAGCTGTTTCCACCAAATTCTGCCATTTTTCAGATTTCCAATGCAGAGCAATTCTTACTGCAGATGTAACTCAGCTGCACAGCACTTGAACTGTGTGCAGTTGCTTAACCTTCATTAGGGAAAATTTCAAGGTACAGAATCTAACTGCACAGGCCTAAGTCAGATACACTTTTGCTTTAAATCTCTGTACATTCTCTAGATTTTTTCAGGTTTTATTATGCAACAATGCATTTACTCCATATTTTAAAAATGCTCCCTTCGTACCTCCAAGTCAGCACTTACAATGTTATGGGAAGCATTAGGGGCTTGCCTGTAACATCAAAAGAATAGAAGTTGTAAAGCTGGGGGAAAAAGAAAACATTCTTTTTTTTTGTTACTTCTCTGAGCTGGTCACAGATTTCAGTGAAAAACTTCACAAGCAAAATGATTCCCTGTGCTCACTCCTGTTGCAGGATTAGAACCTCATTTCTTGTCAGTGAAACTTCATGAATAAAAATGACACTGAGCCTCTGCCCTTTATCCTCTACAAAGACATCTATGAAACTCTTTTATCCTGTTCAACCCATCAAACATATGCTGAGAAAATTTGACTAAATCTGCCAACAAACCAAGTTCTGTAATAAAATATAAATCTAGTTACTTGAAAATAAGGGCTCACAAGCCTTCAAAGGAAAATCATTAGGCAGCCTTATGAAAAAATCACTAAGGTTACTGATACCAAAATTCCAACCAGAACCCAGAAAAATCACAGATTTCTTTATAGCAGCAGTTGCTTTGAAACATAAGTTATGGAATAACGTGGTTACAATGAAAAAATACAGCAAAAATGCAGAGGTTTTGAAGTTATGCAATCTTTAAAAAGATGTATTCTGAAAGTGGATTTGCACTCACATGGAATAAGAAATTGCAAAGGAGATACAACACACCAATCTTTATGTTACTCATCCTCACTCTTGCACTTTGTCTTTCACAACCATCTTTCATTTTACTGTTTAAACTCACGTGAATCTGGCAGCTCTCTGAAGAGGCAGCTGTGTTTGCCAGGAGGCTGGATACAGGCTCACAGATGAGAGTATTAGAATTAGAATTCACCCAGAAAAATTAATCACATCCACTGAAGTTTCTAGTCAGGTGCCTCTACCTGTGAGAGCAGATAGTTTTAATATATTAGGGGGAGGAGAAAAAATAGACAAGCATTAAAAAAAAAAACTGAGAAGTAAATTCTTCTCTCACTCTGCTTATTAGTTACTTTCACATGTATCCTGTAAGCCCAGGCTTGTTTATCCAGCTGGTCTTTATTTTCTCTCAAAAAAGAGATTTTTCATACTGAGACACAAACTTTGTTAATCTTAAGAACTATATAAGTGCGTTTGAAATGTCTGTGCTTCACTAAATATTGTATTATGACAAGTGGAAGATGTTACTAAAGTTACTAAGCTGTTACTGATAGTCAGGTGTTTAATTATTTTTAGTTAAAAGAAGTTGGAAAAAAAAAGAAGTGAGATAAAATAAGTGAAAGACCAGTTATCAAAGTATGGTTTCACAAAAGAGAAAGATGGTAGTGGGTTTGGGCAGAAAAGATCAGTTGTGGAGTTTCTCAAGGCTCAGTCTCGTGAACCAGTCCAATGTAAAATTTTCATTGGTAACTCAAGCACAAAAAGCTTGAGAATGGCAATGAAAATGACTGGATTATTCCAAGTTGCCAATGCACAGGAAGGCTGAATCTCACCCCCAGGAAAAGCAGATGATATTGCCTGGATCAGTTTTAAAGTAGGAAGTGCAGTGTTGAAGAAGTACTACTACAGGAAGAATAAGTGTCCTAAACTTTGAGCAGAGACTGAGAAAACTTGATATACTTGCCTTCATAATCTAGAATTTAATATTGTTGCTTTTTATATGTGTATCAGGAGTGAAGCTGCCACAACAGGAATCAAACTGCATGAAGAGCAACACTGGCAGATGAATGAACTGCTAAATACACATGTGCGTGTGTATGTGTGTGTATATATATATGTATATATATGTGGGAGTCAGCCTGACTAGTATTCCAGGTCAGGCAACCATTAATGGAAAAGAGTTGTATCCCAACCCTAGACCGTGGGAAGCTTTTGTTTAAGTTGTGGTGACCCCCAAAGGGAAGTTCCCGAAGTTCCCGAGGAGTTACAGGACTGCCCATGTTAATACCTAATTAGCTAGTCAATTATCACCACTCCCACATCCAGAATGTTCTCCCCTCTTTATGTTCCCACTGGCCCTTAGTTGGTGTATTGTTCCACCCCGTTTACCCCATTGGACCCTACTTCCCTTTGTCCCACCTCTGCACCACTTTCTCCTGTGCCTATTGGACCTTGCTTCAACCCCACCTCCTCTCCTACCCCGTGTTTTAACCCTGGGCCTCCCTTAATTCTGGTCTTTGACCATCAACTCCTAAAGAAATCTAACCCCCTTGGCTGTTGTATTCAGATTTTTGGGCCTCGTCCCACATTTACTTTCATCGTTGTTAAACTGTTTTATGTTACCAAGCTGTGGTCATCGCACCGATCTTCTTTTATTCTGCCACTTGTATCCTGAATATCTGAAGAACCCTAAAAAGGATTATCAAGGACCACCCTCGACCCCAATATGCTGGTCAATAGATACTTCTCAAATACCAGAGCATGGAGTTTCTGTGCCAGCCTTTCTATTTACAAATAAAAGGATCAGAAAACATTGCTGGTTTTCAGCTGGAGCTTATTCATTTTGTTTGTTGTTGTAGTGTCATTGCCTACAACAGAAGAGGCACCCACAAATAGCAGCAGTCTTGATGCTTCTGCCTTAAAGGAGGTAAGCATGCTAGAGCTAATCCTTAAAACCCTGAGAATATTATAAATAAATACATATCAGAGAAAGAGGGCATTGAAAAGACCTTTAGTAAGGTGAACGTGGCAACATCATAGAACACAGCCTAGAGCTCTACCACTACATTAGCTTTAAGATCAAACTACATCCACCATTTAGCAGCAGTTGGCTAAAATGACATACATTTCACAGAACTGGCCTTAAAAAGATAAATGGCTTTTGAAAAAGTTTTGCTGTTGTTATGCATGTTTACAACTTATTAGTAGTAAAAAAACCCAACATTTTCAGTACATACCTACTTCTATCATTCTTCTAGAAGAAAAAAAACTTTCATACTGCAGGAATACTTAATGACTCTCCAGGAAGGCTTCCCAAGCTACCATTTTCAATAAAAAACCATGTTAATGTCATACTTTAGCTACTGGCAGTTCCTGTTCTTGCTTTTGGATGCTATATCCATATAACTCTATTATAACTACCCCTTCCACATCAGCTCAATTCTTTGTTAGGGCACAAGACAGAGTATTATCCCTTCAAAAGCTACTGCCCAGCTTTAAATTTCATGGCTGTCACATGCAATATCTTGAATGCAGAGATTAGTAATGCTTCCCAGTGAATTTCAGAGACAATAACATACAATTTTTACCAATAAAGATTTAATACAGCCTTTGGAATTTTTCTTCATTTGCTTTCAAATAAAGGTAATAAATTTACTAGGATTTCCTCACATATTGGAGGAGAAATAAGGAGACTGCGTTTTTCTAAATTGGGTACCATCCAACACAAAATTAAAACGTTACTATGCTTTAATATACAGCAGTGAACATCTTTGCTTCTACTTTTTTATTTTTCAGAGATGATTTATCATTCTCCCTAATGTGGCTGTAAAAGATACTGAATTCTTCTGCATTTGACAACAACAATCACTTCTTCAGGCTTTTTCACTCCAGCAAGTTGGCACAGAGACAGCTGAGGTAGGGCTTGAAGAGTACTGACTGCACACACAAAGCTAGTTTAGACTAGCTGGTGAATTTTAAATCTGCCCCACAGCTGACAGCACTAACATGAAGTGATGCATTAGTCCTTCCCACAAAGGGAAAATCCTGACGTAGTTGGCAGAACAAGGCTTGCAGTTAGCTGCATCACAGTCTGGGGGTGGAAACCTGGTGGCAAATAACTTTTGATGAGAGAGCAAAGGCAGTCTGTATTCAAATCCAGCTCCTGCATTAACAAGTGCCCACAACACTGCCTTTCGCTCACAGACTTTAACCTCTGCTCATCTCAGACATCAAGCTTGGGCAGCCTCATTCTTTCTGGAGGTTTTCTATGTAGCTTTTGAAACCACTGCTGAGCACAGGGAATTGCCGCTATTTCTTTTGTCCCCTGGGTCATTTTTCATCTTTACTATATAGTTCTTCTAAGTCTCCATATTTTATACAGAATTCATACATCTTATTTTCTCCCCTTCCTTTAGAACTTAAAAATAAAGTGGTGCAACACACAGCACAGAGTACAAGAATAAGGGCTGCTCCTCCTGCTTTACTTCTTTAGAGAAGTTCTCAAAATTTCCAAATAGAGAATCTTCCATTCTGTAATTCAAAAGCAACTTCAAGCATTAAGCAGATGGCACTACACACTCAGAGTTTACGTGACAGCTGCATTTCCTGAGATGAAGCTTCTTCCCTTCACTACTCACTAGTCCCTTTTTCATTCTTGTATGGGAAGAATCTGAATCTGACTGCTTGACGAGCTCCAGTTATCTTTCTGGCTCTAACAATTAACTCTTTTCTGCCTCGCACCTTAAAGTTGTCAAGAGCCCTAGAAAGAGATTTAATGCCTGTAGCCCATGTTCAAAAGCTGGAAACAAAAGTTTCTCATTCCATCACAAAGAAGAATTTAGACTTTTAAATCAGTTGCTAGAGCTGATGATAAAAGAAATACTCAAGCGTGGAGCTAAGCTGTTTACAGAGGTTACATGAAACCTGCATTATCAGTTAAGTGACAGCTAGGGGTAGAGGCTAGGTAGACTCCTAGGATTTTCAGGCACATATAAAAATGCCAAGTCCTCAAATATATGCTCTCATATCCTTCTCTATGAACTTTTCTCTCATTTCTATATGCTTTGAATGAGAGGGCTTATAAGAACATCACTTTAGCAGATAGCAAAAAAATTTTTTTTAATAAGATTTTCAGGTTTTAAAATTTCTGTGGTTTTCTATATATTCTACTATTTCACTGTCTCTGGGTGGTGTAAGATTATCATTCCAAAAGTATATGAGAAAAGAACCTCAAATAATTTGTAGTTGACAATGAAATACAATTATACAGAAATATATCATGGCAACCTGATAATTGAATCTTCTAAAATATGGTTCTTCTCATGCCAGTAAGAGGAACTGATGAGAAAAAGAAAAGAGTAACTGATACGTGCTGCTCAAATGCATGAAACCTGGATGGATTTTAGTGAACACCACTGCAATAGCAGGAATTCACTTTCAGATGCTCTCAGACCAGACGTCTGAAAGGATTAGCAAAAACATGTGAGATACCTGTAGGCTGTGTTCAAGAGAATGGTTACACACCAAACCATTTAAAATTTTTATTAATATTGATCAATAATGGTAATTCTAAGCTAAATGCTCTTGGCCCATCCTAAAGAAAGTAAACTCTATAAAAATGTGCTGTTTTCAGACATACTGATGTGCAGCTCAATTTTGAATTTTTTGGAAGCTGATTCAGTCAGCATAATTGTTTCACAGATTCAGGGTAGTTTGAAAAGAGAAAAAAAATCGCCTTGCTAGTCTTATGTCTAGGGTGATTTCTGTCTTAGTTTACTGCTAGAATCAGAGATTGTCTACCTTTAACACAGTCACAAGTACAGCAAAATCAAAATATTTTTATTTCCTATCTGATGGACCTTCCCATCCTGACAGATAATGGTCAGATAATCAAAACAGAAGATACCCCACCACCAGTCCCTAGAGCAGTCTTAAAAAATGTGATTGCAGAGATCACATAGATCCTGTTCATAGATACACAGTTTAGCTCTAAGCACAAATTTACATTTACCCCTGTGCAGCAAAACCTTTAAACATATCTGTGTTTAAATATGCTCCTGAATCAGAGCCATAGCTAGCTATCAGAAAGCATCTGTTCTCTGAGGCTGCCTCAACCTGGTTTAGCTCCCAAATTTTCTGTTTAACATAGGAAATTTAAGTCTATGCCAAGACTTGTTTTCTGGAGTTACTTGTCACCAGGATGCAGATGGATAATGCTGCAATTTGTAATTCATATGAGCAACGTATCACCCACTGCATTTCTTAAACTCTATTGTGCTTTAGATCAGATTTTTACCTAGGCTGAGAGAGCTTTGATCCTGGTTGGGGCTGGAAAAAAAACCTTGTAGGCTGAAAAGTAAATAGCAATAGGAAAATAGACATTGGTACAGCTAGAATGCTATCAATGGTATGTGTGCTGGCAACATACACATCGAGGAATGATAAGAGTACCCAGGAACTAGAAAAGATTGCAGGGGTTAGTCATATAAATGATGTCAATTAAATGAAATTCTTGATTTTACACTTAATTGTAAAAAGAAGACAAAGGTGATAAAAAGAACTCTGAAAGGCAAATATCTGAGACCATAATGATGGATTAAAGTACAGGGTCAGATTGGCAGAGGAGTTATAAATTGTCATTGATGGAGTTATGACAGTTTCCTCTACTGAGAACTTGTCCCATGTAAGTTCACGATTTTAAGATCAAAAGAACTAGGAAAACTATTAGGTTTAGTTTCAAATTGAGGCAGCAAATGTTATGATATTCGTAGTGTGTATCAAGCAACCATCCTCCATAGAGACCTTTTTATATCTTAAAAATTTTATGCATTATATGCAGATAAGTATTGCCAGAAGCACTTTCTATTACCAGATACTACTGTAATGAAAGATAGGGATGGAGCTTGGAAGGAGACATTCGTCATATTTCTTTCTTGAATTAGTTAATAAAAATTCTTTTAATAAAGCACTGAATACCAAGAGGGCTAAGCTTTTACATTAGCAGCATTGGTATTTTATACCAGGACCCGTTCCAGAAAAGGTATTATTTCTCTTCATAATTATTTCCTATTAATACTGCTGATATCATTGCACAGGATTTTAACAGAACTCTCTGATGAATTTTAAAAGTAGAAATGAAACTGCGGGCTGAAGTTGTTCTTTATAGCCAGCTCTCATTTGAAGTGGAAATGAGGGATTTTCGTTGACCTCATTTTCTTTGTTCTTGTGGTGGTAGATAGCCACTTCTGAGGAGTGCAGGAAATACAGCCCTTGCTTTTGGCCCAAGACCACTATCTCTACACTGATATTATTCATTTGCACAATTAATTACAGAGGAGTGCTGGGATTTATAACAGAAATAAGGTGAGAATGAAAGGCTAGAAGAATTAAGCCCTGTAGAGCTTTCAAGTAACAAGAAGTCAGGTCCCTGAGCTTACTCAATAAAGCCTTTTGAACATACTTAAACCACATTAAAGCCAGTTGCTAACCATCACCCCTTTATTTTGGAAGCTGTAACATGTTCAAGTTGGAATCAAAATCTTAATTCTAAGTTTTAGAAACCATATGAGGAGGAAATACACAGTTGAAACAATCCTGTATCCAAAGCAGCATACATTTTGCTTGTCTTTCCCTGAAAATGGTAAGATACATTAGGAAATTACAGAAATGGAGGTAACAAGGCTTCTAGAACGTGTCTTGTAGGTCAGGAGGCCAAAGGAGGGCTGTAAGATTTCATTTAAGAATGTTTTTAAAGAACTTTACTTTGCTAGAAGTTACAAATAGGAAAAAAACAAGCTGATCTCTGTAAATAGCCAAAACTATTGAAGCCTTGAGACACCAGATAGAGTAGCAACACTCACATTCCTGTACTCTTCCTGTAAGTATTCCTTAACTGCTAATTAAAAAATTGTGCAATAAACCAGCTGTAGCCACATCTCCTTGTGGCCCAAATAATTACCTCTTTTTGTATCTCTACATTTTTAAACATGTACTTGTCATTACCAAGACTGGATATGAGAGGTCCAGATTATTCACATTATCCTTTACTGTGTATGATCCATGGAGTCCTGGAGATAGAACTGGAGTTGACCTATTTACATTAACAGTCAACAAATTGCTTGTGAGAACTTCAGAATCAGATCAGTAGGAGTATTGCCCAAGAAACTTGACTTCTAGTCCAAGTTTAAGCTTATATTTACCCTTGAGCTGCTATCTTATTTCTATATATAAAAATGTATCTATTTTCTCTTCCATGCAATACTTTGTAGTAGTACAGGACCAACTGTTTTAGCCACTAAATTCAGATTAGTCAATTGTTCTCAGCACTGTTTAGCTAATTAAAGTTTCTTGCTGTCTACCACAATGCTCATTATCCAATCCAAATGAAAATTGGTGGGAATATTTGTAATAATATATTAATATATCCATCAGAAACAGCACAATTGTCTTACACCACTTCTAACACATTTTTAAGCCATTCCTGTATTTCAGTGAGCTTATCAAGTTTATAATGCTCAACAAAAGTTTGTTATGATAATGATTTGTGCAACTTTGAAGTGTAATTATAAAAGCCTATAATTTCTTTGTATTACAGAATTATTCATATTACCATATTACTAATAATTCCTCATTAGTCATCAGTTTATGAAATAAGAGAGAAAAAAGGTCCTTATCATCAGTGTGTTAATGACTACATTTAAGTAGAAAAATAAGATTTAAATGGTTACTTATTTTCTTTTTCACAGGGACAAAAAATTAGATACTATTGTTGGAAAAGCACAACTTAAAATTGGGAATTACCATAAATAAAGCTGACTGTCTTGATATTAACTCAGGGCTCTTTTCTATAGGCCTTATAATAAAGTCATTAATTATATGATCCTAACCTGCATTTGTATGTTCAGACAGTGAACAAGATGCCCAGAAAATAGCTGTGTATGTCAGCTTAGTCATAATATGAGCAGGACCTTCCTCTTACTTTTTCAAGGTATAAAATTAAAAAATGTGGGACTCGAGGCAATTAAAAGGCCAAACTAGTTAAAATTATTGGGTAGTTAAAATTATTTGCTCTTTGCACAAAAATTATTTATTTGACAAAACATATTTCTTGAAAGACCACTACCTTTATGGAACACCTGGATGATAAATTCAGGGAGTACCTTTTCTTTCTGATGTAGCCGAAATCTTTTGTTCTGAGCCACTCAGCAATTCATCATGCAAGTTTATAATTTCAGTTTTATACCAACACTGGAGCAGCAATCTGTTTTTCAGTGGGCTTTATTCCTAGAGTTAAAGCAATGTAATGCCAGCTTAGAAAACGCATTTTGTATCATCATCTGTCACAAGATTACTGTATGATTCAAAGGAAGTCACTTAAACCAGACTTTTGAGAGGAAAGATGTTCCTCATTTTCTTCATGCTTATCTTGTCACAGCAAAGTTTTCATTCGCAAAAATGCAGCTCCAACTGAAACTAATAGAGGTTGGGCTTTGAAAAAAATAAAGCGAGAAACTATGAAAATCTGTATGTAGATAATTCAAAACGGGCAAAGAGAGTCTTAAATCTGTCTTTTTCTAAAGTTTATACTTCACAAATTGATTTTATTTAAAAACAAATAAAACATAAAATGCAAATATCCTCCTCATGTTGAACCATTGGAAAACATTAAAACCAGTCAGAATGCCAGAAATCAAGGGATAATTACATTCTATTTACTGTTCATGTTTAAAATGGTTTATGGCTAAGTCCTAGTGTGGAAAAATCAGTCTCCGGTGGCTTGCCTGAGGGTTCAAGGGAGCACAGGTGATAGCTTTCAGAAATTCTACCCTTTTTATTTACTAAGCTCCACTTTTCTGCTGTTACTATCCATTCAGTATGAAAAGTAAAATGCCCAGACTGAACTATTTATCATCCTATTGCATTTCATGCCTCAAGGATTAAGTAAATACTTAAGAATTCTGAAGAATGTTGAAGCACCAAAGCTGGAAAAACTGTAAAAGATACCACTAAGTATAAGCTTGAAACCTCTATTTAGTCATCCACCCTTTTTGGGCATCTCTTTCCAAAGTGTGTCCGTCTGAAAGTAATTATTGTTTGCCTCTGTTGTTCCTCTGACCTCCTGTAGATATAAATTTTACACTGTTTAGTAAGGGTTCTGCTCCCTCTTCACTGCCTGCAGAGGAAATCTAGATGACTACCTTAGATTAATTGTCTAAACAATGAGCAGCAAAGTAATGTGAAATTAACATCAAGCAGCTTCCATTAGCATTCATCTAGGAGTGGAGGGATGATGAGGAATTTTTTCCTATACACAATATGACCAACACATTATTTTAGCATTAGAATTTGTTAATATTATTCAACAATCAATTCACATTTCTTTCTGTGAATAGTGCTTTTAGGGCATTCAGATGTTTTATCTCAATGCAAGTCTTTAGTGTTATTTTGTCTCTTATTTTCCAGGTTCTGGGATTTTTTTCCCATCTTTTCTCATTCTGTTACAGCCTTAGTACTTGTATTTTAATGAGACAGGATACAGAGACCATGTCACTGATACCTGCTCACATGATTTAACAGAGATAAGAGGGGAAGAATCTCTCTTTCTGTAATGTGTCCCTTTGAAAATAACAAAATCTGATCATCTTTACTAAATGACAGGACTTTTAACCAGTGGTTTCAACTATTTTGCTGTGCAGATTTGCTCCTTCAACAATGAATTGAGCTGAAACAATGATTTACAGCCTACTTATATCCTACCTGAAAGTACTACTTCTCAACAATCTTGTCAGCTGGAGAAAAACGTGTCATTTATAAAATTATCACTTTCTAACTTTGTTCTTACATGTTGGTGATAACTTTGAGACATCTCATTTTTTTCAGCAAAAAGGAGGTGAAATGTTTGTGCCTAAAACGTGATTTTTAAATTTTGCAGTTCTACATCTTACCTGGTAGTTACAGATGCTTCTTGCCTGGAAGCACCATCCATGGTCCAGTTCATGTCCTGTTGTCCCAGAGGTTCTAGCTCTCTGCTCTGAACACTTCTGGCACTCTTTTTATGTGCAGGGAGTAGAGAGTAAATGGTCAAGTGTCTCCCACTGCAAACCCTGAAAAAAGAAGCAATGTATTGTGGAGTTGATGCCCACAGAATGGTAAACAGTGTTTTCTTGCAGTAGCCATGAGTATCTGTAGCTACATTTTGGAATGTTCTTGCAAAACTGGTCTGTGGCATTTTAAATTTCTTCTTGTTAGTTGAGCCCTGTGTTTTTGTTCATTTTTCTTCCCACTCTGATGGGAAACACAAATGTTTACGAGAAAAAAAACAGAGATAAAAGCATATTTTTTAAAAGGGTTTTCCTTACAGTGACAGCAATCAGTCATTATATGTAACTGTACATTTTCCTTCTCCTCTATGTCTGAAGATTTCTTGTTGTACTTAACAGATAACAGCAACGCTTAAACAAACTCTTCTACCAAAGTAACCTTCCTGATGGATTTTTCTGACAGGTTTCTTTCTTACGGTTCAGTAACACCCAGAAATTAAAAGTGACAGCTGATGAGTGACACTGTGTATTACACAACAAAAAAGGTTGACCATCTGAGCCCGAATTTTCAGTGCTTTTTGATGTCCACTGTGAAAATCACATGCAAGGAAGCAGCACACAAGCAGTAAACCAAATTAGCAGGAATTCATACCTCTGTGTTAACTCATACAAAAGGCTGTTCTGTTCCTCTATTTCATGACTGTTGGTATATGCTATCACCACCCACTATTCAGAAATTATATTATAAAATGCCCACTTCCAGCCAGACCATTCTAGTGGCAAACAGCTAAACAGGTAAACAGCTTTGTTTCAGTTACAGTTTCACTAAAAATGACAGGATTAATTAAGGACCTTTCATAATATATGCTTAATAGCAGGGACACTGATATTCAGCTACATTATCTGATATTGTGGGGATCTCCAGAAGCAGAAGACAAGAATAAAACAGAGACACCCTTTTGTGTTGCAGCACGGTTTTCTGTGATGATTAACCTGACTTAACAATGACAAGGAAATACGACAGAGGAATTATTTTAACATTATATATATATATAAATGAAAATAAATAAAAGCGTGAAGAATTAAAACAAATGTCTTGTGCTGATATAGCAAAGACTTTTACTTCCCTGATCAGCTTTGTATGGAAGTGATTCACTTCTGCTGCTAGCTTTGGTGAGCTGACTCAGGCTCAGCTGTGCAGCCCAGCCAGTAGGAAGGGAGAAGGCAGAATGCTAGTGCTGAAAACAGGAGAGGAAGAAAAAGTAAGTAAAGGAAGGGGGACAATAGGATTTTGCCTTTTACTGGAAGGGCTGTTAAATGAGATCAGCTTTTATGTAGAACTAAAATTTTAAAAATGTTTTACCCAAAAGGGATGAAGAACTCACCTTAAAGCCAAATGGTAGATAACTGTATGTTTCACCAATTCATTTGTCAGCCTCTATCTTCAGAGACAACAGCTGTTTCCTTAAGCTTTTCATTTCAGTGTTAAAAATACTTATTTCTTGCCATAAGGCTTGCCAGGAGTTTAGAAATATTTTTGCAGTGAATTTACTGCAGGCTTTTATTTTGCTCACGGTGGTGGTGCTGAACTTTGGAATAATTAGAGCATCATCCCCTGGTAATGTTCATAATTCTGCTCCACAAAGCTTCAGAGGCACATCTTGAGGTCAGCAACTTCATGTACAGGGGTGGATTGACCCTGTCTAGATGCCAAGCACCCACCAAAGCCTCTCTCACTTCTCTCTGCAGCTGGACAGAGGAGAGAAAATACAACAAAAGGTTCATTATTTAAGGACCAGGAGAAAGGTCAAGTCATCAAATACCATCATGGGCAAACAGAATTGAATTACAAATATTAATTGAATTTATTACTAATAAAACCAGAGCAGGACAATGGGAAGTGAAGTAAGACCTTGAAAACACATTCCCCCACCCCTCCTTCCTTCCCAGTTCTCTCTCTTTCCCCAGTGGTGCAGGGAGACAGGGAATGAGGGTTATAGTCAATTTGTCAAACGTTATTTCTGCCACTGCTGAGGGAGAGGAGTCCTTCTCTTACTCCAACATGGGGTCCCTCCCACAGGAGACAGTTCTCCATGAACTTCTCCAGTGTGGGTTCACCCCACAGGCAACAGCTCTCTGTAAACTGCTGCAATGTGGGTCACTCTTCCATGGGGTGCAGTCCTTCAAGGACATCCAGAATGGGTCCCCCATGGGGTCCCAAGTCCTACCAGGAAAGCTCTCCAGCCTGGGTTCCTCTCTCCATGGGTCTGCAGGTCCCTGCCCAGACCCTGTTCCAGCACAGCCCTTCCACAGGGTCACAGGCTCTTCTCAGGCACACCCCTGCTCCAGCACAGGTCATCAGGGGTCTCCATGGGCTGCAGGTGGACAGGTGGATCTCTGCATCCCCCATGGATCCCCACAGGCTATGGGTGGATCTCTGTATCCCCCATGGATCCCCATGGGCTGAGGGGGGATCTCTGTATCCNAACTTCTTAAATCTGTTATCAGAAAGGCATTATCAACCATTTCTAATTGGCCCAGGCTTGACCAGCAGCACATCCATCTTTGGACCTGCCAGGGATTGGCTCTGCCAGATGTGGAGGAAGCTTCCAGCAGCTTCTCACAGAAACCAGCCCTGTCAAGGGTTTGGAAAAAAAAAAAAGATGGAAATATTAATTGGTATGTATGATACATGAACAGAAAAGGTAGGGTTTCTTGAGGTCAAAAAGTACTTTTTGTGTGCATGCAGCTACAGATATATTTAAATTTTGCATAAGAGAAGACAGACTAGTCTCAGCATCCACTCATTCACTCTGTTATTTTCTTTTCCCTGTGGCAAATGCTTTCTCAGCAATATGAGCCATTACTCTCCATGCCCTCAGAGAGGCAAATTTAATCCACTGTCTCCAGACTGCTTGTTTTCAAACACTGTGTTCATAGTAAAAGCAAGTGATTATTAGGAAAACTGATTAATTGACTGGTACACATTTATGGGAAGACTCATTTAACCTGGCACTGTGGGAGAGCTGTACTGTAGCTGGATTGCAGATTCCAGAGCTCAGGGAGTGGTATAAACACTAAGTGAATGAAGCAGTTTATATGCTTTCATTTACAGTAAAGTAGTTTTATTAAGAATAATTAACAGTGCTTCAAAAACAATCTTAAAATAACAGTTTTCAGACATGTAAGTCATTAATTTTCTACCAAGCAAGGAGTGTGTGGCAAAAAACCTGACGTATTATTACATTCCTTCAACATTGTAGTTTCCATCATTTCTTTGAAATCCATACCTTTCATGTGCAGTTCATTAACACTGATCAAAGCACCTATCTTCCTAATAAAGTAAAATTTTTCTTGTAATCATTTGTAGATGTTTCACTTCATGTAATAGTTTGGATGTTATTTTTTCTGAAATCTCATTTCTAATGTTAGGCTATGGTCAGAGAAGTGACATTATAGAAATGATAACTTGATTTACTTTATTTCTTCTCTCTTAATGATATCCACAGCAAGTCTGTAATTTTATTAGTCAAAACAAGGTTTTTCTAACTGCCAATACTGTACTTCAAACTGATACTTGCACCATCAGCTGTTTGTCTGACTCCAATGTCTGCTAAGACGTAGCATTTCTTCATTATAAAAGAGATTAACTTTCAAAAGTAATTTCTAATCTTGTAATTAACATATTGCATGTGCAAACCTCAGTAATGACTCAAGAGTTATACCTCTCACTAAGCAGCAAGGTGTATGGTGGCCTGAATTTTTATACAGGAATATCTGCTTTGCACATTGGGAAGACTGAAACCCAGCTGTTGTTCAGCCCCTTCCTCTGGCTCTGATTCATCTCTGATTCTGGATGAGGATGGTAGCTCAGTAAATTCACATCTTTTAGTGCAGGATTTCAGTGGGGTTTGAGGATATGAGCAATGTCCTGAACTAACATCTCTTGTATTGGAAAGTCAAAAATACTTTAACTGGCTAAGATGAGGCCAAAAATGATGGCAGAATCAGCAGAAAAAACTCTGGAGGTTTGTGGGTGATTATCAGGAAAAAAATTAAGACAACTGAAAAACATATAGTCAAATGGGGATTCCTGCTCTTCCAAAAATTTCTTTGCTAAAGACTTTTATTTTTTTTTAAATTTCAGTAGTACTGCTGGGATGTATAGGACTGCAGTTCTGCATTAGAAAAGACAAGCATAGGTTTTATTCTTTCTCACTTCTAATATTTGAAATTTTTTAAACTTTCCTCACTAAGAGAGAGGAAAAAGCTCTCCATGCAGAGCCTGAGAGACAAAACAAATTTTGGGAGTGCAAAATGCAATAATTATTTACTAGAGGTAGAAAACCAATAAATTCATTTTGAAATGGCAGCATTTGCTGATAGAGGTAACTACAAGTAATTTCTCTCTGCATGCTGAAGAAGCTGCTGTTATTTTTTCAAGAAGGTTCTTTTTTTGTTATGCTTTACATACATTAACAGCAGCCTTAGTAGGGAATCAACATTTTTATGCCTACTAATAAACTTCCCCATTCCAGATTATCATCCTGTTGTTAAACTACCTGCCATATAATTTGATTGGCATCAGAGAGGTTTTTCTGCTACTTCTCTTTGTAGTTTTTGTAAATAATAGTGCTTATATGTCATTCTAGGGTGAAGCTGAAATCCTCTGCTTTGTCAGTGATAAAAACAGAGATTTCTTGAGCAGGTGTTCAATATTTCCAAGAACTTCACCTATAAAATTGTGCACTGGTGAAAAAGTATGACAAAAGGAGTTATTGTGGTGTGCAGTGAGGTACCTGATCTCATGAAAGCGTTTTTAATATTTAAAATGCAGAATGTACAAAATGTGTATATACTAAATATATATTTACATGGCTAAAGAATTATGTCTTAGAACCCTGGGGGTATGAATAAATACAAAGACAGATATAGTAGTAGGATGCATTCAATAGCATTAATTATATAAGGGCTGACAATACTTCAGTCATTTCCCCCTGTTTTACTATGCTAATAACCTAAATACTAATCACAAAGATTTCCCATGCATGTTTTCTGCCGGAAGAAATGTGTTATTAATTATCACTGTTTGTTTGGGGAAAAAAAATTGTCTTCTTTGAGGTTAAGTGGGATGCATCCCTTAAAAGCAAAATTAATGTCATTTTCAAATCCGGTTAAAACCAACCAACCAACCAACCAACCAACCAATCATCCCTGAAGGTTGGGACTTTGTAACTGAGCTGATTATAATCTTACTTGTAAAAGTTAGGGATGGAAAATAGCAGGTAAACCAGACCACCATAATTATTCCAGGAAAACATACAGGTTGGGCAAGCCTATTTTTAGGGTTTTGAAGATTACCAAGTGGTGTTCAACCAGATATCATCCCAACACTAGGAGATTCTTCACCCCTTTGAGAATGGGCTCTTGAATCCTTACTATAGACAGGTGGATGCCTCAGGAATTTTGTTTTTTCTTGTGCCATTCCTCTTACATTGAAGGCAATGGAGACAAGGAATTACCCAGACTTCAAAAGTAGAGCTGTCATGGTATCTATACACCCAGGCACTTGATTTATGCCTCCAGAAAGTGGTGGATTTTTCCTATAGATGTATCATGGCTTTTAGTATTTTTGGACAGACCTATCTGGTATAACAAACAGTAGTGATTTTCAGAGGACTGAAGCCTTCTTTTTTCTATCAGTGACTCCCTGTGCAGTCAAGCCAGAACAACACTGTGCTCTGCTGAAAGCCCATTTTAGGTTTCTAGCACTGAAGGAATGTCCTCATGTACTGATCATTCTGCTGAGACATGGAAACAGACTGATCAGCTCTCTATGACTGAACAGTCTGGCATAGAGTCAGAAAAAGGAAAATTCCACAGGCTGATTTTTTAAAACTGTGTTTCTATTTTCTCCATTTCAGATGCAATAACACATAATGTTACTGACAGCACATTAACACAAAATGCAGTAGGATGGTTTCCATTTTAAGTTTGGGTTTTTTCCTTCTGAATTTGGTATGCAACTTGGCTTCCTATGTCCAGCATAGCAGAAATCCACATCAGAAAATAATTTTTTGTAGGTGAGGCATTGAATTCCCAATGCCAGATGCAGTAAATACAACAAACTCAAGCCAAAGAAACTCAGAATTTCTCACTGGACTGGACAGATGCCTGTAGGTCCTGGCTGTTCCTGATGTGACAGATTTATTTTTTGAAGTCACAATACTTCATAACCTGGGTTCTACTGCTTTTTAGGGTTTTTTGGGTCAGCTGCCACATGGTAGTTCAGAAAACATCCCTTTTAAAGAATTGGGTAGATGCCTAGAAACTTTTTAACATGGAAAGCTAGTCATAAAATCATTAATGCTCTTCTAAGTCTATATTCACTGTAGTAAAGCCAACGCTATGCTGTATCATACAACTGCTACATCCAAACAAATAGACAGAGATAAAAAAGACCACATTTTAGAAAATAATCAGCCTCTCCAAGATCCTGACAGTGTATATAATGTAAAAATGCCAATTTCACTGAGAACTTAGAAAGGCCCCCATGATGCAGTAGATGATTCTGCCTTCCAGATTTCCCTACAGTGGAAGCCTCTCCCTCTTGATGTATGACACAGACTAGGAGTTTTCAGTAGTTTCTATTCAGTATGGAAATGACAGACGTGAGTTTTAACCTCAAAATAATAAAATCAAGAGAGAAAAGTAGCTGCATGCAGAACCTCATACACAAATCCTGCCTTGAAAAGAGAGATGTAAAGAAGAGTCATGGCCCTACCAGCAGTGCCTTGACTGGCAGTCCACATCACCAGG
This sequence comes from Rhabdornis inornatus, assembly GCA_013397075.1. Lineage (NCBI taxonomy): Eukaryota > Metazoa > Chordata > Aves > Passeriformes > Rhabdornithidae > Rhabdornis > Rhabdornis inornatus. Next base: position 123,944 of record VWZS01002395.1, on the reverse strand, counting down.
CAGAAGAAAAGAAACTCTACTTCTGGGCATCTGCTGAGCTTTCCTATTGTTTATGGTGTATGTCCTTCCAGAGACCCAGGAGGCCCAGTCAGAACACTGGAGCCCACTGTACTTCAATGTGAAGCACATCAGACACATCCACATTTCCTTCTCATGCCATTTGTAGGAACAGCTGGGAAAAGAAGTGGACATGAATTTCATTACTACTCCAGCTGAGTTGTAGGGAAACAAATAAAATTTGATACATCATTTTAATAATATTCATAAATGTGCAGACAAATGCTGGAAAACAAAATAATGGTATTGGGATTTATTGCCAGCCTTTCTGTTCAACATATTGTGTACCATCACAGATTATCTCTGATTATACACACAAGTCTCTTTAGAGCACTATTTCTATATTTCTTGCAAATGGGAGACAGCTCCTTCTATGTTATTATTTTATTATATAGAGCCATAAATGCACTCAGCAAATATCCATGAAGTCTCATTTCAACAGACCTTTTTTATTATGGGCTTTTTTTCCCGTTATTTCCTCACTTCCACACCTTCCATACATGACTGTATTTTCTCTGATCACAAGCCTTTGATAACAAAGACATTAAGGACTCTATGTGTAACTTCTGCCTCTTTTTTTCTCGAAACACACCTCTTTCAGGATGCATCAAGGAAAGCTAAGTGTTCATCCCTCTACTGCATTACCATTTACTGACCCCTGACCCACAGAGGTCAATCAAAGTCTGTCCACAGCCTTCATAAGAAACCCAAGGAGGACCCCTTACGAAGAGAAATGAGTTGCTTTTGGCAGAATCCTCTGTGCCCATCAATATTTTATGAAGCAAAACAATTAGGCTCAACATGCTTGGGCATTCTGCCTATTTCAGTCCAGTCAGACCAAATATAAGCTACTTGTCAAGTCAACAACATGTCTTCATGACCATGATGACTTACCAGATAATAAAAGCAGTCTCAAGAGACAGGACTTAAACAGCATCATGACATAAGCAAAGGCAATTGCAGCTTCCAGAGCTACCAAGTGTGGCTTGATAACCTAAAGATGAAAAAAACCAGAAGGTAAGTCAAAAAGCATCGGTCAATAATCTAAGTAAGAGGGCACCACAAAAAAAAGCACTAACCAGTTCACACTATGAGAGAAGGATTAAGTTAATATGCAGTATTTATAATAACAGACCACTAGAAAATTAATTAATAAGACTAGGAATAAAGTTACAAAACATGCTAAACAATTAACCATTAAAAGGGTGATTGGAATCAACAGTTTTGTAGTGAATTTGATATATTTGCATTATATGAGACCAATTCTTTGCTTCCTCTTAGAAACAAAGTCTGTATTGTATCCTGCTGTCATTATATGTGCAGAGCCAGGAGCTGGACTTGATGATCTTTGTGGGACCCTTCCAACTCAGAATATTCTATGATTCTTTTGTCCTCCCCTGTCTGAGGAATCTACCTTAGTGTGACATCTCAGGAAGTTGTGAAATGTACGTAGTGAATTCTCTCAGATAACTTTGTGCATTGTCCTCAGCTCACAGCCAGCAAACATTTGGTCTGGGTTCTTACTGACTAGTACTGTCACAAAATTGCCTCCTTCTGCTGTGCATGGGTTTGGAGAGACCAGCAAAAGTGCTGATGAACTACCCAGGTACTCAAAGAAAACATGGCAAATCCTGGCTGGGCAGAGACTGAGATGAATAGAATAGTTTTCACCTTCTCCCTTTATGCTCCAGCTATAAATCAATGGTCTCTGAAGAACAATCCCTGCATTATGTCTCAATTGCTGAAAATGTCTGCTGTGAATTCTCTAAGAAGCTTCATAATTTCATAGAGAGTTTGTTGCTTTTCCCACAACTTTTTGCTTTAATTTCTAATAACTAAATAATGTCATCAGGTGTATGGGCAAATAAAGGGAAATTTAACCTCATCTATGTAAATGAGGCCTTGTCATGCTATGCAATGCTGCAGAAACTAAGGCACTTGTTCTAGCAAAACTCTTTATAGAAGGCAACTTATGCTTGATGCAAGAGAAAACTAAAAGAAATTGTGAGGAAGGGACTATAAGGAATATGAGTGCACATTTCCCCCTTTAAAGGTTGCAGCCATAAAAGCAGTGCTTAATTCAAAACCTAGGCCCCAAGAGCAGTAAGCTGCATATTAAAATAAAATTTTTTGGCAGTAAACTGATGAACTTTAAGAGTGCAGTGAACTGTGTGCCTTGTATATACATATTAATCAAAAAGCCTTCTGGTTAAACTAATGCTCAAGGTGTGATTTAGAGACTCGAAAGCAAGAAAATGACCAGGATAGGCCACAATTAATTATTTTTGAGTACTAAACTCAGGAGTTCATAACATTGCTTATTGTTCTTAGACTTATACAGTACCAATAGTATCTGTAAAAGACTGAGAAAAATAGTTTGACTGGGAAAAGAGACTTTCTATTAAAGACATTATATTGTAAAGTTATTTATTAAAGTTAGTATTTTCACTGTTTCCGACCTTAAACGTAGCATCCCCACAACAAGGTTTTTATTTCAGATTATCAGTTGTCTGGGCAGGTTGAAAAAAGAATGTTTACCATAACCACCATGTTTACCAGAAAAGAAAAATCTCCTCTTGCTTTTAGTGACATTTAGTATGGGTTTCCCATACACCCTCATGTCTTGTTTCATGTACCTTCCCACAGACACTCATCTACGACCTCCTTTAGAGAAAGATTATCACATCGTATCATAGGAGACTGGTTTATCCCAGTTTCATATATACTTTTGAATGTGCAAGCATTGAATGAAGGTGCTAATGCCATTATGTGCCCAGCTCTTGTTCTGGGTTAAGCCTTGCCCCTGCAAAGAAGTGGATTTAGTACTGAGATGTCTTAAGCAAAGCTGTATCTTTTTCTCTCATCTTTTTTCCACAATACTGCTCTGTCTCAGTTAGATAAACAAACAGGATTGTTTTCCTCTGTTGGACAGGACTCCTGACATTATCTCTTTAAAATGCCAGAAGACATTTATTCTTAGAGACTTCTCTGTGCACAAATGTACTTAACTGGTAGTTGTAACAGAATAATTTACATGTGTTCAGAGGCAGTGAAGCATGTGGGTGAGCATTCCTTTCGAAGTTCATGTCAGCTGATAGACAAATACCTTCAATGGCTTTCTTTAATTTGTCTGAAAGCATTTATAATTAATTGCTGCTTCTTGATACTTGTTGCACTTGCCTGAAAAGTTTCTAGATTAGATGTCTGTTAATTGAGCAGAGGGGATTTTAATGTGACATAAACATACTGACATATCAGATTGTAATTTAAGCATCAGTAAATTTGGGAATAGTCCGCAATTAGTAAATATATGTCCAATTATACAGTGGTAAGAAGCAGGTTGAAGAAAACTTTTAATTATTTCCTTATTGTTCTTTGGTCTTTTGTGCCTCTAACAGGAATACTCTAACTTGATTGTCCATTTCAAGTTTAGAAGACTCAATCCTGATGTTACTTTTAGAATTTTCAAAAAAAATAGACAGAATTACCTTTTTTTTCTGATAAGTTTCTGATAAGATTTTAACCACACATCACTTTTGAAGGAAGAGGGCAAGACATATTTCTGTAGAATTTTCAGTGTTTGGATTTGGGAAAAATCAAGATACTTCCTAAGCATAAAGCATGTAACAATTGTTCTTCCCCATGTCTCCCTCATGGACTGTGTTGTTGTCATGCTTTAGAAAAGGTACTCCACAATTTAGTGTTCCCACAGAACAAAAAACCACGCACTACTCCCTCTCTCTCCCACCTTTTCCCCTCCCCAATGCAGCAATTAATTGGAGGAACAGAGGAAAAATCACAGGTTGAGATAAGAACAACTTACTGGAAACAGCAATGAGATAAGGAAACAAACAGTAACAGCAACAATATTAATAAAAACACTCTACAAAAGAGACAGTGCAGAGTTCAACCTCACCGTAGCCACACTGCCCCAACCACTCCCTCCAAGCCAATACTGTTGAGAATATCCTGTTGTTAGGGGATCCCAAAACATGCTGTAGTCCAAGGGAAAATAAATATGCAGAAAAAAATAGATTGGCTTTCTCTTGAGTGAGTAAATCATCTTTAATAATAAACTCTAGATGTGACCCAGGTAAATGGGTTCCAAAAGAGAAATGATTTTCAGTGCAGACACTCCCAGGTTTTATTGGGTCCTGACATTTTCAAGTATGCTCCAACTCCAAATCATATTCTTTCTACTGTATTCCCATTAAAACTTTGACAGTCATAATTTTCCTTCACATTTTTAGTTCCCTGGGTCTAAACAATTATAGGTCCTCACAAACTGAGATGACAGAATCCAGTAACGAACTTTAATTTGAGTAATGTTTTCCTTTTTACTAATTTACAAGCCCAAACTGCAGTCTATCATCTTATGCAAATTACATCATGTATCGAAAAAGAATGGGTATTAAGGGGCTGTGAGAGTGACTGCTAGTGATTAATGAGTCAAATACTTGGCCATTTGCTGTGAGAGACTGGAATGTTGGTGCTAATGGCTCAGTGGGCTGGGTGCTTTGCTGGGGATGCACCCCAGCTGCAGGAAGGTGTGCACACCTGGAGCTGCAAACTGGGTTCCCAGATAAGGCTGGAAAGAGGCAAATCCTGCAAGGTGGGCAAGTCCTTCTTATGAGGCCATTGTCCTCCCTTATCTAATGACTCCAGCTGTGAAAACTCCAATCCAGAGTATGGGACACACACATGTAGGATGAAGGGATTTGTTGGATCTCAGGAATCTGGAGTTTTTGAGATTTCTGTGCTTCCAGGCACAGGCCCCCTGGAAAACACTGCTCTGGACCTGAAACCTTGGAGAAAGCTTGTAAATATAAATAATGAATTAGAAATCACAAATATGTAGTGGGTTTTCAAATATGTGTGTATTTTCACTGGGTGATGGCTTTAAATTTGAGGGTTTTATAGTATAGTGGTGGATATGAGACAAGATGGAGAATTTTAGATTGTGTCTCTCTCTTTGTTCATCTTCTTCCTTCTTCTTCACAGAACTTAGGTAGGAACCTTTGGTTGGTCAGTCAAATTGTCACTCTAAGAGTCATGGGAATCTACTATTGGGTCAAAAGGATAAATAATGTAGGTGTTAAACTTTTATTGGTGTGTTTAGCTTTAAAAGGCCTTGAAGCAGGCTCAGCTGTAGCCATTTTTCCCACTTCTAGCAAGGAGCTAGAGGTGCTGTCATACTTTCTGTCAATTTTGATATGGTACAATAAACATCCAAGCCCGAACACGAGAATCGTCTCAATCGCCTTTCTAATAATCCTGGCTCTAAGGGAAAACAGACAAGACTGATGACAAGCCACTAATAAGTGGTGCAAAGCCCAGCATACACCCCCACAAGGATTCATCTTGGGAGATGGGCCAAGATTGATTCATCTGTACTGAGGAAGAGACAGCTGCAACACCTTACAGGGTGTCAAGACCCTTAAAGTGTCCTGTGATCCACAAAATGACATCATTCACATGTCTTGTGATGTACATTACATTACCCAGTGAGAAACTCCCTTTCCTGGGCCTTCCCACCCAATAAAGTTTGTGCTCTTTGGATTTGTTCCCCCACCACTTGGTGGATACATTCTGCAACCACCACCACCAGAAGACAACAATCACTGAGAGGACCAGGAGGACTAGGAGAATATCAGTGGAATCTACAGTGGTGGTATTTTTCTCTGCTTCTCTGCCACCTTCTTTCTCTCCCCACTCTCCTCCTCCCTATTTCTCTCTTTCTCTACCTCACATTTACTGCTAAATAAAAATCCATTCTATTGACTTTGGCATATGGTCTCATTTGCACTTTAATTTGGGCAGTGGCATCTCCCTAATAATTTTAATAATCAGATCTCTTCAGAGGCCCTTTTACTATTGCCTTAAGACAGTCACAAATTAGCAATACTTTCTACCATATAATAGCACAAAAATGCCAGTATACAATTGAAAATCATATATAAACAAGTACAAACTTTTCATATCATTCTTGCTTTAGCAGTCACCCACTACAAAATGCAAAATTACTAATGAAGTGAAAACTAAATTTATTAAAATAGTTTAATTTAAAATAGCTCCACATCAGAGCTGTACAAAGGAAAATCTCTTTTATCCCTTGCTTTGATGAATCTGGCCTGTGATCTTGTGCACTTCTAAAGACGATCAAATTGAGCAAAGAACCCCATGAATCCTAACACAGCACTCTGAGTGATGTTCTTAATGAACACAGCATGAGCTATTTAGGCTACCTTGAGGACAGCTGATTCCATCTAGCTACTTGTATCTTCAAACAGCAATTTAGTCAAGATACACTGGGTCAGCTATTGAAACACTCATATAATAGTGGCTCCTATGGAGCAAATTATATTTGCACATTTTGCCATGACTGACAGTATTTCTGTCTCTAGAAAGGGTTCTGTCACTAGAAAGTTAATTTGTTTTTAAATTATTTTATTTTACTACTTATTCTGTTTGTCACTACTATTATTATCACAGTTTTTTGGAAGAAAACTGATGGAAAAGAAACAAAACAAAAATTCTATGCCAAGTGAAAATAATATCTATGTGTCCATCACGAATAGAAATAATCATTTGATAGCTTTGTCCTCTGTAATTTCTGCTGCCCATGGCATATAACTGCAAATCACTGAAACAACAGCATCTTTTACCATCTATTTTTTGTGTCATCAGTGCATTCACATTTCTTCTTCCAAGTAACCACTTTCACTCTCCCTTCATTTGAAACTTGACTCACTTGAACTAACACAGGTTCTGTACCTTGTTTAAAGTCGTTGAAAAATTTGGGCAAGCACAAATGGAATAGCTGCTCCTACTGGACCAATGTCTGTTTTTTCTAAGAAAAATTCCAGTGTTTTCTAAGTAAAATTATTGCAAACAGAAATTAACCAAAAAAAAAATGCATCTTGGAAAGTTTAAGAAATACTCAGAATGACTCACAATGGTTATAAAAGGCCCTAATGACTGCTCTGGAACCCATGTCATGGATAAGTCTAGTAATGAGCATCTGACTTGACTATTTTTAGGTATTGTTCTAATGTAAAGTACCTTTCCTACAGTCAACTGATTTAAATAATGAATGTTCAAACACCGCTTAAGCTAGAAATCATTGAGGTAATAAAAGATAAAGAGCAATTTTTAAAAATTTTAGTTAGTTGCTACTGGATTTCCTTTAGTTACAAAGCATAACTGTGTTATCAACAGAGATTTGGCTGTCTACATCAGGAATTCAATGACTTCTATAATGAGAAATAAAGCCATGATTAATATATTAGACTTTACAATTAAGTAGATATTTTTATATTTGTGGAGATGTATTTCCTCTTTTTATACTTGTGGGGACAAAAGACTAGAGAAGGTTAGCAGGAGTTTGCATACCTGCTTGGGAGAAAATAGAAAAAAATGCAGTGGGACATCATTTTGAAAGTGGTATTCACTGGGTTCCCAAAGAACTATAGCTCCCTGGAAAATAAAAGAGCATGTATAATATTTTTGCAAGCCCCCAGTATCAGATCTAAGACTTTCTAAACCTAAAATCCAGAGGCTCTTTCCTTGTGACAGTAGACGGAAAATTCAAAGCAGCCACAGAATACCAAGATTATCAAATATTACTAATACATCAGGACAGGTATGTATTTATACATGCATAGGTAGGCCTACATGTGCCTGGTACCTGAGCTGAACAGCTGGAGACAATTTTTCTAATTTCTAGTCCCTTAAAAAATCCACTCTCTTAATAAGAAGATCATGAAAAGTATGTAGCAGAAATAAGAGTGCATATTTTACCATGAATAAAAATACTGAACTTTTGAGAATATATACATATGTCATGGAAATAAGTAATAATGCATAAACACAGGAGTTGTTAAATTTCTGGCTTTAGGCTCTTTCCCCTCCCCAGCACATCCTGTAGCTTTGGATACCCACAAGGGGTGTCTGTATGTATATATGCACATATTCTGCCCATCCCTGACTGCATTATATAAATGAATTCTGTGGCTTTTATGTTATGCAAGAGCTTGTTCTACCAAGTGATCTATATATATATTTTGTATGTACAATTAATTACGCAGCCTATTTTGCCATTGTTGAATTGCTGAGGGGGAAAATTATAAATGTTAATGAAAAATTCAATAACAGACACTACTAAATTTAAGGAGAATTCTGTCCTACTCTTCATTTCAGCTCTATTTTTTTTTAACATGGGAAGGTACAAAGAAGAGTACAGATGTTTTATTATTCTCCAATTCACACAAATTCCTTTTCTTCTATACTGCAGTAATACTGGTACCCAGAGTTCAAAGAAACTAATCCTTATAACTTGCAAATACTTCTCTCCTCCTGAACTCAATTGCAAAGCTCTGAGCTGAGTTGAAAGTGACCCAGCTGAGAAACAGATTACAAGAAGGAATGGGATGAATTTTCTCATAAAAAAAAGGACAGCAGTTGTGCATTAGAGCGCACATCACATTATTTCCTTTGTGTACACCTTGTATTTTAACAAGTTGCAGAGAGGTAATTCACAGAGAAACTGTAGGAAGATACATTAGTTTCTAGAAGGAATTTACAGAGCTGCTGTGCATCTCTTAAGATTTCCTCATTTTAAACTGCAGGCCTTTGGCTCTTTCAGGTACCCCACTGTGAGAGACTGGAAGGATTGCTGGCTTCAAACATTTTGGGTGTATGTGTGGGGAAAAGGGGCAGAGCAGGGCAGGTCTTGCCCTGGTGAGGCAATGCCATGCTCCACACTCCCAGAGCCTGTATCCCAGCCTGGCAGTGGCTGCCCATCCCTGGCACAGCAGAGGCAATGCTCCACACCCACCTCTGGAGCCCTAACCCAGCTCCTGAGTGGCCAAATGACCCAAAATCCCACCTGGGGGAAGGGCCCAGGAAAGCCAAGGGGTGCTTAACCCAGGACATAAGGCAAACACATGTCTTGACCCTACCTTCCCTTGGATTTTATATCAGCTGAACACTGCTGAAACTCAGGAGTGGTAGCTGTATTTGTTGTTTACTGTATTCATTCTCCCATTCACTTTCATCTCCTTGTTCTAATTCCCTCTTCTTGTAGTTTTGAATAACTTGAAACTGGATGGGCTTGGAATTTGCTAGGCTAAATGGGCTAAGTTAAAGCTTTGTGAAGTGTTTTATGTTGATTGAATGCTGCTCTGAACTTCTGCCAAAGTTCTCTGATTTTCTGAAGTTACCAGAAAGTTTTTTTGTTGTTTTGACCTCTTGAGAATACCTCATCAGTATTTCTCTGTGCATAAGCCTCAGAGTATGTAAAATCTATAAGCCCTTTCAGGAGTGAGTTTTTGGTGCCTTACATTTTAATTGGCACAGTGAGAAGGGTGCTCTTGAGGTGACATATTTTATACAGAGGTAACTGCGAAAATTGTGTAAGGTTTGATATGCTATTAATAAATGACCAAGGAATATGTAAAAGGCAAGATCTCACCAAAGAATACTGTATTAAGAAACAAGAAGGAAATCACCAGCCAGTCTGCTGGACTCTTTGGTCACTGCAGCTGAAAGACTGATTTCATTAATTCTTCCCCCAAATCTTGTTTTGCATCACAACCTGCCTGCAGTTTTAGAGACTCACAGGGTAGGGAGCAATGACTTGCATAGAGTGAAATTTTTATTGTAACTAAACTTAGGATTATTGAAATAGCAATTGTATGATATTTATCTTCTTGTATACTTTCTTCTTTCCCTTCTCCTCTGTCTCCTAGGTTAGGACCCATAAACCCCTTCAAGAAGCTTGTCAAGTAGATTTTGGGGACCTCACACCCATGTCTTTTAATCCTTCCAGCATTCTTGTTTTCAGAGCTTTCACAAGCAGTGAAAAACAGAATGCATAATACTGTTTCACCAGAGCTTGGCAAAGCCCTTAGTTGATTCCCTAGCTTTACATAAAACCTCCTGCTCCAGAACTGTTCCAATCAATTGGAAGAGTCCCACTTGGTACCACGGACTACATATCAGACTCTCTGTGGGGACATCAGAATGCAGATTATACCACATTTCCTTTTTTCCTCTGACAGCGTCTAATTGCAACCTGCCTTCTGAAAGCCATGTGTCTGGCATCCCTAAAATAAACATTTCCTCATTTATTGACTAGTACTAATTCCTTAGTCTGTTACCTTTGGAAACCAAGTACATTTCTCACATTTCAAGTCTTTATCCTCCACTTAGAAAGACTGTTGACATACTGGAAAGAGCTCAGGAAAAAAAAAGTCACAAGTATTATCCAAGATCTGGAATATCCATTTTAGACTGAGTGATTATTTTGGTTAACACAGAGAAGGATACCGGATGAATCGCTCCTGGTCTGCAGGCATGTAAATAAGGATAAAATTTTTCATAGTAGCAGGCTCTGTAGTATAACAAAATTTAAGGATCATGAGTTTTACATTAAAAGGATTATCTGTTTTTTACCACAGAAGGCAAGAAAACCTTGGAAATACGTGAAGAGCACAGACATTCTCAATTAACAAGAACTTAAATCAAGAGACAGCCTATATCCTGTGAAGAGCTGCTGTCCTGTTGAAGGATTCAACTGATTAAATTCTATGACCTGTATATGCATGAAATCCAACTAGGTTTTATCACCTTTCTTTAAAAAGCATGACAAATTTTTAAAACTACCTGCATATATTCCTACAACTTTTATGCATAAACACATCAAAATCAATGCATGTTTTATTTAGGTTTCACTTTTATCAATTTCACATTTTAATAATAGCCTGTGTATGTACAGTCTTTATTCATAGGAAATCCAGTTCAGGGTCAGCTCCAACACTGGGGCAGAAAATGCACTCTCACAGACACTGAGTCAGTTTTATGACCTGTCAGGAACAGTTAAGTGCTCCTCATTAATGCTCAGTAGCATCAGCTTCATTGTCCTTTTTATTAATTTCTTTACCCAATACCACAGACACATAAAAACACCACAGTGGTGCTTTGTAATAGGTGATTTTCTTATTATTTCTTGGCAGTACATGGATTTTCTCTTCCTATTACAGACTTAAAATTAGAACACAAAATGTGCAAAATCTTCCACGAAATTATATTAGAAAAAGAATGTTTCGAGTCAATCAAACACTCTCTTAATATAAAACAAAACCATTTTGTTCGGAATTTAGGCTTTGCATGCTGTTTACTCGTATTGGAAATACTCTGATTTTCAGAAGTCATTAAAAAATGGTAGATCCCATGGGGCCAAAAATGCCAAAATGGAGTGTCATCATGCTGTCAAAACACTTCATATTTTAGGCAGATTTTACATTCTCCCCTCTTTGTATCAATTAGACAGTAATGGCATTTCCCATTGAAAGTTTTTTTAGTAACAGATTCTACATGTATTTCATAATACCACGCGTATCTGGGTACATAAGATCACACCAACTATTTAAAAGCAAAATAACAAGGTGGAGTAGGGGGGAATTTTACAGAACCAAGAGTATGGGAGTGAAGATGTTTGCATCCACATAATTTTTCTAAGATACTCTTACATACAATATGCTTAGGCTCTTAAATATAAACTTTAAGTATTTTCAGACTAGGATATAATTGAATGCATGGACTGTGCCTCATTTGGCTCTCATTAATATCCTAAAGCCTTCTGTGATTTTTTCATGGAGCTAGGGTGTTGGAATCATAGAATATCCAGAGTTGGAAGGGACCTACAAGGATCATGGAGTCCAGCTCCTGGCTCTTCACAGGACATCCCCAACAGTCACATCCTGTGCCTGAGAGCACTGTCCAAACGCTCCTTGAGCTCTGTCAGGCTGGTGCTGTGACCACTGCCCTGAAGAGCCTGTTCAGTGCACAGCCATCCTCTGGGTGAAGAACTTTTGCTATCATCTAACCTAAACCTGTGACACAGCATATATGCTAAAGACACCATGCACTACAATGGCTGTCTCCCACTTCAATCACAACATACCTGAACTGAGGAAAAACATTATTCATTTTCAACAGCTACTCGTTCCTGGTAACATTTTTCATTCTGTTTTAGTGAGAGATTTTAGTGAGAGAGAGTGGGATGCTCTCAGAGCAGCATGCTTGCATTACACTTTGTAACTCTGTGTTTCATCTTTATACCACCCAGAACTTCCCTTTTTTCTCTTCTTTTGAAGAGGGGGCTACTTGCAATGTAAGTATTATTTCAACATATCACAGAATCACAGACTTTGTTGGGTTGGAAGGGACCCACAAGGAAAAAGAAGGAAGAAAATGAGGCCCTTGTGTGCAAGTTAAGCACAATTCTGGCCCACTGCTTGTAATAGTTTTCTCTCTTCCTACACAGTATTTTCCACTTTCATCATTTTCCTCTATATTGGAAACTAAGAAAAAGTAGTTTTGAACATTCTTTATCCATCTTGTAGCCTTCATTTATATGGTCCCTTTGTTACTTTTCAGTGGTCTCCTATTCTGTCTAGATATTTCTAGAACCCTTTTGCAGCCTTGTTACATTTGATTTAGCTTTCTTCGCCTTGCCTCCTTTACCTCTGCTTTGTTTGCCAGCTAGATTCCATCTGCTCCTTTCAATCTATTCATGTTGTTGGATTTGGGGGGTTTGGTGAGGGGTTTTTTGTCTTCCCAGGGTGAAATGAATAATGCAAATTACTTTGCTGCTACCAAACGGAAAGAGCTATGTAGCTTTAGGTTTAATTCTTTACTGCTTCACTTGCCTCCCTGCAGTGAAGTGGCGTCTTTTGATCGACTTTTATGTCTTTGCTTTAGCTTAACAGCTGAATCTATCGACGGCAGCAATTTATTAAAACATATTTTGATTTCATAGCTCAAATAAGAGAATACAAAACTACAGTTTCCAGCAATCATGCCTCTGTTTTCTCAAGAAAATGGCTTATTTGTTTTAGAGGGAGAAAAGGAATTGCATGTTAATGAAGATGTAGATAAAAGCTATTCAAATTCCTATACAGTCCTGTACTTATATTTTCTTTCAAACACCATAGCTGTAGCTAAGGCAATATATATGAAAGCAAAGACAACATTACACATAAGGTAGAGTAAATGATAAATTGCTGTACATCCATTATACAGCACATCTGGCATGAATGCCAGATCTGTAAGCAATACCTCTGATGATTAAAACATCTCGATACATTATGTTACTAATATTTGACCACAGAACATTGTCTCTCAACTGAAAAAAGAAAATTCAGAGTGCTTTGTGAAAAGAAATAGGAAGTGGAACCTAGCTCCAAGTGTTGCCATTTAGAATTCAGTTAACTAAAGTAGTAGATAGTAAAGTGTCTTACTGAAGGCAAGGCATCTGCCTAAATATATTTCTTCTCTTATGTGGATTCTACCTCTCTGTCTTTGCCAAAACCTATTGCTATATTTTAAAACTCACTTTTGGGCACTCACATTTGGGTCATTTAATTTAGAGTGCATTCACAAACTCTGTCGTCTGCCCTTTACTCATTACATCTGACAGTGTTCCCATCCCCAATCTCTTAAAATACTGAAAAATATTAAAATGCCACAGTCAAAACTTTCCAGTGCTGCTGCATGAAAGTGGAATTTCTGAATGGATGTAAAATCCCTTATGCAAATGTTTACATAGGTATTGGAGTAATGCCTTAGAAAACTCTAGTCAGGTTACAAGAAAGAAATCCTTATTAAAGAGGAAGACAGAAATGTAGGAAAGATCCTGACTTTGAAGAATAAATGATAGCTCTCAAATTACTGGCTACTGGATATATTACGAAGGTATTTCGGTCAATGCTTTACAATGCAATTTGTTCAGGAATTTCTGTTTGTTTGGGGCTTTGTTTGCTTGTTTTTAAAGAAGGCAGCTAGTGCATGCTCTGTAACATTTTAATTCTATTGTGAAATTATTCACAGCAGGTCTAGTGTTTTATACTAGACACAGGAATGTATGCAGGCTTATTTCCTCAATAGGTCTGCAGCATATGATTGAGCCATATTTGTGAGCACACAGCATTTCTTGACTTGGACTTTTATATCAGAATGAGATCATTTGCGAGTAATGTGGATTTCAGTCATGAACTGTGATCTCTTTAGGTAAGAATCCTTTGTAGACTTGACTTCTAGGTGTCACACTCAGAAGTGAATGCATAATACATCATCTGCCCACATGAGCTCACGCACTGCTGGAATCAATATTTAATTATTAACATTGTTGAATTTAAATTTTTTAGCTGGAAAAGAGTAGCGTAATTGAGATGTTTCTGAGTAAAGTAATTGATATGTTATAAGTATATAGGTAGGGTGCCAAAAAAGCTGACAAATAAGGTACCAGGGAATGAAACAGACATCTTACAGACAAATGTAACAGCGAAGTCAAAAGCTCCTGGCAATATTGCTTAAGACAAATTTTACAAGCATTATAGAAGAATGTCGTAGTATACTTTAGAGAAGGGGGTATTTAGTGATGTATTCGATCTTATTTGATTGATTTCTGTTAGGATTAAGAGCATACTGTGTTGCAAGAGGAAAACTGAAATACGTAAAATAATTTATACAGGCTCTATATTGAGGGCAGTTTCATTCATTGTAGAAATAAATCTACTCCTCTGTTTGGAACTATCAATTAAAATGGTAGCCATTATTCATGAAAATAAATATATAGAGTGTTACTCATGACAGGAGAATGTATCATGTATAAGTGGTCAATAAATCATGTTAGGGGAAAAGTGATATGGAAAATGGGTGGCACTTAAAATTTCAATTTTCATTAAAATTTTAACTTCAGCAAGTTGTTCAGCAGTGAGACAGTCTCTGCCACGCAAACCCATGTGAGCACTCCTTGCTGTTCAGAAATTTGGAAAGAACTACTACCCCTGGCTCTGCTGACTTCCAATATCTGCCACAGACTGCAAAGGGGCAGTGCAGGGTCATGCTCCCCTATACCCTGTACTCACCTCCCTCTTGGTTTTGAAACCTATGCCTTTTACTTGCATTCAGTTTGCCACAAGGAACATGGGGAAAATTTGCTGGTGAAGTCAGTATTCTTAGTGAAATAGTACAACGGAGAAAGTCTGTTTTACGACCTATTTTACTTTCTTATTTTTTTCTCTCTCTTTCTTCTTGCTTTGTCGAAATACATCCTTAATCTCCCATCAGTAAGTACCTAAATATGTTCCTGTTTAAATCATTGGGCCACCTGCACTTAAGTGATCACACTCAGCATTCAAAACACTTAATTCCAATGGCTTTGCTTTGACACGATCTCCAACAGAGGTTAAATTTAGTGACAGTGAGCACACTGGCCTCTCAGACCCTGCTAAAGCTCTGTATCTGCCATAAGCTGTATTTCTTATGCTATATTATATGTAGCATCATGAAAAGATATTATGCCTATAAAATTAGCCTGATACCTAGGAAACCTGGTTAAAGAAAACGTTGCAGCTAGGATTAGCATCATAATGTCGTTACATAACAAGTGACATTGCTCCTCCTCCAAAGACTCTCTCCTGTCCCATGGCACACAATCCTTTTCCTTCCCCCAAGCAGAGAGGTGGAAAGAGGGGCAGGGCCATAAAGTTTTTTGGTTTTGCTTTATTTCTCCCTGTCCTCAGCTCCTATCTTAGTGGCAGTGCAGAGCAATCAAGAAGATTGAGGGCTGCAGTGAGGGATGTCAACTGCATTTCTGCTCTCTGCTTCCACCTTCACTCTGGGAGGCACAGATGACATGCATCACCCTCAGTTCCTCTGCTGCTGAACACTGCAGAAAGTATTTCTCAACAAGACTTAAGAATCAGCCTTACAGATGAAGACAAAGAAGGTGAGCAGAGTGAGAAGGCAAGAGGACTAAACACCTTCCAGGTTTCAGACTGAAAAGAAAGACCAAATTTAGACAGTGAGAGTTGGGCCCTGAGTATAAGAGTTAATGGTTTATGGCAGCAAGGATCGTTTGGTAGTTCCCTTTTGGCTACTTAGCAAGACTTAATCAATTTTCAAGTACAGCTTAATTTTATTCATTGCCTTAATGGCTTTTATTCAGCTTTAAATTTTCTGTCTGACATTAATCTTTCCTTAGAGTTTCATTTTTCAGAGGGTTTTTATTTAAGAGGAGCTTTCTAGTCTGTATTTTTTTTACCTCTTAAAATTACCTTACAGGTAACAATTAAACTGCTGCTAAGCAGAATGGTGTCAGGTTTTATATGCTGTACTGGCAATAGAGCATCCCCAAATCCTTCACTGCAATTTACCTGTCTCGAAAGCTATTGGATTTTACTTATAACATGCTCATGGCACACCGTCATAAACATGCTTTGCACTGACCTGCTGGCTCAATGAATCTGGTCTGTTTGAAGAAATTAGACTACCAGTTATAGGAGTACAAGAGATATTTGTTCAGCTGCTACAGATGCACATAAAAGCCAAATAAATCTGGTTTGTGAAGGCTATATATTGCCATCTGACAGACAGGATAGCTCTCTTCTCTAGAACAACTACCATGATCCTTCAAGTGTCCTTAAAACACTGCAGCATGTTTCCTTTTCTAGGAAGAAAGAAAAGCTTCAGGAAAAAAAGAGCTTCCTTCTGGATTTGTGAAAAATGCACCATTAATGGTTTACACGTCCACACAAGTATAAGTGCTTGCACTTGAATATTCTGCATATTCTGAAAGTTTCACATCAATAAACGGAAGTATTTATATATGTAAACATATATATAAATATTATCTTTGCTTGTATCCTGTCTTAAGTTTATTTTCCTCCTTTAGAGTAGTCAGATGAACACATAGGATATTAAATGATATACTAGTCAGCCTTAAAAACAAAACTAAAAACTTCTTGCAATTCAAAACCACTACCTGTGTCAATTAACCTAGGCAAAAGCTACTCCAAATTACTGCAGGTCTCCTTATTTCCCAGAAATTCCCTGAATTCCCTTGCACATTAGTCCTCGCAGTTTCAGGTTATGAAGGGCCCTATTTTTGAACTATCGGTTCCTTTTAAAGTCATCTCATTTTTGTCAGGAATGAGAGTTACCTGTATGAAAATGTGGTAAATTGGCATAAATTGGCAGCCCTGGCCAAAGAACAGAGGAGGTGGTCACTGGCTAAAGTCAGGTGGTCATTGGCTAAAGCCAGTTTGGCACCCCAGAGGTCACTGGGCTGGTGATGGTGTTGGTGATGGAGTCATGAAAGGACAACGTTGGGACAAAAGAAAATCTCATGAGATGAGGTTGCTTGCTGTCATCTCCCAGCTGGCTGAGGCTGGCAGGGCCTCAGGTGATTATTACTGAGCAATTTGAGTGGATTTGTTCTGGTTTGGAGTTTGTGGGTTTGGAAATACAGCAAGCCCTGAGGAAGGGGATACAAAGAGAAGATCTGTGGTTAGGGACTTGATTTTTCCTTGTATGGCTGGTGAGCCTGCACAGTGACTTACAATTAGCAATGAAGTCCAGACAGTCCTTCACAAATCGTGAGCTAGGTGAATCCTTTGACATCAGAAGAACTCAATGCCTTTAAAGAAAAAACCTTTCAATGAATGTCTGTTGAAATTCAAATCTTAATTCATTCCAGCTACGCTTGGGCCTCTTTTAGAGTCTCTTTCTGTGAACACTGAAGCAAGCAGTCATTGCTTGTAGAAATGAAATTTTAACTATACAGGTTCCACATTCATATCACATAAAGTATATTTTTTCTATGGAGTGGGAAACTAATTTAAAAAGCAAGGTGTAGAAGGGGAAATGTTCCAGTAAAACCTTATCAGAGCTCTGCAAGAGGAGCAGCTGAGCACCACCATTCTATTATTCATATGTAAGAGAGCATGTGTGTAACCATCCTATGTGGCATTGAGGAAACCAAACAAAGCTATATAAGTAACATACATATTCTGAAATTCTCCCTGCCACTTTAAAGGCGACCTGTAACTGTTTGCTCGTGTAGTTTCTGGCATTTTTCCCTCCTTAAAAAGAGGATTTCAAGATGATTGTGGATTTTTGACACCTGCTTCAATTAAAAGCCAGTATTGACAAGCAGTTGAACACATACACGAGCAAGATTGTCCAGAGGCCTGTAAAGAGGTTTAAGATAATTCCCTATGCAATGCAGATGTGGAATTAGCACCCCCAAAGGTAACTTTACGAACCAGCAAACAAAGTGGTGACTCAACTGAGTGTAGAGAATGTCAGAGGAGACACCACAGCTCCAGCCTCATTATTCCAAGGTAGATAAAATACATAACTGCTTGCTACAGAGTGATGCCTATTTCCTTTAGACATTCATCAGACACTGGTTCTTATCCTCAATGAAAAATCACAGAATAATAAAGAAAAGCAAAAAACTCTGAGGCAGTAAACCTTCCTTATTCAGAGGTGTGAATACTCATCCTCTGGACTGCATGGTGTCTCACCCTCTTTTCCTCCTGTCTTGTACCACAGGCATTTCTGAGGCTGCCAGCAACGATGAGCTTGCACTCAGCCACAAGAGGACAAGGAACAGTCTCCTGCTTTCTACCAATTTTGTGAGAAAACATCTCTGCTGAAGCAGCTCAGGGGTAGTGTGCTGGATAGGTACTCTATTATCTTCTGATGATGTACTTCTAAAACCAAGACCTCCTTACCTCATCCAAGCATGTGCACACATCACACTTGAACAGTCAGATGAGGGGGATCCACTTCCTTCTCACTGCTCCCATAGAGCAGGTGTCACATCACTGAAAAAGGCAGCAATGCTTCAACATAACAGATGACACATCAGTCCTGTGTGAAGGCTTCTGGTGCTGGGTAAAGAACAAGGGCTGCACTGGCATTGCCAGCTCTTTCTCAAGCAGAAAGAATTGCAGCTGGCTCCTCCATTGTCATGCAAAAAGGAGCAGGAGAGGGCTGTGATTTGACATATGTATTCTGGGGCTTGAGACTGACAGTGTACAAGGACTTTCACAGCCTGCTAATTCACCTGGAAGTAGGCAATGCCTTGTACTCCACAGGACATTGAGCCTTTATTTACACTAACGTTAGTTTTTATGTTTTAACATAACATTTATGCCTGTGCAATCACAGAGGAGATTTTCAAGCCTGAAATTTTTTGACTGCAGATGAATTACTGTAATTACATCTCACTAGAGCAATGACAAAATACTTTCTTAGCTAGGAAGGAAAAAAAGCTATAAAGAGAAAAGGTTTTTTTGTACCTGAAAATGAGTCATACTTGTGAATAAATTCCCTGGACTCAGTCAAAATCTGGAAACATCAGGCGTGGGCAATATCCATAACTAGGAAAAAGAACAATAAACAGATAAGATACCCAGACAATCCTGCCTTTAACCAAATAAATTGCTAGTCTGGAAACTTATTATTCCTAACTGGGATGACCTCAACAAAGCCATTAACACTCCAGAAAATACCAGGGATGCTGCACCTCCTTACTGTGATTGACTCTTTTAGTTAAACAGTAAAACTGAAATCACTCGCGAACTTTAATAGCAACTAAAAGAAATACCTAGAAGGTGGGATGCTAAGAGAAAATAATTCCTCCTATTTATTGTCTTTTCAGGGAGAAAAACAGCTGTAGGATTTGAAAGCATATTTGTTGGGAAAATAATTTGCTAAAGATAGAAAACATGGTGGGGATTTTCAACAAATTCCCTTGCTGATAAATGAACAGTAATGCTTAAGCCCTTCTAATGAAGATGAGTTTACCATGGAATAAAGTTGTCAATGATGAGCAGAAAATAGGGCATTTGTAAATACAATGTAACACAGAATGATAAAGCACATCCAATTTATGCAAAGATGTGCTTGCAGAGCACGATAAATAATATCTGCATAATCAATTACTGGAAGAAAGACAGACTGAATAAATTGCTTTCTGTCAATTTATGGAAAACAAGCATAGCACAAAAAAAAGACAATTTGACATTAGCCTTTTAACTAGATTGACAAGCACTAAACCCAAACTTACTAATGATTCAAAGGACACAGTATTTATAGCTGTCTATTTTCATGAGCCATAGAAAATCTGAATTAGGGCAAAAGCAAAATTTCTATTTTTAAGTTAAAAGACAGGATACACAATTTAATAATATATATAACACATCCCCCTACACCCTACTCCCATATATTTTTATTTCCTTGTATGTAAGATCCTTTGGTTTAATGACACACATGGATTGAGAGGCATGGGAGAGGTAGCAAGAGAAAAATATATTTAAGGCCATCAATAACTAATAATAATGAAATACTGTATATATTTGAATTACCTCTAGTAATGCCTGGATGCTACATCCACTGGTCTCAATGGAAAAGTTTTATCAAGCTGGGTGACCTAGCCTTTAAAGAAATTCTGAAACTACTTTAAAACTGAATTAGGAAAGTTGCCAATTATACCATCATTCATTTACAGAGCCATTAACTTAATGGTGCTAAAATCTCTATGATGCATGTAGCAGTTCTAGAAAGCTTCAGAAGCTGTTTAGGATACCAAGAATACTAAAATGAGTGATAAGCCCTTTAATATCCAGATATTAGCTCTGGAAGACAATGTCATTGAACAAAAACAGTTCTCTAACCCCCATCCTTCCATCAATCAAAATTAAAATGCAAATATTTGGGAGCTGACAGTATATATAACTTTTGTCTGCAATAATATTCAAATTATTGTTATAATCTGCATAAAACAATTTGATATCCAACTTGAAAAACATTTAGCAGTTTTCAACAGTCTATAAAAGATATTAAATTTTACATTACCACCAGAATCACTCTCCATGCAAAACTTTCAATGATGTCTGCAGCACTACATGCTCTGCTAGTAAATAAACCAGCGCTTTTATTTTGGTGTTATTTTCAGCCATATCAAAACCTTTCTTTTTATTTATCCATGAAAAAGGTGCAGCCAAGTTCCAGAAGGCTAAAGCTTGTTGTTTGTCCTATTAATGTGACACTGCCCTAATTCCACCAGCTAAGCAGATGAAAAAAGAAAATCAACAGTCTGGTTATGATGCTGAATGGGAAGATTCTGACTGAGAAGAGACAGCGTGAAATCCATCTCCTGAAAATTTGCTTCTGACTCTGGGATTCAGCTGGGTGTTTGAACCTACACATGTGGCAACATCTCTCCTTTGGGGAATACACTTCAAATTTCCCTGTACTGTTCTAAAACTGGCATGCTTCAAGTAATTCATATCTTGATTAGCCATCATTTGATTAATGGAAGTAATTAGTTGTTGGGGATCTAACATCAGCACAGAGGTTTCACTTCAGCCCATAAGTCTTCAGGCACTGGTTACTCTTTGCCACCTGAGTGCACAAACAATTACTCCTGAAGCCTTTATGCCTGTCTCGGGGCACCAAGGCTTCGCTGCACAGAGTTTTACGTGCTGAAATGTGGACCTCACATAAAGACTGATGTACTAAAACCCTGAAACACAGTTATTGCTCTCTCTTCCCAACCCTTTTTAAGCAGCCACACACAGACATAGGCATAGGTGGGGCCTGAGCACACACCTAAAGCAGGTGGAGCAGGCACCCCATGTTAGCAATATTTATAAGAAAGAGACTTTCAGCTTCAGTGAACTGGACTCTCCCAAGTGCTGCAGTTCTTGTGCAGTCTAATATGGCATCAAGGCTAGGAAAATAAAATGGCTTATGCAGAATGAGGGGATTGAACCCCGAGAGAAGCACTGGTAAAAAAATCAGGGAGAATATATGTTCTCAGCATTGCAAGCACTGAGTATTTGGTAATACTGCTGCAATGAACCTATACTTCAAGTGGAAGAAAAAGGCACATGGATATTTCCAGGTGGAAAACTCCCTTCATGAAATGTGTTTTCAACAAGAAAAAACTACACAGATTTCCAGTCCTCTCACCCTATCGACTCCCTGTCCACAACAAAGATATCCAAGCAAAATGTTAGAAGAAACAGTCCAGATTGAGGGTTTAACAGAGCCATTTGCTCTCCCAGATTTTGAAAGAAAGAGGTGAGAATTAAGTTGTCATTAGCAACTAAATATATATTTACCAACATTGCTGGATGGGATTTTTTTTTCTAGATAAGGTGCATTTTACAAATGCTAGTAACTGCATGCTTACAGCAAATTACACTAAGAGTACAATATGTGAGGAATGGAAATGGTTCTGACTTTAGGGCATTCACCTGTGAAATACCACGTGCATGCATTTTGCTGGTTCCTGTGAGCTTCCTTTTGAACAAATCAACCACGCAATCACTCAGGAGATGGGAAAGCGGGCAGAAGTGGGAGTTAGAGGATATATTTTGTGATGTGGTATAACACAGCAGTAGTGTTCTAATTAACTTTTTTTTTAGGCTAATAACAAAGCCTACCACTGGCACATTAAACATAGGATATGTGAGGAAATAAATGAAAATAAGTGGGGAAGCTAAACATTGATTTCCTTTTACGTAATTCTGGTAATGATCAGTAAGTCATGATTTGCTTCTCCTCTAAAAAGATGTGTGACCCAATCATTCACAGCCCTGTGCTGCCATAAAGATGATCTGAAGCTGAATACCTGTGAAAACTCAGGCAAGGAAATTTTAGAAGCAGCATAAAAAAAGATTAAAAAAAAACCCCAAAACCCAAAAACCACTCAATAGCATTAAATAGCCAGAATAGCATGAGCAGTAAATAGCTTCACATGCAAACATGATTTCTTGAAGTCATGGGCATCTCCTAACAGTAATTTTTGAAGCTACTCCCACAAAGAGGTATGATTGTCTTAAAATACAGGCAGCAAAAGTCTACCATTCACCTTTCAGCTGCAACTGTAATTAGCAGTAGCCAGATTTTAGAGTTTTCTAAGTTCCCTGCCTTATATGGAAGAGCAGTTTGGTAAGAAATGCTCAAATACACCCTTGAACGCCCTTCACATGAGCTGCCTTATGTCTTTCTTACCAGCAGCCAAGGACCTGGGCCATTAAGTTCAAAAGATATAACCTGCTTAAACTTCAGCATTCCATTTAATGTTAATTTACAGTTGGACGTTTATAGAGCTACAAAAGCTTTAGTATCTTTATTAAGCCACATACATTTATTACATACTGAAACTACAGCAAGGAAATTCTGGGTTGAATATTTCATTGATGTAATTTTTTATGTTTTATTTTAAAACAAAAATCTTGGGGAAGTTTAGTGAAGGCAACGTCTCTGTGCCCTGCTTCAAGGGAGTACCCAAATGCTTCAAATAGAAAATGGTGACTTTTGCAAGCCACTGAATGAAGTCTGAAGTAAACTTCTACACAGGCTCTTTGTCAGAGTCTAAAATCAGGAAAACATCTTTCATAGTTTGACAAAAGGCTGTATAAATATTCTTCTCCCTACTTTGTCACCTATTTTACCATCCTTGCCATTTTTCATGTTGACCTGCTCACACACATGATAACGAAGTCATTAGCTACATTTTCATTTACTTCTCATGCCTTAGGAGGTCATAGGTCTGGTCCATTAACACATAGTTCTTCTCTCTGCTGCAATTTGCATGAAGTTAAGCAAAAAAGGTTCAATGTCAATACTTCAGCTAAGAAGATACGACAATTTTGAAAACAATTGTGAAAAAAAATAACCTCTGATACATCAAAGCAGGGATGTTTTCTACAGGAAAAGAATCCATAATGCATGAAAAAACCTGAAAATAAAAGAAGGGATGCTAGGGATGTAGAGCCACAAAGATTCTGAAGCATTGCGTACTATGTGACTGTAGGAACAACCATGAGTTGCCTGGCATGGGGACCAGTGTTATCAGCTATATAGTTTTTCTCACCTATGGCAGTTTTTATTTATATGATAATGCTTTTCTTTATAATTTTTCTTTCCTTTATAATCCTGAAAAGCAAATCATATGCATAATTTGAATTTTATAAATGAAACATTACAAGAAATTTCACTTAGTACTTGTAGACTTATTTTAACATACTGGGAAAAAAAACCTAAGGTCTAGAATGTTTTGTTCATCTGTAAAGCAAAACAGCGTATCAGTATATATTCTCTAGAAAAATGAAAACTGAAAGGGAATATTCCACCACTTCCAGCAATAAAGTGAGAATGAAAAAAGATACTAAGGCAGGCAGAAGCCCCAAAAGCTATACACAGAAACAAAACCTATTTTCAAGACCATCATTTGAAACTATGCATAAGAAAGACATTTTTTATGATGAGGGTGGTAGAACACTGAGAAAGTTGCCCCATGAGGTGTTGGGTGTCCCCTCCCTGGAAACATCCAAGGCCAGGTTGGACGGAGCTTTGAGCAACCAGGTGTAATGGAAGGTGTCCCTGTCCATGGCAACCTTTAAATGCCTCTTTCAACCCAAACCATTCCATGATTCTATGACCTCCTCACTTTTCTTAATGCATGGAAATTTCTCCACAGGCTTAGGGAACGCCACAAGAAGAAGGCACAAACTTAACATGAGTAAGCTGAAGAATTCACAGCTGTTCCTAAAAATGCTGTATATAGACAGATGCTACATGGCCTCCATAAAGGAATCAGCCAACTTCCACATATAAAATATCAAAGCAGTGCAGAATTTATTAAGTGTAAAACTGATCTCTTTCTAAACAAGGGCTGGGGGGAAATGAAGACCTCTCTTTCTTCCCTCCAACCTGCTTTGGAAACATTCTGCTAGTCATGCAGAGTGCGAGAACTTCTGCACAGAGCACTCTTAAGTGAGGCAGAAATACTTAACTGAGACAAATTATTTTAGAGAAAGAACCAGCCTTTTGCACAAAATCTAGCACAGTGCTTGTGGCATCTGGCCACCAATGTTAAATTAATAATGCTCTCAAAAAGTTAAAAGTGCCTTTTTTCCCCTCACAGTTGCCACCCTCAAGTTTTTAGTTAGTGTAATTCATAGAGAAGCAATGGAAGTTTTGAAAAAGTAATAGTTTGAAAATAGATAAAACAGACTGAAATGGGACAACTTGAACACAACTTGAGATTGCATTCATGTGGCCAGATCCCCAAACAGACCTTTTATACATCTGTGTCCTTTGTAACATCGTTATTGAACAACAAACTTGGGTAGGGTAAGGATCAGAATGGGTGGATATACTCAGTGATCTCCTACAGACACCTCTTCAGTTTTGTTTCACCATTTTTTTCTGGGGGTTTTTGGTTATGTAGCATCTGATGCTTTTCCCTGTCTCCCAATAACTGCAATGGGTGTCACTGATACTCCCTCCTACCCTGCCTCACCTGTCCTTAGGCTCTGAAACTTCTGATTTCTCATAATGTCACCAGTAAAAACTGAACTTGTCCCATGAATTTTAACGATTGTTTAAATTTCTTTTTTTCTTTTAACTGCTAGCTCTTCCAGGATTTGTGCTGTTTGAAGTTGAGAAGTATGGACATGTAAAGAAAAGATCAAAGTACACTTCTGGTTAATAAAACTCAGCAAAAATTACTGCTCAAAATGCTAGCAAAATTAGACTTCATCAAAGAATCATGGATTGTTGAGGATTGAGGGGAAACATTAAAAATCAGGGTAGAAATATTTTTTAAAAAACAGAGAAAGGAATAAAAATTTGGTTTTAGAAGGACAGCAGGGAAAAATGTTACACATCATTATCTAATTTCATATTTTCGTTTTCCCATTGGTTTACAGATAAAGTATTGGAAAGCAGATGTGAAATTCCATAGATATAAGGCACAATATTTACATTTGATGTCATGATGCTACATAGTTAATAAAATACACAAAAATACTCAGAAAAACTACAGTCTCCTTTCCAAGAACAAGAACAACTTTATAAAAAACAACCTTTAGGTAAAAATATTTATTTAAAATACTTTATTTGCATTTTATTTAGAAAATTCTGCTGTGTAAGGTGTGGTTTCTCCTACATGTTTAAACAGCCATTTTTCATTTGAGTGCATCAAGTCTAGAGGAGTACTTGGGTTACCCTCCCATGTTTTTCCTTACTCCAACAGATCTAGTCCTCTAAATATAGTCAACTTTTGTCTGCCTCTGCAATAATACAGAATGCTACAAATAATTTCTGTCACCCTTTCATGTGAGTAATCCAAATAGAACAAGAAGTTCAAGGTGAAAACACTGCTGATTTTACAAAATTGCTCTACTTCACTATTGACTGACTGTGCTTCCTCCAGCTCTTCATGCAAACTGAACTCTACCTGACTTGGCTGTTACTGGGCACTTGAGCAGGTGTTTCATTACACTTGTCCCAAAAGATGTTAGCTTGTTCCTCTCCATAAGCAAGACACTGAGAAGTGGAATAGATTTCATCCGACAGGTGGGAGCTTTATTAAGCTAGCCCCACAGGAAAAGTAGAGAGATGTGCAACAGTGTGATCTCAAAGTGATTTTTAAATTGTCCAGTGCAGTCAGACTACAGACTCTGCACACAAGTGTAGGGTGATGACACTGAGCTTCCCCTGCAGAGTACTGGGACAAGGACGCAGTGGCACTAAGTGCCCAGGGCTCTTCATCTCTTCAGACGAGGAATGAGAAATCCAGTGGCATTCACTGAGTGAGTGGAATTTAAACCCACACACAATCTCAGCCTTGCCTCTCAAACTGCCTGTGTGCTCCAGCTGCTGGGCAGGAGCTGAACATAAAAATATGTCTCGTGCAGTGACAAATTCATTTTTTCTGACCTGGGAAAAAGCAACCTTTCAGAGTCCAGAACATTCCAGAAAACCAGTCTTTCCCAAAAAAAAGGAGAGTTACAAGAATAAAGGAGGTGTAAGGTAATGCCACTACCTATTACTTTGCCATGTTATAAGGGGTTAATGTTTTCTAAATTAAGACAGATGGTTTAAATGGGCATTGGGGAAGTGATTATTTTTAGTCTTTCATTGCATTTTGAACATAGATTTCAATTGCTATCACTCAAACTCATAAAGATAGAATGATAGGCCTTTCTCCTTACCTCTTTCTTTGAATAGATTATGCAAGGGAATCACTCACTGCTCACGTATGAATTTGTTATTTTCAATAAGTGAGATTTAACAAATTAAAAAAAAAAAAAAACCAAGACAAAACAAAAACACCATAAGTAGACTCCCTGAAAATTCACAAAGCACCAACCCTCTTTCTGGGAGACATCATCGAGTTAAGGTCACCTTTCACTTTCGTTATCACTGTAATGGATTTAAAATATTTTAAGTAAAGTTTGCAGAGCTTCTTGGGATTTGGCTTTCCAGTCACAAGTTACAAAAACAAATTGCTTTCAAGCAATTGAATAACTTCCAATATCAGAGACTATGAATAGAAATAAACAAACAGAGCTTTGTTTATTTTGGGGAAGAAACTTATTCAATGGATATTTGGCAATTTGGATTCCAATCCCCTTTTTTTCCTGCTTTGCTCTCACAGGAAAAGCAGAGTATTTTTAACCAGTTACTCACTAGAAATATTTTAGAAACTGTGTTTTTGAATCTGATACCTTTTCAAGTAGCTAATGCAGACGTCCCATATCTGACCAAATATTTTTCATGAACGCGCTTGTTTTTCTTCCTTATAATTTAATTAAATATTTCTTCCCTTTTTTATTCTCTAATGTTGTCCATTTTGCTTCCTTCTTTTCTTTTTTTTTTTCAGTATACAGTGCATTTCCCATACTCTTCCATTTGTTCCACCTCTTTTGCTACTTTTTTGTCCTATGGTTTTCCTCCTTGCTTTTCCTCCACTATTTCTCTTGGCATTGATACTTCACTTCTTCCACTCCGTCCACCTTTTAACTGACAGGTTGCTGCATTGATTTGAAAGGGTTCTCTACAATAATTTCAGTACCACGGGAACATTCAGATACACCCAAGGGATGTTCATTTTCAATCCATAACATGGTCATTGGGACACTGAAACTGGGGTGCAGTGACAACACCCCACTTTGCTTCTTCAGAGATTGCAAGTTTGCCAGCTAGGCACAAATCGTGCACCAGAGTGATGCCCATCAAAATTGGAGTCTGTACCCTGCCCTGCTCAAACTAGGGTATGCTGCCAGATTGCTTGAAAGAATATACAGGAAAGCACACAGCTGTGGCAGTTTCTAACTAAATGAATAATGCAACATCAACATCTGTAGGGTTTTTGAAATGCTAAACATCCAGCTATGAAGCCTCTGACGAGGGAGGACACAGATGGTAACGATGTTGTTCTTGCAGTGGTTCCACCACAAACATTCAGAGTTTCATAATCAGACTGGACTCTTAATGCCTGAAACAATCCTTTCCTTCAGCAGCACTAGCTCTCAGTGCATCACAGAATGATAAATGCTCACTTTGTGGGCTGCATTTAATTCCAAGCTTTGTTAAGCCAAAGAAATCCAGTAATGAATATGGACATCTTCAAGCATGAATACAGATGCCAACACCAGTTGATAGTACTCAGCAGGTGAATTTAAACTGACAATCCAAGCTAAGCTAGAATAATTAAAATAAATTTTCCATTCAATACAAAAAGCATAAGAAATTCCTATGTTTACCTCAGAAAACCACAACTAAGCCAACTTTTCCTAGATGCAAAAGAGTATTATTCCACGGGATAATTTGTATTTTCTGCTTTTTAAGTCATATCAGTATGCACTGCCTACTGAAAGAATAGAAAGAAATAAAATGTATCTCTGAATACAAACAAATATACCTGTTCATCCCCCACTGTTTTTAGGACATTAAAGGAGAGCACAATGTCTTATAATTTACTCTTTGCCTTACTTTTTTCCATCAATAAAGATTGTGTTTCAGAGACACTGTCCAAATTTAAAAAAAAAAAAAAAAAAAGGAGTTTTTGTTCAAATTAGAAACTGTCCCTGGCTTCAGAAACAAGCTAAAAGAACTAACTGAAAAGTCCACATAAAGTTAAGCAGTGCTGAGAGGCAGAGGAATTAAAAGGAGCTAATAATGAAAGCCATGACTGTATAAAACAAACTTCTGAGAGAAGGCATGATGTCACCAATCAGCTCCTGTGGACAGTTGTAGCCTGAACTCTTGATCCCAGACACAACTTATCTTCTTAGCTGGGACAGACTCCCCAGAAAGATGGGGGATTAGTTCTTTTATGCATGGACACAACTGAGACAAGTCTATTACAAATGTTAAAAACTGTACCCAAACTAGAGAATAATATTTGGAAAGCTTAAAATACAGAGGAAAAGCTCAAGATGCAAACCCAGAAGTTCCAGGAAGCCTGGAAGGAAAAGGATGCATTGCTTTAACAAGGGTTCTTGATTTACCCTACACATAACTTTATAAATAACAATAACCCTGTCTTCCCAGTTTGCTTTAAATTTAAGAAAAGATAAGAACTTTAGCAAAAGAAACCAAATAAAGAGCAGTTACCTTTCCTCTTTTAATGCCGGAAACAGGATATTCAGAGACAGCTGCTCACCTCTGCAAGTATTCATAACCAGCAGGCTCTTTAAGCAACCAGCATAATTTCTTGGGGAAGGGATGAAACATTCTTAATCCTGTGAATGCTCTGCGGAAAAATCTGGAAAGGATAAGGTCTTTGATCAGCCACATGGCTCTCCTCAGGAGCTGCTTGGCAGCTTTGTGATCTCGTGGTTTTTGTCATGCCCAAACTACTTACCTTTTCCTCTACATCCTGGAAAGAAACAGTCATGTGCTTCTGCTGCTTGCTGCAGAGATGTCAAGAAAAGTAGATTTCTGTTTTCATTTTGGGTGCTTTTCTTTGAGTCTCGCTCCTTCAAATCTTGGAGTCATTGGCAGGAGGCTGGGCTGGCTCTGAGACTGGACTTTCTAAGCAGAGCCTGCAGACAACTCTGCCTTTATTCTTTCATCAGAGAAAGAACTTTCTTATACCTAAAATCATATTTGAAAAAAAGAATAAAAACCTGCTATTAGAACCACTTGGCAGGGTGAGCATGGGGAAGGAAGACTGAAAGAAACATAAACAAGAGCGCTTTCTAATGCCAGCAAATCCTACAGGGCCTTGGAGTGGGAGACTCTGGGGGACCATCAAACGGGCAGTAGTTCAGTGGTTTAATCTCCTCATAATATCACAAGAGGCACAAAACTGCACACAAAATCCTCAGCTATAGTTTTAAGAGTGAGAAAGTTGCCATAAAAAAGAGCTCTCAGGTCATACTATTATTTTCCAGGGGGGGAAAAAATCTACTGCTCCTCCCGTAGGAGAAAGAGAAGCGTTCACAGCCAACGGAGAGGCAGCCTGTGAACTCTGGGGTTACAAAAGCTGTTGCAGCCAAGATTAAAACCCAGTAAGAGTTCTGCTTAACAAGAGAGGCAAAACTCAGGACCTCTGTTCTGCAAACTGAGTGACTTCTCCTACTAAAGTAGCAGATAAGGAAAAAAAAAACATCCAGGGATTGAAAATATGCATGGAGTACATATGTGTAGCACTAGCCAAGAGAAAGAATAAAAGAAAAAAGCTTTAAAAAATGAAATAGTCATCTCCAGGATTCATTTTCCTACAGAAAGAAAACACCTTGATGCACAGAATATTAGCATTTTGCACATGCAAGAATCTGAGCCTCAAACCAAAACACAGAGGACCTCAGCAACTTGCCCAAGGTCAAAATCTGAAATCCATGTAAGGCTCTTTGATTGTGATTTGCTTTCTAATGTAGAGAAAACTCACATGCTGAGGGATGTGCAGGCATACAAGAATTCCTTCTACCTAATTTCCTATTCATATGAAGTTTAAAGAATCTGATCTCAGTAGGTATTTGTTCACATCACAAAGCTACCATGTATTTTGAAGTAATCTGTTGGAGTGGGAAGACTCTGTAGAGGAAAGACCCAGAAACCCAGAACTGAAACAGAAGACATGTTACAAATCAGGATCAAAGGATATGCTGACAGGTGCATTCAGGAACCTGAGATGTTTCCATGCTCTGTGAATATCTTGAACCCAGGCTATCTCCTGCTAATATTCATATGTAAAGCATCTATCAAAAAGTTAATAATGGAATTATTACAGTAATACAACTTCTGCTCTCTTGTGAAACTTTTACAACTGGTAAGGATTATGCTTTCTGGTTTTTTTTTCTGCCTTAGGAATCTTCTTCCTTTCACCACATCTCCATGTATTGCTAAATTTCTTAAAACCTCCTGATAGCTACTCAAGCACATTACTGTAACAGCTACACAATCTGCTGTGATGCACTCAGGCCAGCAACGGCCTCACTGCTACAAAGCCTCCTGCAAATACCTGAGCCAAGCCTAGAAAAGATCTCAGACACTCTTATTTTTAGTTATATAGTTAATTCCAGTTGAACAGTCACTGGAACAAGATTCAAAATGAACATATTGTGAAATATTTTGCTGCTGGTCAGCAGCCTCACTGCTGGACCACTGCCCCTCTGTAGTATGTGTCCTCAAACATGCAGAGAGTTCATACATGTTATCTATTTCCTGAGAACATAAAACCACTCAATCTTGCCTCTGATTTTCCTGTCAATGGAGCAAATTCAGCTTTCTGCTGCATATTTGCCACCCAAATTAATTAAATAATGCTCTGGTGTAAGGAATACAAGCATTTTTCCATGACACCTTAATGCTCAACATTCTGGTAACTGTGGTGCTCTGACCAATGCAAAATGCCTTTATCTATATATACACACCTACCTACATATCCAAGTGTATTTCTATTTCCATGAGAGAAGCATCACCCTAAATGAGCAAGCTGATCTATAACAGGCACTGATACTACTGATTACCAATGCAAAGCCTCAGAACAAAGGATCTGTTTGGAAAGATTATGATTTGTAGACTTAAGATCTTCGCAGTGTTTCAGTATGTTGAAGAACCTTACAGAGTGAGAACAAAATGTCTTATGAAAGTTTAAATTATGTAAAATACTGAGATGTATTATATGAGGCATTTTAAATAAGGGCAGAATAAAGGCTAAATACTTCTGAACTGTCTCAGAAAAATTAATCCTTCTAAATTCATGCACCATTACCAGACTCCGATATTAAAATGCCTCCTGCCTTTAGGCTGATGTGGTTATAATTATGCACTTGTTTTAATTCATATTCTATGTACTTTATGTATTTTTATGCAGCACCAATTGTGGTGGCATCCAACAATTAAAAACAGGCATAAATTAATCTCTCATTTACAAGGGAAACATCTTCAATTAATGAACTAAAGGACCTTCTACCATTTTTAATTAAAGTTCTGAATAAGCCAATACATATATAAATCTTATGAAATGTGAACTTTTCAGGAGGATCTTTTTAACAACACCTTGGAGGCCATTTTATCCCTGCTGTAAAAACAAGAGCCTAAGCTTTCTGTCTCCTTAACTGCTCCTGGGTGCCCCAGGACCAGGCAATATCCTTCCAGCACCATTTGAGCAATAGTGAGTATTGACTTCCAGCCTCAGGAGAGTTATATTCCATTTTTAGCACTCACTCCCTGAATGACCCTGGGACAGAAAACTGTGCAGTTTCTTTGTCTCACAGAGGTGCCACTGGGCTAAGCTGGGGAGTCAGGGGGAAGGAACATTTTGTGGAAATTGTAATGTCTTTTCTATAAATGTTATTACAATCACCAGGCAGCGATTTCCTTGGCAGCATTCATTCTCTAACACAGTTCCCAATCTTGGATCCAAAGCTGCTATTTTGGATATAGACCCACAGAACAAATGAGAACTTGGGGTAAAACCCCCAGGCTTCTTTCTGGGGTTGGGATGATTATAAGAGCACCCTTCATATTAATTAGGTTTTTGCAGTTCCTGAATAAGAAACAGGAATAGTGTGGTGGCTATTGCCAAATAATCTAAAATGTCACTACAGCCAGAAGCCCAGCAGGCTTTTTCTTGTAGCCACTAACATGATGGCAGCTTAAAGGAGACTAGAATATGTAAATCTCCCAAGCAGTCATGCTCCCAGACTCAGCACAGAAGGCATTCAAACAAAAACACATAATGAAAATGTTGACGTGGAAACAACAGAATTCAGAGCTCATGGCAAACATGCCCTAAAGAGAGAAAAAAAATAGAAATATAGATACATTTCTAATACATGTATGTTACAGAAAATCTTTTCCTTTTTTCAGACCCTATCAGCCCCAAGGCATCCTTCTGATAAGAATGTAAGAGATTGTGGCAAAAATCCAGCTCCCAAATAGTTGGGTGCTAAACAGGCAAGTGGTTGAAAATTCAAAATCGACATTGCTTTTAACTTGCTACTGACAACCACTTTTCTGCCATTAAGTAAGCACCTGCTGTACAGATAGAGATATCATCCTATGAATATTTCACTGGTGAATATCAGAATTATCAATATTTAATGTGGATACCACTCCTGAGCATGTTGCACTGCATAAACTGTATTACAGACCGAAGTCCAAGAACGTATTCATAACTTACTTACAGTGGAAATCTGTGACGGTAATAAAATAATATGTAATAATGTGTATTAAGATTCAAATATACAGTAATAAAAGCATATGTATATAGTGCTGATATTTTTGAAAAATGTACTTTTTGAATCTCCTTGTGGACTTCAGCAAAGCTGCTATCTTTCTTTAGCTGTAGAATAGCATTTTTATCGTTACCTTTCATAGGCTAGGAATATTCACGTTGAAATGACTGTGCGCACTACCAATCAATATTTAGATTTGAAAGACACATGAGGAGGTTATCTATATTAAACTCCCCCTCAGAGGATCTAAGACCACATTTAAAATTTTATAAATAGAGCTAATGTTTGCAAACCTAAATACAGATTTACCCTATATATCGTGAAATACGTAGTCCCTATTCTAAGTCATGAGTAGGAAGTCTAATCAAACATTAACCATCTTTCTTGGGACAGCCAATTAGAATATTTTGAGTAATTAATTCATACACTGCTTCTTGATTACCCCCTGCACAAATGCATATATTTCTGTAAAGACAGTTTTTGTACATAAAGGAGAAGTGTATTCCTTTAGTCACAACCATCCTAAAACTTAAGGGCAAAAATAAATTGCTCAGCAAAGAGCCATATATGTTTCTCTCCAGTGAAATTCTGTATCCCTGCTTCATCAAAAAGGAAACACCATGTATAGGCAGAAGACTCCTGGAAATTTAATTAATTGTGCCATGCAGAGGAAATAAAACCAAGAACTTCCAAAGCATGACAAAGTGAAATGATGATAAAGGCAGATCTTACAATGCTTCCATCTGTCATATCCTTGTCATATGTCCATTGCCATATACTTGCCATCCTGAAGTATATGACACCCTATAAATCTGCTTTTTACTTAAAAGTTACAGAGTGTTCTTCTTAAATTGTGTCAAACCAAGATAGGGACATGTATAAGTATTTATACAACCAGTGCTAAAGACAAAGGTTATATTGCAAACTTAAGCACTGAGATACTGATCAATGTCAGAAATATTTCCATTTAGAATTCCTGACTATATAGCAGTGTTTAATTCCGTTTTCACTTTATTTTCTAGAACCTCTTAAAACCTTACTCCCTGTTATATCTTTAGCTCATTGTCCTGATGAACTATGTTCCCTAGGTGCCAGACCTGGTTTATCTGATCTAAGATACCCTGCCCAATTAGCTCTCATCTATTTAGCAGTAGGATTTATTAGCTGAAGCATAATGACACATTGAATGCAATGCCTGGCCAACCTAGAAATGAGGCACAAAAACTTATGCCTCACTCCAAAAGGCTGTATGGGCACACACTTTGTTTCCCAAATACTTACCACAACATTCTCTGCCTTGGGTTCCCACTCCCCAGCTCTTCCACACATTTGAAACTCCATTATCTTTCCTGGATTCTATCTTAATTTCATGCATAATGAACTGAATAGAGGGCTATCATTTAATTTCAGTGGACAAGCAATCAGACCATAGATATCACTCCTGCAGTAAACTTCATTCTGAATTTCAGTGGGAGGAAAACTTCCACTGCCAATGTTAGACATTGCTCTGGAAATTGGTTGGGGACAAGCTACTCACACAGCAATGTGGTAACATTTTCCCCATGGAAAGAAAAAATGGCATATTATCACTTCAAATGGGAACTTGGTATCTCCAGCAGCACAAAGCACAAGCAATCCAAGGTAATGCTTCCACCTTGGTCTCCCCTGCTAACGTTACCAGGATTTCTAGATGGTTCTTTTTATTTTAACTTTAAATGAAGTAGGCATAGATGCAGTTCTTAGTCGTATACCTGGGATCTGATCTTGTAAAAAGCTGGAAATCCTGGACCAAAGTAGAGCCAAAGATTTCAAAACCCATTGAAAGCTTTTACATATCAGGCTTTTAATAACTCAAATAATTGTTTTTTTCTTGTTTCTATTTGCAGGAGTCATTGCTTGAAAATGATGAAGGATGTTAAACAGAACTAGGTATTTTTTAAGGCTTTTCATAAGGTGGTTTTCTTCACAGAAGTTAGTAGCTAGAGTTTGGCTGAATATGTCAGGTTTATCAGACGTGCTACTGACTCCAGCAGGGAGGGTTAGATGCAAACCCTTAGGAACAAGTCCTGTAGATACAGAGACAAGTTTCTCACCTCTGAAACGCTGCATACCCCGTGTTCACCAAGTTTTAAAGGTTTTTTCATTCTTTCCTGAAAACTCAGGACACAGTTTCTAAATAAAGAAAACTACACTTCACTGGAGTGTGGGTAAATTTCCTCCCTTCTGACTGATGACTGTTCTCATGCAAGGTAAACACTGTCTAGAGGCTACAATTGCATACCTGGACTTCATATGAGAGGTATCTTTGAGTCTTAAAGAAGCCCTGCATGTTTTTGGAGGTATGATCTCTGGGGTGATCAAGCAGTATTGGTACTTTCATGCATCTTTAAGCTTTCTGCCAGGAAAGGAAAACTTAAGATCACAGTTTGGGCTCCACAGTATGCCCAGGATTTCAGTATGAAAAACAGCAGCTGTTTTTTCCTATTATAACTTCCCAGTTGGCAGATTTTCGGCTTAGAGGGCCTACAACCTGGGCTTATGCCAACAGAAGTAGAAAGAGTTGATTACAGAATAAATTCCCTATCCTATAGATAAAAAGTCTCTATTTTATCAGAAGGATTCTCACACACAGGGGATAACAGACACAGGTTCTCACGCCTGGGTACACTGATAACTCTTCTGGAGGAGTCCACCTGGCAAACTGTGGATAGTGCACACAGTCCCCAGCACCAATATCACCCTGAGGCTGCTCTCAGCTGCCTGAGCAGTAACTCTGCTCAGCTCTGGGCTCCTGCCCCAATTCCTGCTGCTCTGGGCTCTCATCACCCTAAATCTAGTCCCTATATAAATCATGAAAGCTCCCAAAGACATACTCAGGGCTGCTTTTTGGTGACAGATTTTGATTTTCTGGGACATTTTCGTCATAAAAAAAGACATTTTTCTAGCTACTATAAGCTCTAACACTCATTAGAGACATGAGCCAACTCCCACGAAAGCCACCGGGAATCATTCAACTTGCCTTCCTTGTGTTCAAATCAGGACCCTGAAACATTTCTATTTCTAAAAATCACTGCTGTTTCCAGTGTTTTTTCTATATGAAGTATTCATAAGAAAATCTTGAACTGTATTGCTCAGCGACTAAATAAATAACTCATGTCAGGTTCAGTGCTTTTGGGTAGTAATTAAAGATTAAAGACATTCAACAAAAATGCCATTGCTTAATTAAAACCAATAAAAATCTTTCCACATTAAAATATTCGCCTGTTGCCTCTCAGACTTTATTCTAGGTATATGATAAGATTTTTCCAGCTAATCTTACTTGAAGCAAGCAGGAAGCTCTTTTTCCCTGGATGAAAGCGTTAGGAAAAAAACATTTTGTCTTAATCTTCACATTGTTAACAATTGTATTGTCTATTTATTCTTCAAACATGTGGTCCCACTGCATTACTTAATTTCAGTGAAGATAATGGACAAATGGATACAGACTATACTTTCATACTGCTTGTATTTCTTTGTCTGTAATGCAATATAGAGCACTATAGACTGCATCAACCTCCCCAAGTAGCTTTCAGGTCCCTCTCTTGCAATTTACTGGTCTGTAAAACACAGGTGTACTCTTAATACCTCCAAAAAAAAAATTACCTCCCTCCTCCATGTGGTGTGTCCCCCTCTCCCAGTGTGTTTGATGAATTACACTGACTGCATAGTTCTCCTTGCAGAATTCACTGTTTTGTCACATGCTGAGCAACCACATGCACAGTGAAGCAAAAGAGAGGGTGCCAAGAAGGCAGGAGAAATGTGGAATCCACACATACTCACATACTGTCAGAGTGATAAATATGAAGCAGGATCCTGCCATGATCCAGGTTCAAAGGAACCAAGTGATGTCTTCAAGGCACTCCGACAATGTGTTCCAGGGGACTGGACAAGAGAATGGTTTGGAAGCTTAGTTTAGATAACCTAACAGAAAAAATGTCACATTAACCTTACCTGATAAGCTTAAAAGTCTATCCCTTTGCTTTCTAATTCCTTTTGGTTTCTAATTCCTTGGGTTTGGAGCTGTGGACACAAAAACAAATGGCAAATTGTGTTTAAAAGCACCTTCTCCAGTAAATATTTGTAATATGCTACTTATTTTCTGGACAAACAGTACTGAGACCTATATTGAGGTAAGAAGCAGCAAGGGAAAATGACAGTTTTATAAAACAAAACTGTAAAATCACCTCGGTGAACCAAAATATTTTCACAGAACAGATAGCTCCTAATGAGGATTTTTTCACTGCTATGATTATATCATAAAATATTCCTCTAGCCTAGTTCCGTTTGAGCTAGCTCTAACACTAGCATCAATATAAATTCTCCAGTAAAATGCTTAATTCCACTCTCCTCAAGCCAAGTCAGAAGCTTTCTCACTGTTTATCCTGCCCTTGATTTCATTTTCTCCATTACTTTTATTTTCCCATTCAAGGAAATTTAAATTATTATAAATTAGTCTTTTTAGTCTGCATAACCATGACGGCAAATTCAATAATATAATAAATTTTTA
This sequence comes from Rhabdornis inornatus, assembly GCA_013397075.1. Lineage (NCBI taxonomy): Eukaryota > Metazoa > Chordata > Aves > Passeriformes > Rhabdornithidae > Rhabdornis > Rhabdornis inornatus. The sequence goes on along the minus strand of VWZS01002395.1, from coordinate 85,988 downwards.
GGTATTATGTATATTTTAATTTCATCTAATGAAAGATGAAAGGATTATTAATACTAACTCTTTTCTCTTACCCTAGAACACTGTATTTAATTTTTCACTTTAAATAGTGGTATGTTACATTTTCACTAACTAATCTTTGCTTCTTAGCATCTTATTTTCTCATAGGCTTCACAATTTTGATACCTTTGATCTGCCTTGCACCTTAAAATATTTAAACTCTTTTTGATTTGATGTAATCATTCTCGTGGTATTCTTTTGATGTCTTCATTGTATTCACTGCTTCGCTATATCTATTTTTGCTTTCAAAGAGCCCTCTTTGTTCAGAGACAGATATTAATTTCCCAATGCTATTTTCCTGGCATGATCATCTAAAAAAATATGCATTCTTTACTTTTAATTTGAGTGGCTTTTAGATTATGCCAATTCCTAATACTTACCTTCATTCTGTGACATCCACGATTGCTAAACGCAATGAAAATGCATCCTCTTATATTTGGCACTTCTCAAGATTGTTCTGACACCAATAAAGGTTAAACATGAACTTCTCGAAATATTAATAAAATATTTTGCTGCTTTTTTACATTGTGCTGTTGTCTGGTTGATATGCAGATACTTGAGCCTTTTATGCTTTGCCAGTTTTTCTCTGCCTCTTAAAAATTAACTAAGAACTATGCAGTGCACTTCAGCTTTTTAATAATGTGAGTGGAAACAGTGCAGAGAACTGATGGCAGCAATCTGGCCATCTGACCTCTCTGCATACTGCAAACTGTGTGCTTAGACCAAAAAACTTCAGTGGCGTGATACTCTCCTACCAGACTTTTAATTATAGGTGTTGGCACACAGCCTTCCAGGAGCAGTATGATTCCCTGATTGCCTGGTCTTCTGTAGCTTGTAACCCTGTGAAATTTGCTAGAGAACATTTCTGGGATGCTCGTTTCAAGTCTCCTGTGAGTATGATAAAACTTCTTACTGGACATGGCGCACTCCATCAGAGGAAGCATTCCCTGAGTGCCCAGCACCCTGCAATAAAGAATATCTGCTTTCTACTACTTAAAACTGTGTTTAGAAAGTTTCTATCTAACCAGTTTCAGTATCAACATCCATGATGACACTAGGATTTATCCAGAGGAAAGAAATCCCCAGCTCGTTCACTCATACAGCATTACCATCTATTGTTATGAGCAGATCAAAATGGATTTACAGCACAGAATCTGTTCTCACTCACTGGTCATGATACACCAGAACTATTTTCATTCTCACTGAAAATCCTGTAACAGAAACAGCCATTTTGATTTTGATTATTAAGCGTCTCCCTCTAGCTGATTAGAGCTCCTAGAATCCAGTGACTGGATAAAAATTTTAGCTTTCACGTGAAAGAAATTGAAGCTTTTTATCTGCCATGACTGTCAACAACAGCTAGCAAATAATACACCCTAACCTCATAAATGGAGACTCAAATAAGACACAACATGAATTAATCATTTTATAGATGTCCATTTTCAAGAACACTGCACTTTTGGGAGACACTGAAGAAGTGATTTATGGCAATAAAACCTGCCAGGACACCAAAACCCTTGCACTTTTACCTCATTTTTGAAGTGATACTGCAAGTCAAGATGGATGCATATTCCCCATGTTTTACACTGCAGAAATTCAGTTTCCAGTACCTGTCACTCATAATTCCCCAATGGATCAAAGCACAAAACACACACTTTGCTTTCCCCAGGCAAAGACATAATTTGTATGAGAGGGTCACACTAAGATTTTATCCCCCAAAAAGAGAGAAGACATTTCTTTTGTGACTTTTTTGTGACAATACACAAATAAAATAAATGAAAGTGTAGGGCTATCTTGAGTAAACTATTTGTGCACTTTTCAGTTATATAATCCCTCCCTCAAATCTTGTTCAGTATTAGTTTTATCATAAAAGAAATAATACAAAGGACCTTAGAATCCTGTCCCTTTCTAGAAGTAAATGAAATTGGTACAAATGCTTTGACAATATCTTTACATGCTTCCTTTCCATATAAAAAATAACCTTCACATTCTGTATGTCAGCCAATTAACCCTCTTTTATAATTTCAAGGTCCATATTCCCATTTTAAAAGTACCATCTGTGAAATAAAGAAAATGGTGGAAGTTGTGCTGTACTTTTGCAGCAGTGGGTAAAATGGAGGCTTTCAAGGTTTAATTATTTGTGTGACTGTATCTCTGCATTATATTCTTAAATAATATTGAGAAAGGTTAACTACTGCATTAGTGCTGATTTTTAGAAAAATGTCATTTTGGGAAGCTGAATGGCAGGGAGTAACGTCAAGATGAAATTACCAACAAAGAAACTGTCCTTTCACTGAAGTAAGCCCCACAGACATTGTAATGTAATTTCTTGTTAATGAAAGCATTAATAGAACTTTATCACAGAAGAACCCTCTGAATTTTAAACTATCATAGATCGTTGTTCAAACAGGGTATGACAAAACCATTTTATATTGATTATATATTTCATTTGCACAGCTGGATGCACTAATGAAAGATTCTATTTCCCAGAAACTCAGAAACAGTAATTAAAATAATTAAAATTCTTTCCACAGCATAAAAATTCGACAAGTGTAATGTCATTTGCAGATCCATCATGAAGACCTCGGTGATGTAGTGGGGGTTTTACATGCACATGTCTTCTGAACTCAAAGGGCTGAGGCATTGAAAATATATACAGTGAGAATATTCTTTACCTCCCTTCTTGCTCATGTACCCAAGGGCTGAGTGTGAAAGATGACCTAAAGGGGTTTTTGTTCCATTCCTCCATTGCTGTTAAGCCAAGAGCAGCCCAGGCTCACACTGCAAGGCAGCCCCTAGCTCCATGCACTCAGCTCAGCACTACCAAGAGGATTCCCTTTGCAGTCCTGAAGTTGATTCAGGTTCATCATGAGGAATCCAATGGCCTTGACCAGTTTCCATATAAACATTAGACATTTATTACAAGTGCAAATAACCGTGCTTGGCCTGTGGATAGAAAATAAAGTATGGTGGTTCAATTTCATTAGCAGCACCAGCCAGCAGCTCTGCTGCTCTGCCCCCATCCCTTGGATACAGGGAGAGGGCAGCTGGAGACCACATCATATGACCCAGCAGGTCCCATCTGGCCCTTGGGCTGCACATTACATGCCCCCACTCCACTATTTGATGTGCTGAACAATCTCTGATTTCCTACTGGGGATGTAAACTGATAATGAGATTGCTCTGGTGCTCGAAATCTCAGCAACATTTTCACAAAGGCTATTTTCTGGCTTTTGCAGTTGCCTGAAAGGGAAAGGGGTATAAACACTAGAGGTGAAAACAGAATTGCTGTGTAAGTTACAAGACAAACACAAGCTGCTGATTCAAGAGACAATGTAAACCAGTTACAGTCAAATAGCAATTCTGTTCTTTTCTGATACATGTCAAGTATTTATTTAAAGTGCTGTTCAGGTGGACAGGCTTAAAGAAAGTGGCATCATATTTTCACCTGAGGCTTGAGAACAGCAGATAAACACCACAAATGCCTTGCAAACATTCAAACAGCACACTGCACCATGGGATCTTTTTGTGTGCACAGTATGCCAGGAGATCTGCTTTACACCAGCCACAAAACCAACAAGCTGTTAAATGCACCATCAAGCAATCCACCGTCACTTCTGGTTTCAAATGCTATGACAGTCCATACTTGATTATCTAATTCTCACCCAACACTTGGGCTATAGCATAATTTCTAGTTGTCAGGCATCGTGTAACTCCACTTTAAACTTTGTAAAGTGTAGTCTTGAGAAACTACAAACAGCAGAAGCCAGGTTTTAATAAGTGTCTATGTTACCATCACTTCAGCAATGTGATTCCCATTGCTGTAATCACAGGGGGTCTCCAACATGCCTTCAGGGACACACAGTTAAAGCCAAGAAAAATGTCACAATTATTAGCTGATTACAAAGAAAGAAAAGTAAGGAAGCTGTTTCAGCATCGCTAGAAAAGTAGTGTCTTAATTAGAGCATTAGAACGTTGTTATATTTCTCTCTTCAATACCAAGTGGTGGTGACATCTATATTTGTAGTGGGGTTAACTGACAAGACATTGACCTTTATTAACATCTGTTGGTGAGGATTCTCCTACAATATTCAAGAACTCTCAAGACTTTTTTCAGCTATTGTGCATGCCCCTCCTTGTCTCCTCTCCCACGTCACACCTATGACAAATGGGGGCATGTCACAGCCCCCTTCCTTAAGCTATAGGTGCACTCCTATCCAGTGACATCCAGCAAGGCACTGGCACTTTATCCTTTTCACTTCTTCTGTCCTAAGCTGTTCACCATCTTTGCCAGATAATCCAGCTGAGTTTGACCAGCTAATTACAAACACGTAGCATTTGTCAGGGTCTGACTGGCAGTAACAAGGGTAATCTTTTTTTTTTTTAGAAGCCCCTAATAAACACAATAGTAAGCCACAAGCAAAAATCTAGGAAAATTAAATCAAGCTGCTTGTGAGCTCAGTGGGTGCAGCTACATCACTAGTAGTTTAGTTTGTTGAAGGGTTTCTTTTGAGAGAGAGGCTGTCTCGTGTCCATACTCTGTGTCTCCTGATATTCCTACACCAGAAAACTATCATTCCAAGCACCTTCCCCCCTGGTGGAAACAAAAAACATGGAGCACCCAGGTCTGTCTCCAAGGATGCATAGTAAATCTCAGAAAGGAAACCAGTGTGAAATTCATGCTGAGAAAGAGCAGCATGGATGCAGGTTTAAGCGACATAGCAACTAAAATAAAATCTAACCCCACACCTTTTAGTAAAGCAGATGAACACACTGAGAAAATTTTGCTTCCCCCCCCATTCCTTACAGAATGAATTAAATTACTCAAGAAAATTGTGTTGAAGTGGGAGAACAAAGTGGAAATAGGAAGTTAAACACAGTAATAGATTCTTTCTCATTTTTGTTAATAGTTCCATAAAGAACAAAACTAATAGTCATGTCATGAAGTGGGGAACAGGATGTAGCCCAGGGAGAAGGAATACAGTCACCTGAGTGAATCAACTAAATGTGCCTCAGGTTGAGTGGCTGCCCTAATCCAATGCAAGAGCACAGGGCCCTTTGGGGAGGAAACACTGAAAAATAGAGCTCTCTGAGCACCCGTACAATTTAATTTTCACTGATCTCTGAGTGGTGTCTAAACCCAATATTTATTACTTTACTCTAGGAATTGAATTAGGTCCTGTTACTAGTAACAAAATCAATCCATTTTTCTTAACACATATTAAAGCATAACAATAGTTTAAAGTCTTTTTCCTTGGTGAAGCAACTGTTGAGACCACTCACTGACTTCCAAACTCCTCTTGGAATATCAACCTGCAAATTTTGGTTATAAAACCACGGGGCTTTATTGCCTGTGCAACCAAGGTACCAAGGCCATCCAGTATCCTGTCCAATGCCCCTCTTTATTTATTTCTCCTTCTCTGCATGCACACTGCCAGTGTACTTCTCCTCTCTGAGCTGCCATCAATCTGAAGAACTCCAGGAGGAGCCACTCCTTTTTTTTTCATCTTCCCATTGCACCTAGGGGTGTCATCACGTGCAGAATGGCATTTAGACCATTACATGAAGGTTACATTACATTTCCCTTCAATACATGAAGGGTGGGCAACGTTCAGAAAACTAAAGAGACCTCCAGGGGGAACTAACAGTGGAAACCTGTAGTCTGGAAAATTTCCTGGGAGACACGATGTGTGGATTAGAGCAAATTGTTCCAAATCCTGCACTCAGTAATTTGGACTTTATTTTCAGCATGCAAATAAAAAAACATTTATGAAATTTTACGTGTCTATACCAATCATGATTTCAAGGGCCTCTCAAATATGAAAAGAATCTAGGAAATTAGAGGAAAACTAATTTTCCTCTAATTCACAGCTGTTATTTTTATGTAAATAAATATGGAATTTTATAGAAACCCAAGTATTTTCCATACCTTAGACTCATTCTTCCGTGTCAGAAGATCAAAAGATTATCTAGGACTTCTCTCTTAGCAATAGGTGTTAATTACTCTAAATTTTATAATTATTAAAACATTTGTGACTACCTCTAAATTTCAGTAAAAGTAAAGACAAGTTCTAACTGAATTTGTAATGAAAATATCACCATAATGAGAGCATATATTAAAAATATATGTCTACAGCAGTACAGAAATTTCTGACCTACAGGAATTTAGATGAACGTAAATAGTGGGAGTAGAGTAACCTCTTAAATCATTAGTCAGTTATCTGCCACTAGTTTTGGTCAACTCTGCTTTGGAACTTTCAGGCAATAAAGTTCTTTGGAAGACTGTCCTAGATTAAACAGAACTTGAAAAACAAGGATTCAAAAGAAAAAAAAAAATTAAAATTCATAAAAGTAACAGGAAAATTACCTTAGGAGCAAGTAGAAAGAAAATGGAGTCCATGTGAATTTCCATGCAAGGAAAGACTCAGAGAATTACAATGATGCAGAAATTACAGTCAGGTACTGTAAAATCATATACAGCAGTGAACTTTATGCAGGTCATGAAGGAGAGTCAATATTGTAAAATACAGTGCAAGAGAAAAGGAATTTCTGAACCATCTGGAAAGGAAAAGTTTTGCTCCCAGCCCCTGTGAGCACTGCTTACCTGACTGATGTTTATCCATGCTTCCTCACTGCCTAAATACGTATTCCACACCTCCATCAGTCAGTCAGGGCCAGGAGATTTAGGAAAGAGGGAGTGTTTTTCATCCATTTTTGCACTGTGTGTGAAAGAGAAGGACAACGATCTGGCATGTATTTCAATTCCTCACATCACAGATCATATACAAAAATACAATTCATCAATGTCATTCTACAAAAGGCAAAACATTTTAGCAGAAAATGCTGTTCTATCTGATTATAGCATTAGTTTAATTAATGCAGTATGTAGACAGGACAGTATCAGGATCAGTAAACAAGCTGCTACACTTAACAAGACTGTGTTATGAAAGTGAAATATGCTTCTAGTGTGCTAATAATTTTTCTTATTCTAAGAATGACAACACATTCAAAAATAGTTTTCTGTATGCAGTTTTGCTTTGCCTTCTTTATATAATTATCCTTACAAGTTCATCTAAGTTATTATTTAAGTAGTTACATGGAGCATACCTTTCTGGAAGAGAGTAGCTTACAATCCAGGGCTGTGTAGATCCAATTAGATCTCAGCTGCATACATCATCCACGAAATTTCAGCATTTGCGCAACACATTTATTCAGGTGGAATTTAATTAAACTGAACAAATTAAAGCTGACTACTGACTCATTTCAGAGCACTGGAGCAGAGACATAGACAGTGACACTGGAAAAAAATTTGCAACCATCTAGGACATTGTCATCTCTCAGTAGCCCTCAATTAGCCATTAATAATTTTGTGAAATTTAAATTTGATTTGCACTGCGCAAAAACCAATTTGAGAAGAGAGACCTGTTGAGCTATGAATTTCAGCAAGTCCCTCAGGACGTGCAAACACTTCAGCACACACATTTTGAGCCCTACAAGCAAATTGTAAGCACACTGGCTACAGTCTATATGTACATGTGTACCTAATCCAAACCCCCTTGCTGCAATTTCAGGCCATTCTGTTTTCTTATCTCCACAGACATCAAGAATAATTATTTCCTTTAAATATTAAAACAATCTATGTATTTTGAAAACTGTCACTGTGCCTCCCCGTTATTTTCCTTTAGAAAAATCAACCCTACTTCCAGGAGTCTTTTCTCTCAGGCAGAGCACCTCCTTGTCTTCCCTCTGGAGCTGCTCAGCTCTGCCCCGGTCTGATTTTAGGAGCTGTGCAATTTCCAGAGTAGCTCACAAATGCAAAAGAATTGTCTTACAAGACTGAATGGCCAGAAACCTTGCCTCATAAAAATGAAGGTTAAAAGAGCTTAGGCTCTGGCCCATGACAGCTATTACCAAAATGCAGGAACTGCATTAATGCTGTAGTAACCAGAGAGTAGAAATAGACTAAATATTCCACATCTTTCCTAGAGAAATAGATTATACAAAATAGCCTTGATGTATTCCCATAGGTTTAAACATTTAAGTATATCCAAAACAAAATCTGTCTCAAAAATACACATTTTGAAAGCAGAGTGAAAACAAAAATCACTGTGATTGCTAAAACAAGTGAAAAATAATGGATGAAACTAAAAGTAAGTACCAAATAGCACAGAAAATTTCAACAGAGTAAAATGGTGCTCAGTAAATGTTCACAACATTTAAATAGCTGAGGATGATTTTCCTTTTACTGAAAAAAAACCCCACAGCCCTCTATGGAAACGACTGCAGGAACAAAAACTGGTAAGTAAGTTTATAATCAAAATCACAGCAGAAGGAAAGAATCAGAGTTGGCATCATTAAAGACATATGAAAAAAGAAATGTTCTGATCTGCTTTTGAAGATCAGAAGCACTTAACTAAGGCAGATAATAAACAGATAAATCCGGAAGTTAAATTTTTCCTACATCCCAACAGAGCCATCTTCTGTGTGGTTTTATCATCTCATGTGCCAAACCACAGAGGCTGTTTATACAAATACACGGGAAAAGCACAGACATCCTTTGTTTTATGTGGTGGAGGTTTGTGGAACTGCTCTGTGTGCTTGGAAAGTTGGGGTTCAGCCTGGAGAAGGGAAAGCTCTTCTAAAAGGAGACACACATTATTGTAGCTTTCAGTACTCAAAGGGGGCTTATAAGAAAGTTGGGAGAGGATTTTTTAGCAGGGTCTGCTCCGATAGGACAAGGAGAAATGGTTTTAAGCTAAAAGCAAATGGATTCAGACTAGATGTCAGAAGAAATTTTCATTATGAGAGTGGTAAAACAGATGCAATTCCTGATTCCCAGATAGCTGGTGGATGCTCCATCCCTGCAAACATCTGAGGCCAGGTTGGATGGGGTTCTGAGCAGCCTGGTCTAGTTGAAGATAGATCTGCTCATTGCAGAAGGGTTGGACTAGATGGCCTTTGAAGGTCCCTTCCAACCAAAACCATTCACGATTCTCTTTCTAGTCCTATACGTCATGAAGCCAAAAAAATACTCATTACATGAAGAAGAGCCTAGGGCTACTCAGACAAACTGTAAACCAAATTCTTTCACTTCAGTTGTAATTTAATTGTGCAGAAATCAAATAAAGACAGAGTTGAAGAGGTGGGAAATATGAAAAATTTTCTATGTACCTTGCTGACTAGAAGGTAATAGAGCTCACTTTCTTTTGCATTAATATTATTTGTTATCATCTTAGTTCTATTAGATTTATGAATTGTTCGTAAGCAAAGTCTCATTTTCTTTAATGCATTTGCTATGTGTAAGCTCTCCTGGAACAGTTTAGAAAACTCATTTTCAGGCTATTTTTGGTGAAATGTTTGGTTTATGTGCTCTCAGATTTGATAGTGGGTGCTTGCTGGACTGTTTCAATTATTATATTGGCTGACAATCTTTTTGCAAATAATAACAAATCCTCCTCCCATCACACCCCCTCACTGGCATGTCCTGGAGTAATTCTTAGATGCATAATTGCTCCTTTTCAAACAATTAAAACACCTGAGACTCTTGAACATTTAACATTTGTACACTTAACCAGGAGGTGTTACGAAATTCATGACAGATGATTAGTAACCCACTATGGAGCAAGACTGTTCCAAATTTGACCCCTGTCCTCAGAAATGTATTTGTACTTAGGAACTTGATTTAAAACCTTTGCTTGTTTTTGAACCAGCTATGGACACTAGCTTGGAAACTATTTTTACTGCTGCATCAAAGTACAAAAAAGCAGTCAGGGCAGATGCAGATGCTACAGGCATGTTGTTTGGCTGGGATAAATCAACAGATTTCACACAAAACTGGTCCCTGACAACTACAGAGATTTGGCCAAAGTTATTGATCAGACAGTTAATAGATCTGAAACTTAAGAATTAGGCAGGGTCTCCACCACTTCACTTTTAATATTATAAAATAATATTAAAAGTAAATAATAATTATTATTATTATATTCATATAAAGACATACAAAAACAAGGCTACAATTTTCTCAGATTATCACTAAGCAGAAAAAGAGGCAGAATGATACCTATACATAAACATAATAAGCAGAAAAGGCTGGATCACTTGACTTGGTGACTGGGTCAGAGTTAAGAGCACAAGAATACTTTGTAAATAAAGCATACACATCAAATTATTTACTAAGGGAAGAGTGCATTAAGGCCATCAATAAATGCAGAAGAGATTTAAGAGTTTAAACACTGGCAAATGGTCATCTCTAAAGACTGCAGAGATCATGGAAATACAAGCTGTGCAAAAGCTACAAATCTCAACTACTGAGCCCCTTCCCAGATTCTAGAAATGTCCCTTTTCAACTGTGTATTCTCCCCCACAAAAAGCTATAATTTATTGTATAGGGGAAAGTTCACTTATTTAACATTAAATAATGAAAAAATAGTAAGATTCTAAATTTAAATTTTAAGCATTTCAGTAAAAAGTTGTAGAGTGCCAGGTAAGGTCCTAATTTTACAAACATTTCACAGAGCTTGTTCCCAGGTACCTTATAGAACAGTTAACTGAGCTACACAGAATAAATGATGCCTGCTTTTTTTTTTTTTTTTTGTATTTACAAAATTATCCCTAAAAGAGACAATGTGACAGATTTGGAATTCAGTGTTAAATGTCACCTAATCAAACATTGAAAATCTATTCTAATTAATAATTCCAAGTAATGAAGGAGTAGCTGATATTATTCAAGATAAATTATATTCAACATACAAAAACGAAATATTAACTTGAGTTATCCAGCACAGTACAAACGACTGAGTGTAAAAGTACCATTCAAGGCAGGCATTCAGGATTTTAACCCAGAAGAATTTAATTTAAAGGACATTAACATAATTTTGATAAAAGTTTTGTTATTTGGGCTGTTTAAGGTATCTACTATTTTTCCCACTACATGCTATGTCTACAATTCAGCACCCAGAAAGATTTTACAGAGATTTTTTTTTTTCCCCAACATCAACCCCAGTCACTGTTTTTAGGGAAAGAGTGCAGACACAGGTGTCTAACTGTCTAGACTTTCCATGGGTCAGATAAGGAATTTTTCCTTGTATCATACACATTAACATCCTTGAAAGATAAACAGATTTGTTAAAGTGTCCTTACAAGATCAGTTGCTCCCCAAAATTTCAACATTAGAAATGGCATCACTAACACAGTGACTGGTAATCCTTTCATTTCTATGGCCATTGACAAATTCAGATTTATCTACGTACTTTTCAAAATCTATTACCATCTGCACAGAGTTTTTTGGAAGACAATACTTTTTTCAGTAGATTATCTTGGAAAAATTGCAAGTGATGCAGCCAACCTACTATATTACCTGTGTTTTGAGGTACAGCATTTAAAGATGAAGCAATTTCTCCATTCTTTGTTTGTTAGAAAGTCTATTTATTTTTTCCTGCTGAAAAACTATGTGTGGTTATTTCCCTTCCTCTCCCCAGTTCAATAGTCTGGTCTTGTAACTTGTGTGTTCTTCCCTGCACCAGTGGAAAGAAAAAAATTAGAAAGGTGTAACTAATTCCACCAAAACTGGCTGACAAGACCCTCTAGGAGGTCAGATACTTCTAAAATTTCTGAGAATTAGATTTCAAGTTCATGGTTTTCTCCTAATGTTTGTAAAAGGTACAGCTTTGAGAGCCTGCAAAGCTCAAACCTTTTCTCATTACTTCTGTAGAACAAATGTAGCTGCAGTACAAGACCTTCCAACTTTACAGACAAACACCTTATCCTTTTTCAAAGGATCAGTTCTGTAGGAGTGAAGCAGTAGTAAATTGGGGCATTATCTCCTAGGATGACCCTGCCAAGCTGCAGTGCTAAGTGGCATTCTCTTGGCTAGCTGGAGAGACAGAATGCACACCTCAACATCTTCAGGCGCTGGAAAAATGGTTAAGGGACACTGTAGAGACTATTTCACCTTGAAATACATCTGCCTTAGATCTTATTTCTCCAACTCTTTTCAGGCCCAATGGGGAAAAAAGACACCTACTGAAAAGGAAAATTGATTATGTTGAATTTTCAACACTGAGCAGCTATTCCCAACTGCTGAGAACTCCAGAAGTTGATGTAGCTTGCAAGTAGGAGAGAGAAATACATCGGCAGCTCCTTATCAGGGGACAGCCAATCTTCTGCACTTTCACATCTGTATCTTGGAGGTAAGAGAGAGATTGACACAGTCTCCCAGAGAATATTAACTGTTAAATATCAATGTAAGTTTGCTTTAGTGATGCTTTCTTGCTGCTGCTGCCAACAGCTATGAGGAGTGCAAATTTCTTTTCTCTAAATATTTTGTTGATGGGTAAGACAGTCATAAACATAAACACTTCCATTGTTCAACAGGATCAATACGACTTTTAAGTTGCTATAGCACTGACAGAAAGTTGTTTTATTTTTAGTTTCTAGTGAGGAGAAAAATCTCTGTCTCTAGATTCTAAGTGTTTAGAATAACATGGCTACCATTTTTATTAACAGCAAATCTAGAACAGGAAATACGGCTGAACATTTTCTTCACCAAGTATTGCAGGATCTCAGGACAGTACCAGGTTAAAAGATGGAATAGCATTTACATTAAAAAGAAGCTGCTGTGCATTGATTTTATTGATGTATCAGTCATTGATTCTTTTTCTGACAAATTAATTTACTCTCTCTTTTACTCAGTGTCTATGTTATGAAGTGAGTCCTTAATAACATTCAGGTGCTGGTTATTGTAGGACTCTGTGAAAAGGGGGCCAGAAATTGGTTTGTTCTCATCAAAAAAGTAAGATAGGCCGGTATTTTCAAACATTTAAATGCATAACAATTCTCAGTGCTCTTTACTAAGAACCAAGGGGAAAAAAATTCTTCTAATGTTCACTCCTCTCAAAAGTATACTCAGCAGGATCCATAATATATTTAATTGAATAAATCACCAATCAGGAATATTTATAAAAAGCACATAATTCCAGTAGGAATATTTCATTGTGTGTTTTGCCATTTTTCGGTCTGAATTTATTCACCCTCTGTAATCATAACTCCTCTGTTTATTCAGTCCTTTACATTTTCAGACTTAGAAACTTTTTCACTGACCATACAAGCTGTGATGAGGTACCAGGTTTATTTGCTTTAATTTCATGGCTCACAAAGCAAAATTTCACTGGCCTTGCCAACTAAAATTTGGGAGAAAGAAAATAAGAAGAGAAGCAAACAAAAGAGCATTGACTTACACTTTGAAACTTGTAACCTGCAATCTTTGGTTATAGTGATCTGAGCCCAAGTCTACAGTGTGGCAGAGATCTGAAGTCCTGCTCCATAATCAAACACTCCTCATTTATGTCTAAAGGAATGGACAATATGAAACAGGAAAAAGTCTAAAATTTGTCTAGGCATGGATACAGACTGGGCCTGTATTTATTACCTGGAGTTAGATGGCTCAGAGCTCACAGATATGTGTAGTGGCAAACAGAACAATTTTCCTGCTCTCTGATCCAAAAGAATTTAGAATATAATAAATGTAACTTAATCAAATGCTCACAAGATCTGTGTCCTTTTGTCCCCTTGAAGGGTTTCTAGCCCTGTGACTTAGATCCTTGGAAGTCATAAACAACCTGTTTTCAGGCAGTAAGAAAACACCACTGAAGCAAAATATTCAAACAAGGGAAAAGGTATGTTAAGGGTTTTTTTAAAATTTCTTTGCCCTGTTTACCTATAAAGAAAGCTCTGTTAAGTGCACTGCAAACCCCAGCTCTTTCTCTGATATATACCTCTTCCAGATGTGCCAGTACACACACTTCAAGGCATACAACTGAGCAAGATCAAGCCATGGTAAAGACACAAGGCAGGCCCAACCTCTGGTTACAGACACAGCTTTCCAAGGATGCAGAAACACCACTAAGTCCTTTTCTGCAGCAGACAGCATCCTTGTCCCTGTAGATATGACTAAAATAGGATAGTACAATTCCCAAAGACGAATATATCTCATAGACTGTAAACAGTCTGAAACTGGTGCTGCCACACATTCTACTGTCCAGAAGGCAGATTATGAGGCACAAGTGTCAGAAAGCACAATGTGCAAGGTGGTGTGAAAGCTGACACTGACCCAGCTACATGTAAGCAACATTAAATTCAACAGCAGTTTCAACACCATATGGGATTACAGCCTTCAGTCAAACAGCTGAGGTCCCTCATATTGTCACAAACCTGTGGCTAAATTAAACTACCCATTTATCTAAAATAATTTGTAACATTACATATCTACAACAAATGCTGAATTTACCTTGCATTCACCATATTCCTGCTTCCAGATTCACTGCCTTCTATACTTTCAGGTTCTTCAGAGTAAATGCATAGCAGGTTTAATTCCGCAGTTTCTCAATTAATATATTAATTTTGATCTCTTCCTTCTCTGGAAATCTGTAAGTAAGGCATGGCAATGTAAAGAAAATAATGTAAATCCGTTAATACCAAATTTTTGGGGAATATGACTTCAAAATGTTAAAAAGCAGTGGCTTGATCCACAAGAAAATGCTGGTTGAGAATTTTACAAAGAAAAACTCCAGTTCATTAACAAATAATATAGAGAAACAACCAACATCTTTTACTCAACGTAAAGGAGTGAACTTCAAATATCTGTTATTTACGTATTTATCTGGATTTTCACATTACCACATTATATATATGGTTATATTACCATAACCCAGATATTTCAGGTCTACACAGCCAGAAGATGGAGAACATAGGAAAGACAAATGAATGTCTTCCTTGCTTGTCCTGCCAGCCTTGGAGACACAAGCAGGGTCTAACACCAGTGACTCCCAGGCTGCTGTTTAAGCCCAGAACATGGAAGGATGGATCCCAATTTTCCTGTGGTAAGCCAGCAGGAGCCCATATCCCACGCATATCACCAGCCTGCTGTCAAAATTACATTTCCTGCTGGTCTGCAGAGGTGTGGATGTTATTGCCGTGTCTCAGCAATTGTGCAAACAATTCTTTGCACCACACAGATATGAGAGGGGTTCAACATTGCCTTGATTTTATCTTTGAAAAAAATCTTCTAAATACCAGAAATACAAATAGACAGGACAGGAAGCTTTGCATTCACATTGATTCTAGCACCCCTACACAACAGCATGCTCAAATAGTACAGCAAGAGCTTTCTTTGAGCAAATTCAATCTTTGCTGAGTTCTCCTTCCTCTTCCTTTCAGAAGCCCATGAAGTTAACAATGAATGGAGACAACTATACCAAATAAAAAAATCTTATTTCAGTTTTATTCGAGGACAGGAAATATAGCTGTTGCTTTTTGGAATAATGGAGACATCCAAAGCTCCTTGTGCTGTGAGGCAAAATCACGGAAATGCTTGCTCCACAAATACATCTCTTCATGGGAACAGACACATCCACCAAAAACACCTACCTTTTGGAGCTGGCTCTGCATCTTTTGTCTTCTAAGACTATCCAAAACTGATAATGCAGGGAAAGAAGTGGATGTCAGGGAGGAGTTTCATTTACATCTGTTCTTGCCCAGCACTGACTCCAACAGGGACAATATGTCACCAGTTGAGGTTTGACAAGCTCTCTGGCTTTTCCATTCCTGCCTGCAAGTGATTTGGACTACTATACAGGGTTAGAAAGCTGTAACTAAGTTTCCTCCAGCCATCCATGCTTTGGATGGTGATTTACATTGAGATTAATCACCATCATGGCCATGGCAAATGGTTATCCTGCTGTGTTCTAGTGATTTGATTTTACTGCACAGAACAAATCGAAGACAACTGAGTTTGTATTCTTGGTACTCTCTGCAAGTGTCCTTATTGCTGCTATCACACATTGGCTGCCCAAGTCAAAGATTATATGGTTGCTTAACACAGCTGGGTGCTCAGCCTTGTGTCACCATCATGAGTCAATTGTTAAAGCGCTAAATAAAACAAAAGTGGACAGTTTGGACCAGGAGCCCGAACATCTGAGGAGCCATGTGGTGCCTGGATGCAAAGCTGTGTTTTAACACAGGATACACATGTGGGCAGCTGCACCATTTAGCTGTGGATCCAGGTTCAGGCTGGAACACCCCAGGCTGCTTTGAACGCTTCCTTCCAAAGTCTAGTGGGTTGCAGCGAGACGATTTTCAGTTGGGCCCATTTTTTAACAAAAGCAAATGCAAATGAGAAGCTACCCAGAAATAGCACTGCATAGCAATTTTGTATATAAATTTATAATGTAATTGAAACAGATGGTACTGTTTCAGCACTGTCAGAGAAAGCCATTTGGGTTTTGGTGGCTATTTCTTTTTTATTTTTGATGGTGTATTTACTCTATTTTCATTGCTGAGTTGTTTCAACACCTGTATAAAATAGAAATCTACCCTAAGTGAGAGCTGTGTAAACTAATCTTGGTAACAGATGCAGCTTTGTCAGTCCTGATGCGATTTTCTGACCAGTGATGTAAATTGTACGGCACAGCGTGTTTTGATGGCAATCAACAACGTTTACTTGGTTCCTACTTCCAGAAAGAGGGATTAATTTATGAGGGATCATTAGAAGCCATTTCCAAAAGCATGAAAGCCTTCTTCAATTTTTATGAGGCAAGTTTTGCGTTAAAGATGAGGCAACAGATCATTTATTTTGATGCTGTATTTCACACGGTATTTGTATTCTACATTTTCTAACATATTTACAGGAAAGGCCAGTATGGTGATCTAAATTCAGGACACACAGCTCAGAGAAGATTAATTTAGACCAGGCTTGGGGCAACACATAGCTTATGCAATTCACTGTCACCATTTCCACTGAATCTTTGCTGATTAATTCAGCTGCAGGAAAAAAAAAAAGTGACCACAGTTTTTTTTTAAGGGAGGAGCATGATCAAGATTACTGGGTTGTACACTGATGTTGTACAGCTCTGAAGTAACCCCCTCTAGTGTCTTCAGCCAGTAAGAAACTTGCCAGTTAAATGTTTTCATCAGAAATTGCTCATTCATGTAGACACCTAACCATTAAAATCCACCAAGTATCTCATGCCCAGAAGAAAATTTATGGCCATGATGAACAAAAGCATTGCAAAAGCCCAGCTGTCTCTTTTTTGGTACACAAAGCAGCTGATTTAATTTTGAAGCATGAACCTCAGTTTTCCATTTTCCAGTGTCTCCCACTCACTGTTTTCTCTCACATTCTGCAAGTCTTATTCTACCTTGCATGTAGTGATTACTTCCCAGAACAAGCTACTACTTGAATCCCAATCTCAGGAAAATAAGAAAATTGCCAAGATAGAAAGTATTTAATCTTCTTGGTCCTCTTTTTCCTACCCTCAAGCCCACTGTATTGAATCTTTTAAACAGAAAATTCTCTCAGAATAACAAAACCATTTTCCTTCAAGCAGAGTTTCTCTTTGGACAATACAAGTAAATAAATATGCATCGTTTTGAGAGAGCACTGAACACCAATTTTTAGAGCATTTCTCATTGTTCTCTCCACTGTACTGCAAACATCTACACTGGGTAGATGGATACAAGGTTTTTATCATAAAACAGTTTCCCTGTATCCATCAAAAGTAAATTAAGACTAACAGAAAATATTGCAACAGTTCTCACACCAGCACAGACATATAAGAACTTCAGTAACTCAAAGAAAGGGTCATTGGGTTGTGAATGACATCCTGAAAGGTAAACCCTGAAAACTGGGGGCGTGGGAAGAGAAAAGGGGATGAGAAGATGTTCTGTGTTCCTTAAAGACAAGAGGAAAATTACTGAGTTCAATGTAGGGCATGAAGGAGGGAAAATATCTGAATTAACTGGAACAGAGTAGTTAAAAATCAAGAAGTGCTCTTCTCTGGGATGTAAAAGAAACTATTTAAAGTTTATAGTACTCCCATAAAACGTGGAGCAGACATTCTGCTTTTGTTTGATCTACTTATAATGTGATGTCTCCATGGCAGGATCCATGGGACCTGGCCCAGTCTGATCAGATCACAACTTCAGTCTTTCCATCCTATAGTAATTATCAACAAACCTTATTTTTTTCTGTATTTATGATAGCACGGTCTTCTGGACTGCTGCTAGTAGTAACACTGCAATTAAGAGCAATACATTTGTATTGGGCTGCTGTTGGGAGTCAGCATGGAGAGCTCCAGAGCAGCCACGGGAAGACAGGAAATCCCACTGGAAATTCACTGCACAACCAGTGCTCGAGACAAAAATACAAAACTACAATGTATTTACTTGCCAGTAGTATTTCCTTGCCAGTAAAGGAAGTGATTAAAATTATATTTCCATTGAGAAAAAAATTACTACGTTATGCTATTTTCATGTATCAAAAAAATGGATGACTGTAAAAAGACTTTGTTTACATACTGCAATCTGTTTACCTGATATTTACAGATAAACAAAACAGACAAGAATCTGGAATATATTGGTGCAAATCATATGTTTGTCTTCATCCATTGAACGTTATTTTTTGTGAATTTGTTGATAACCTATTATTTCAATAATGAAAAACAAGCAAAAACTTTCCCCAAATGAGCAAATTCCTTTCCTACTTACTATGCAAATAGGAACAAACTGTATTTTCCATTTCTAATTAAACCTCTACCTGTTCCTCAATCAGGTAAATTGCTAATAGCTTCTTGCTGCATTATTTTTGGGACTATTTTGAGCAGAACTATTCTGGTTGCTATAATTAAGACTTCTAAAATTATTATTTAAATTTTATAAATGCTGGACTATGACATCCTGAGAAAATGCAAGTCTGATTGCAGAGCTGAAGTGAGCTGTTATGTGCATTTGACTTTCTGTTATCCTGCAGTCTCATCCTTGTTCACTTGAACGCTATTAAGTTCTGAAGCTGATTACATGGGTTGGTTTGTGACTCAGACAGCCAACCCTTCAGGCACCTAAAAATAATGTTCTGTTTCTTTTGTTAAGGGAAAAAAATGCCTGTGCTACTTCAAGCAACCTGAGCTAGACCTGAGAGTGAAAGCCCAGCCTGGTCCAACCAATTCAAAACCCTCACATCAAAACTAAAGTACTAGTTTTTCCCTGCTAAAGGCAGGGAACAGAACATTTGTGATCTCACCAGCTGAACACTGAGCTGAGATGGATGTCAGTATCTTGTCAAGTCTGCCTGCAGTTCCAGTCTTCAGGTCTAAGACTCTCTAGGCTTTGATACCAGCAGGGAATTTGAAGTAGGGAACACAAGAAATGAGTAAAGTAATTGCTCAAAAACAGCAAATTAATCCATCACAGGTCATTATCTGCAGTGAGGTTATGTTTGGGAATTGGGGAGGGAATTCAGTGTGCATATAAAACCCAAAATGACAAGATTCCTAGAAAAACAAGGAGAAATACGAATTAATGAATATTATGTTCAGTTCAAGACAGAGAGTAGGTATCCATTACCTTTCATGCCACTGTTGAAAGATCTTCAAGGAAAGATTGGACTTC
The DNA here is from genome assembly GCA_013397075.1 of Rhabdornis inornatus. Taxonomy (NCBI): domain Eukaryota; kingdom Metazoa; phylum Chordata; class Aves; order Passeriformes; family Rhabdornithidae; genus Rhabdornis; species Rhabdornis inornatus. The sequence goes on along the minus strand of VWZS01002395.1, from coordinate 66,491 downwards.
TTCAGATGTTTTAAAGGACTGATGTTGTAACATTTTTTCACATTCTTTTTTTTTTTTCTCATCCTTGGAAATCATGTTCTGAATCAGTTTTGATTCCTGTATATTCACCCCAACACTAAGAGCAGGTCAATACAAAGAATGGTTGGAAAGGCAGATAGAGGAAATAAAAAATTCTTCTATGACACAAAAAAATGAACCACTTTAAGAGTCTGGTTTTCAAAACTAAGCATCTACCCTCATGCCTATAATGTGAAACAACATAACAACCATTTGTTAGTAAAAGGATGATTAAGATTTAGTGGAGAAGGACTTCTTACCCTGCAGTGACTGAGTTAATGGAAAGCCTGAATTGCCCTCCAGAAGCTCCTCTCTATTGATTTATAAAAGAACCTAGGACAACTAAACTGCTAATTAGGATCTTCAATTAAGTACTCAAAATTTGGTGGGATCAGTGCCAACCAAAGTAATTACTCTCAAATTTTTGTACAAATAGAATGTTACATCATGTCTGGAAGATTTATCAGTGAAGGTACAGATCTTGAACTGAGAAAAAACAGGGTTTTACCACCTTCTGTGTTGTCTTCATGTAAGGATCTCTTGGGGAGCTAAAATGGTATTTGCTGTACCAAAATCAATACAGGCAAGGACACTTGCAAATAGTCCCCAAATGCACCTGCTCATGTCCTGCCCTTTCCTTCACTAAAGAACTGTAGTCTCCTCCTGCATGAAAGCTCTTCTTTTGCTCTACCATTTCAACTGCTTATTAGTAATTTTACCATAGCTCTCCCAGAAGATTGGCATAGAAAATGAACAGTCATTAGGTGCCCTGCCATACATTTGTAAAAATTCACAAAATCTAGTTTTATTTTCCTTCTGATTGCCCCTTCCATTTCCTATGCTTGTATTCAAAAGTTAATAACATAGCATATACCAGCTATTAGTTACATGCACAGCAACTCCATACACAACTAATTAGGCATCAAGCATCAATCTGAACTATAGCTCACCAATTTTTTTAGAGAACATTTCAAAAGAACAGAGAATTCAGCCAACTCTTACTTTATGTGATTTAACTTGTCAATAAGAGAGGAGGCTATGATATCTTCACCTTAATTATCCTAATTTTAAAATTCCTCTTTCAAATAAGAACAGTATTGCAGAATGGATTTCAGAGATTTAATTATTCCAAAATCATGCACTGCTTACAATAATTAACAACTGTCTGTAATTATGGGTGCATAGGGGCTTCTCTGCTTAATGCAAAGTGCCCTGTTGAAAGTCAAGGTATTTTAGTGGGGAAAGGACATAAAATGTCACAGGATATGCTGAACAGAAAGCTTTACTCTTCTGATAGAGAGTAATATAATTTTCAAAGTAAAGTTTAGTTTATTTCACCATCTTAAAAAAAAAAAAAGCCAATCTACTCTAGAAACCATAAAGAAACATGTAAAGATATAAAGTCTATTTTCTAGAACTGTAAGCAAGATTATTTTAATGGCAATCTATCTTAACCAGTCTTGTTATTGCTGATAAAATAACAACACTCTGGTCTATGTGTGTGGTGAGCTGATTCTGGTGACCACATTCTGTTATTTTCAGAAACAGGAATTACAAGCAGCCATAATATTTACATCTAGTAAATAGGCATCTAATGAATTAATGACATTTTCAAACTGAGAAACAGGAGATTATTCTGAAAGTGATCAGCAACCTTGTTTTTTCACTTCCCAAACAGGATATCTTCTTTTGCTCTAAACATAACAATGATGGCATACAGAATGGTCAAGTCTGAAGTCTTTTCTTAAAACAAAATTCAAAAATCAGTCACCTAGTATTCAGTTTTCCTCTAAATTAGGAAACAATTGTTGTCAAATATATAAATTATTTGTGAATGGGAGTTATATTTGATCTTGACACATTCATGTTTTTAGTGTTCATCTTGGACTATGCAGATTCATCTTTCCTGCCATGAGAACATGCAATCATGTACAGATCTATTCATCTTTCTTAAAGAATGGCTATGCAACAATAGTAAGTTTAAAAATGGTTTTTCCTACAATTCTTTTTGCCAACTGACATCTTGAAAATTGCATATTTGTGTGTGCACACCCAGGTATATTCACATGCATATGCACTGTGAGCAGACATGTTTCTAACTCTCCTAATGAGACTGAGATTTCCTCTTTTAGCTTTTGTTCAATAAAGAGAAACAAGGTGTTTTGCAGTCAGGAATCAATGACCATTTGGAACCATTCAACCTGTACTTCTCCTCTTGATTAGTGTGAATAGCAACACTCCCAGTGAATGAAATTTTGATTGTATTAAGTAGAACTGACAAAATTCCATTACAAAAAACGCACTTCGCTATGTTTTCCTATAATGCTACTTCTTAAAAGAAAAAGTACCATATTTCTTTCGTCAACTGGCAGGCAGAAGCTGAAACTCATCCCAAATGTCTCTGTACTTGCTAAAAAAGTATTTCATTATAAAGATGCTGCTGCCATCTATTGGGTGACATTAATCTACTAAAGAATTATGTCTTTTCTGGATTCAGCAAGGACAAATAAATTGTATCATTCTCATTTTTTTCCTGTGGAGTTTTATTAGCAAGTAGGTTATAGCAACCTGTATTTGGTTTATGACGTGTCTTATGTAAAGAGCTTGGTCCTCTCTTTGTCACCATTGTTAAATTTCATGAAGAGACATTCTGGAATAGCAGTGAACTTTAATAATGTGGCACTGGAACAATGCAAAAATTTAAAAAATCAACAACAAACCCACCTTTTAATACTGCCTCACATCTCAGAAAGATCTTACATAGATGTTTTCATGCTCAGTGTCACTAGTGGAACTGCATCATTTGCTGCGTTTGAAGAAAAGACCTAATTTCCATGTAACTGGCAATCTTTTGCAATACAAAGATATTTCTGTGATATACAAAGACTTCACAGCTGGGTTTTTTTGAGCAACTTAGTGAGGCTTCAAAGAAGTATTTTGCCCTTCTAAGACTGATTTTATTTTTCCCATAAAATTTTAATTGAAGTTATGAATCCTTTTGTGACACGCCTGCACGTCTCCAGCACATGAAACGTGAATTTTAATGAAGAATACAGGCGTCAGAAGGATAAATACTAAAAACACATATTTGAGCTTTGAAAGTTGTAGTTCAGCCCATAGTAGGACCACATGGAGGTAAGCACATATGGTAAAATAAAGGAAGTAAGTGGGTGAAGTGCCCCCCTGTGCTCTGCCAGTTCTGGCAGAACAGATGCCTTGGAAGCACTGCTTTGCTACAGAAAACAGAGAAACAAATAATATTGACAACAGAAAACAATGGCAAAAGAACGAACATTTGTTCTGATTTCTCTATTGCCGCATCTTTCTGACACTGACTAATTGTGTTTCTCTACTCTGTTATCTTTCAGAAGAGCAAGAAGGCATTTTACCTTTTGTGGCCCAGAAGAAAATTAGCTGACTGCAGGAAGTATCGCACACATTGTTGATGTGTACACCACCAGTAACCAGCTTGACTTTTTATTGCTAAAATGGACTGATAAAAGGCCAGCAGCCAAAAACAGCAGGAAGAAAATTCCTCTCTATTTTTAACAGAATATATATGACTCAGAACACTGAAGCAACAGCAAGCTGGAACCTCACAATGCTAACTGTACCAGCACTGCTGAATTGCACTTTGCAACCCCTTTGATTTTGTTATTACTGAGTTTAAGCCCAGACAAATTTACCTTAACTGTGTGCTGAGGTCGAGAAAAGACATCACAGACAGCACAAAATTCTTCTCTGCCATTCTTGGAAAAGAACCATTTCTTCAGGCTAGTGTCCTCCTAGGTAAGTATAAATGCCTCCCATTACCATTAAGAGCACAGAAAGGACAGCTATTATATATTAGACTAGAACTCAGGAGATCTTGCATCTAATTATACTTCTACTAAAGCATTTCTACATGACCTTGGGCCAGACACACAAAAATCTCTCTATGCTTCAGGCTACCACTGGTAAATGGAGATAATGATATATTTGCCCCTTACAGCAGCATTCTGAGGTTAAACTCAGGTTACTGTAATATTAACATTTGTTTTTCAGTATTGAAATGATAAAAGCACTTAAAGGCCTATTGCAGTAAGATTAGAGAGGAGTCTGACTCTTTTTTGCATGCTTACCTTTCCACTAACACATCATTTAAGGAAAAATAAGGGTGTTCTTTGGGAAACAGTCTCTGTTAAGCAGCAGCACGAAGATTCATGTGCGGAAGAGCACCCACAGAAAAAGAACATGCAATACAAGGGGAAGAAAGCTCCACTCCTGTTCTGTGGAAGACTGCAGAACCTACCAACAGAAGGGCTGATAATGTGAGCTCAGTGGATTTTAACAACCAGAATTTCTCCATTATTAAAGGGGAAATGACTGCAGATGGCAACAGTGTAATATCATAACCTCTGCTCTGCCAGCTCCAATTGCAAAGAGGATTGTGAAAAAGTGGCATAACATCAAAATCATGTTGTGAGGTTGGATTTTTTTTGTGGTTTTTTTGTTGTTGTTGTTTGATTTCTTTGTTTTGGTTTGGTTTTTAGTTGTTGTTTTTGTTTTGGTGGGTTTTTTGGTTTTTGGATGGACAGAAAGTGAATTTACAGAAAATACAATTTAGATTTGCTTTAATACTAATTTATAGCAGCAGTACAATTTGAGCTATACTGTACTATGGTTTCAATATTTCTACTGCTCCAACCAACTGACCTTTTTATTTAAGTAGGGAGATGTTTTCCATAAGGATTCTTATCCTTTCTGCAGTATCTATAGCTTAGTAATACTTTGCAGCTCCCTGGAGGGGTACTAGCCAAGTTCTTATTTTAATAAGCTCTTGGTCTTTGTTTCACAGAACCTTATTTTCCCCATACTAATCCTAACTTGGCAAAGTATCTACTGGTTATACAGTAAATATTCCATAAGGACGTGTTAAAAAGAAAGGAAAAGCCAGCATTTTACTTGGTCCAACCTGGTTTTCTATCTAAACCAATGCCAAATATCTAACAGACATGGAATGTTTCTCTAGCAGCAATAAAAATTGTAAAGAGGTCAAAACATTTTCTTCCCTTTAAACCCAAGGGTTGCAAAAGTAAGGAATGATGTATGCTGAGGTTGCCTTTTAGCTGCCCTACAAAATGCTGCTTGCAACCTAATGTCTAAAAAAACAAATTCTAGCTTTAAAAATGGTATTTAGAATGCTTTGCTTAGTGCTGTAGAGGCTATATAGACACAGGGTTGAAGACAAGGTTGCACATACCTGTTCAATCTCATTTCTGCAGCAGTTAAATCTAGGTATGGATACCAAGTGATTTTGAAACACATTCTTTTTCTGGACTGGAATCTTGGTTTTATCTGTCTTGGAATGTGTCTATGAATTAATACATACAATTAAAATTACTAGAAATGTAAGCAATTCCTTACCTGTTAAACTGGCATCATGCTACCATTCACCCCAGGAACTGAACGACAACTTGTCAATGCAGTGAAAACCAGGTATTTTTCCATCTCTGATCATAGAACTGTGATGAGCTAGAGGAATACGGTGTTGGGATAGTATTTTGGCTTAGTTATCAAGAAAGAGAAAGAACTAACTTCTGGTTAGATAGTAATAATGAAAAGTGTGTGTGTGTAAGATGCCTTCTCTCTGTTGTACAGTTATTCTTTGGTTCAGGGAATTAATTTAAATCACACTTTTCCTCTAGTGGCTACTTCAGATGTCTCTTTTTACATTACTCTGCTTCAGAGGTTTGAAGTCTGGTTTTCTAAAGATCTAAAGGCCAATAGCTAGAACTAAGTCAAAAACACTTGTATCCTGAATACATGGAAGTCAGAACACTGACTTTGCTAAATCAGTGTGTGCTGAGCTCGGCAGGCAATTGTTTAGATCTGAGAACCTAACATCAACCACATCCCTCCTCGGAGAAGCAAGGAACTTCTCATGAACAGAGATTAAAAAGACAGGACTCCTCCACAGCCTTATGTACAGTGGTTTTTCTTTTCTGACTGCTTGGACAAGCAACAGGGAGGCAATATGGAGCTGAAGTTATGTTTCTGCATAGATCACAGGGTGAAGGGCAACATTTGTAATTGGGAACTCTGCACATGCTCAGCAGTTGCACCATGATCAGATGTAGAAAGAGGCTGCCTATAGTGCATTTTGTACCCAAACAAATGCAGTCTGTATCTCAAACAGAAAAAAAAACGAGTCCTACCTGTCCAGAAAACCAGATGTAGCTGAAAGCTCATTAGTAAGACATGGCATGCCTAAAATTCCGGACCCTGTGTGTCTAAGGTCAGATATTTAAAATTACTGGAAACATCATAGTTTCAGCCTCAATCACTTTGAGCCTCTTTTAAGAAGAAGAATAGCAATATGATAATGGATTAAAAAAAGAATTGTGAATGTATAATAATGGAAGTCATAATCAACAATCCTGTGATCTTTGTCTTAGACAACGCACTACACAGTATGACAAATTTGTGGAAAAAATTGTCAAAGATTTAGTGCAACTCAAGAGCATACCACATAGCTTTGACACCAGGAATGGTTCCGCTAGAGATCAGCCTTAATTCTTTATTATGATAATTCATAAATTTCACTGGTTGAATGTATCCATGTATCAGAAAGTTTGGGAATAATTCTGAGAAGAGAGAGAAGTGTTTCAATAATTCACACTGACATAGATGCACTCATGACTTTTTTTTTTTTTTACCTCATTTCTTAGTGTATTCCACTCTATTTTACTTCATTTCTTCTCTTTCTTGACTGTATTTTTCCAGGCTCCTCCTTTTCTTTCCAGGCTTCCACACTTTTAAGTTTCAGTAATCTGTACTGAACACAAATAAAACAAGGGTTTAATAACTTCTAAAATAAACATCAATGACCTCCTTCCCCCAGCTCCCTTTCCCCAGGAAAAAAGAGATTGAGAGGGTTCATCTAATGGTACCAACTCTTTTTATCTACTTTTTATTTCAGCCTGTAAAGTAGTACTGTGGATGGAAGGACATAACTTATATGACAGGGTTTCTGGTATAAAGGGTTTTTGCTTCCTTTTGTAGCAACCCCTCAGAGAAACAATAACTGAATCAAAGAGATAGATATTCTACTGTATTAAGTCTCTAAAACGCAACCTAAAAAATTCACTTGTACTGTAGTACAGCCTCCTCCAAAAAAAGCAGAAACAAGAGGCAGATTCTAGCTTACAATGTCACTGAAAATAGAAATTTTTTTGTAACTTTTACGTTTCTGGGTTTTTATCCAAATGTCTGACTTCCCATTTCATTTTAGAAACGCACTGCATTTCTCACCTTTCTCCTTTTCCCTCCCTTGACAAGCACTAATTATTTGTATGCCACACGTTCCTCGAGGGCACGCAACTTTTTCACAGGCAAACAGAGACAAATATTTAAAGCTGGGGTGAAAACAGGAAAACATATATTAACCCCCAAAGTCAATGCTTTGCAGGGCAGAGTTAGTAGTGCAATCATGCCTATAATAAGCAGAGATCATGGCAAAAGGAGGAGCAGAGGACAGCAAGCTTCTTCCAACATGCCCAGCTCCACTTATTGAGCAGCTGTTTTGGAAACCCATTAGAAAAACTTTATAGCCATTCCTGTAGGTACCAAATGCTATCTAATAAACATAAATAAGTCTAATAAAAGAGAAGTTTAGATACAAATGTTGGAAGATTTTTAGTCATATTTTCTGCCAGCTCAGTCTGATGTCACTTCAGAAAATTCTGATTCCACTGCATAGAGGAGACATCCCCATAACTTAGTAGTCATCCTTTACAGAACCAGCTTGAGACAATGGAATTGACTAAACTGAGAATTAAACCATGAGAAAGAGAAAATAAGGTTAGCATAATATTCTTCAAATACAGATAATTGAAATTATGTATTTAATTTCAGATTAAAATGAAAAATAATTTTTTCCTGTGGGCTTATGGTGTTGGCACCTGAGACACTGGTTTAACAACAAAGAAAGGAAGTGGTAAATTGTGACTGGATTGCAAGAAAACTAAAACTTGTTTTATATTTGAGTCCTTTTGAGTTAGTGAATTCAAGCAAAAGCTTCACATCAATCAGGCCAAATCCTGAAAGACTCATAGTATTTGAGAACTGCAGATGATCAGGGTGCTCTCCCAACTGTGTGGTTTTCTCTCCTCCTTTGGGTCCACGTGTCCCTAATTCCAGGTTTAGGAGGCACCCAGCTGAAGATGCACGGGAGCAGTACCGAGATTCCCTGCAGCTGATTCAAAAGCCACATTCACTGAATGAGCTGAACCTTCACTACAATAATAACAAAGTATTTGCTACTTATCTTATGTCTGTGTTCAGTTGATTTTTCCAGATCAGCTCTCAATAAAACTCCTATATGGCCTACAAAAATTAATGCTGTAGATAGCAACGCAACTGTAAGGATCTATAGATTTGCAGATTGTTTGAACCACATAAGGAGTAACAACTCCTTATGTTCACTACAACAACATTCAATTAGCTCTAATAAGTGTAAGTTTTAATGTTTAACCCAATGCCTCTCTAAGGATATGCTTGCAAGGAGGTGTAGCTATTAGCTGGTAAAATATAACACCATCTGATTAGGACGAATTATTTTCAAAACATAACTGCCATAAAAAGCTAGAATGAAAGATAAATTGACAGAACAACTGCTGCTATATTCTATTTTCAGCATGGTAAGTGGGATATTATACCATAGTTTATTTTAATGAGTAACAATTAAGAAATGGTTTCTCAGGTTGCATGTAATTTCTTTCAGTTATTAGTTATTAGTTGTTCATGCATAAATGTGTTTTAATATTGGCTTATCTGAGCTCTAGTAAGTGATTAAAGCCTTTCAGTATGTCAATTTTTTTTGTTTGTTTTAGAGTTGTGCATTACAGAGACAATTCTAGCACAAGGCATTTATGAGAAAGACATCAGTAAAACTTAGAGAGATACTCCTTACGTATTATAAAAAAATATGTAAAAGCAATATGAGAAAGTGTCAGAGAAAATCCTGATATGCTTAACACTGAGTTTTGTTTTATCCAACTGCAGGTATAGTTTAATGGCCTCTGTCTTAATGAAATATTTAAGTTAACCTGGCTGTAGAGTGACTTACTATACTACATATTCTTTCACTCTATTAGGATAAAGAAATATTATCATGGGAGGCTATGCTAACAAGCCTAGACATCACTTGTATTGTTAAAGAATAAGTTCACATCTCAGAGGAGCATAAAGACCTAGAGAAACTGGCACCTCTTTAACTGAAAAGACATTCTACTTATCTCACAGAAAGCAGCCTATTTTGTGCTAAGAAGAATGGCTTAGAACAGCCTCTCTGCTATCAGTCACTCTGATATAACACAACATTTGTTTGCTTGCTCTTACCCGAGCTGTGGGGTCACAGGGGGAAGGAAGCAAATGCTGAACAATTCTCTCCAGAAGGCAAACACCAACCTGACCCAATGTAGTGCATTGTAACCCCATCAGTATGAATCTCACGGGAATCAATGCCTATTCTTACAAAATCATCCATGGAAATGTTTTTAATGAAGAGATAATGAATTATCTCAATACAGAGAATTTTCTTTTTTTAAACTTACAGTACTCTGTCAGATTATATTTACGTTCTTTAGGCCTCTATGCATCCAGAAACTTAAGAATAATGAATAAACCTCTGAAGATTATTTTGGCAGTTGAACTGTAGGTCATTAAGGTTAGATTAAATTGCTTCAATAAATGTATATATTTCTAACCACAGTGCATATGTTGCTTTTGCTATATTTTAAAACATATTTCTTAATCCAGTTAGGCTTAGCTGTCTCAAAAGAACACCTCACTGTAATTAGTAATTTTCTACTGCAACAACCTTTCAGGTTGGTAACGCACCGTGATTTACAAACCACTCTTAATTACAAGAGTCTTTGTGCAGTTGGATAATAAATAAATGTCAATTAGGATCACATTTCAGTGTCCTATAGACCTGAATTTCAGCAGAAAACAACAACTTTGCTTGTTTGAGCTATGCAGAGAGGTTTGGCACACAGGTAATTTTTAACTATTAAAAGAATTGAAGAAAAAATAAGAAGCATTTAATTTTATTGTTTCTAAACAAATTAAGTTTTGTCTGGGTAAGACTGCTGTGATCAGCATGAAGGTTTCCTGCATGCCAATTCTCAGGATGTCAGGGATGGGTTTGTGAGAATTCTTTACTTGTTTTTCCACTGCAATGAAGCAAAGCCTGTTTTGTGGAGATACAAGGTTGACTAAATCCTTCTTAAGGCAGCAGCACAGAGTACGTGAGCAATGCAACACAAGGAGCATTACAGTCTGCATAACAAATTTACTGAAGCCCTTATTTTCCTGTACATTTGAAATCTTTTCTTTTCCTGCTGAAGATTATATTCATCCTGAAACATTACCCTTCAAGTGTTAAAATGACAAGTGCTGATGAAGGTAAAGCTGATCAGCTGCAAGACTCCCACTGCTGAACATTATAAAGTTTCTGTTGTTCAAACAGCTCAGTTAATTATCCAAATGTGAAGGATATCAGAAGGGGACCTGCTGAGCTTTACAGCTGACTTCCAGGGAATTATCCATAATAGAGCCGTTATAAGAAAATTATGACAGACACAACGTACAGGGACCTCTGCTTACCTCCCTGGAGGATTTGTGCAGGACCTTATAATCAGAGTTAGGACTTTCCTCAGAATCAAAGGGAAGCTACACATTGCAAGGGAAAAGCAGTCCCATCAACTTCATGGTGTTTTATCACACAAACCCAGAGAGGATTCTAGACTCATGCATATTAATTGCCTACTGCAAAAAAATGACTGGCATTCCTCTGGTGCCGGGGACTACTTGCTCAAATTTAGGTTCTCAAAATTATCATCACGCCTTCCCCATAGTTAAAAATGTAGTCCTTGCTGCTTCTGTGAAAGGTTTCTGAGAAGCCATAATGTCCCGTTACAACAAGCACTCATAATGGGCCTTTATGTGAAAACGGTTTTGGCTTTTTAAGCTGTTAGAGTCAACATTTCGTGAACCTGAGACATTTCACAGCAAAATAATTCAGGCTGAGGAAGCTTCAGCAGCTACTAAAGAGCGTGAAAGAATGAGCATATTGAGGTGCATTGAGTAAAACATGGAAACTGTTCAAATCAGAAAAGCCAAAGCTTGAAAAAATCTGCAAAGCACTGGCTGATATTGCAACAGCTAAAGCTCTGTGACATCTTTATTTCCTGATCACTTGGGCTAAACCAAAAGACATCAAACTCCTTCTTACCCTCCCAGAAGCCCTAATTCGTGCACACATCACAGTGCTGCACTAACACAATGCTGCTTAGTAGTTGTTATTTTTCTACTGTTTCCAGTCATCACTCCCCAGTACAATTGCAAAGAATTTAATTCACTTGTGTGGGCACTGCCCTGGTTGGGGGAAATTGCACAGACTTGTGTTCAAGCTATGGAAGACAAAACTGAAGGCACTGTGGAAGGTTTTACTGAGGAGTTAATCTCTGAAAATGAACTGAATTAGTTTATCCAAATTAAATAAATAATTTTCCATGAAAAACAGTAGGAAACATTAATACCATCATATCTTACAACAAAGTTTACCATTATAATGATAGAAGCTTTTTTGAGAGGCCTTATCACCATTGCATCTAGATACTATCAATTAATCATTTCTAGACATTCTTAATTTTTAATCTCTCTTTAAAATATTATTTAACTTTGCAGTGTATGTTCTAAGCAGGTGCACTTAACAGCTGCTATGAAATAATGTGCAGCAGAATGAACAATTTGAGGTGTGATAATACCAGTGAAAATTATGCCCTGCAATTATTACCATAAAGTCATAAATAAGATGGTGTAATAATGGAATAGTAATGGAAACCACATTTCCATAATTAAGATAATCCACATTCTGTAGTACCACAGGTTAATTTGCAAAATTAATTTGATCTGATACATGGTCATAAAATTTTCATGATATTAACCAAAACCAAAATCAGTGAAGTTTCTCTGATATAACAGTTCATTTTGTTTTCTTTCTTTCTTTTCTTCATGTTTTTGCAGACTTAGGCACTGAAAACTACATAAACTTCTTTTCTATCAAAGACTTCAGCATCAAGATTGGAAAATCCAAGATGCTTTTCAGATTTTATGCCAGAAGCTCCAGAAGATTTTTTAAGAGTACTGTTCACTATCCATGAAAACAAAAGTGTTCTCTTATTGGGAATATCTCAGTTATTTTGGAAGTGTCTAATTGTACTTTATATCTCTTTAATCATTAGTTTACCTTAAGGAAATACGATTAGCTGTTTGTTCCCTGAGCCCTATACCTGAACTGCTCCTCTCTGATTTAGAATTGCCTTGTCAAACTTCTTTAAAGTAAGTTGCAAAAGCAAACATCTTGAGATATGTGTACATTAATGTTCTGCCAAACACTGAATAGGAAGCTGATGTAATTTGCAATGTGAAACTCCTCAGATGTCACTGTAGGCTGAGGCCAAAGTTCCAGGCAGCATTCTGAAATAAGAAAATGGCTCACAGCAGGAAGCTTTTGGTTTATGAAAGAAACAATTACACTCTACTGTTACTGGGAAACCATCTAGCTAAATGAAAATTAAATTTGCCTTAAATGCAAGGAACATGCTTCAAATATTTGGACTATAAAGTCACAGATGAAACCTCTCCATTCCATGTTCTTTCTAGCTCAGTGTCTTGGCAGCCCATTAGATTTAGAGGATTAATTGATTCTTCCATTCAACACTTGAATCAAAACCCCAAACCAAACTACACCCACCCCTGAGCCTAACTCTTTGTATAAAGAAGAGGAATGCGTGTGCATTGATGCCAGGACAACTGATTTTAATAAAATGCTATGTACTGCTCCCTAAACATAAGCCATTAACAGGAAAAATATATGTTATATAAAATACACATATTACTTTAAAACTCATTTTCACTTCAAATGCTTTGCAAGGACAAAAAAGCCTCTTCCATAGAATTTCTTGAATTTCTGGAAATGAATCCTTGGTATTTCTAATCAATAGCCCAGCAATACAAGAATTCATTTACTCAGAACATGACACCTTTACTTCCTTCATCACTGCTGAAATAGAGCAAAATTTTCCAACGGTTCATGAAAGTGCTTTAACCACTGAGCTGTTGGTTACACACAGACCAGAACACTAGGAAGTATTGTCTTAAAAGGTAGAACACAGGATTGTCTCTGCATAATAAAGCTGCTTTGTAGTTCTGAGAGAAAAAGAAAATTGTTACTCCACTACCTGCAGTCTGGCAGATTGCACATTCCCTAAGCACAATCTCCTACCAGGATCACTGAAGACCACAGCAACAAAGCTAAAGAAAAACAAAAATCACAGCAAACAGTTGCTTCTAAACTAGACAAGCCCTGACAAATATCGGCCTTCCCTGTCCTATGAAATCATGATACCATTTTATTTTAAGAGAACCCCCCTCTTGACACCCATATGACATAGGTACCTTAACTACTCTACTCTTGTTGACCTGCTAATTTTACATAACTCAAGATGAGTGTTATTTCTGGGAAGATAAAATTAATCCTATTCTAACAGGAAGATGTGCAAAGTCATGAACATTTTCAGTGAATCCAACTTTTTTTCCCTGTTTTTCTAGAAGTATCATTCTTTATTGCAATCTCTCCCCTTCACATTGAAATGTCTCATTTAAGGAATCAGTGTAAATGAACAGTGTCTTCTGAAGCAACAGACAAGGCTTTCATGAGAAATAATTGTTTGGCTGGTATATTTCCCAAGACACTACAAAAATTATTTCCAAACTACACCATCCAGGAGAATAAAAATCCAGACATTTCTCATTAAACAAGGTCTCTTGAGGGCCAGCTCCCAGGGCTGCTTCTGTACTATCTAGATACTTTTTCACACAAAATTCTCAAACCCCAAATTGATTTTAATCAACTTTTTTTTCTCCAACTCATTCCACATGCACTCACTCTATTTTTATTTATTTATATTTTAAAGTCGAGTGATTTTGAGATATTGTCTTTCACATTTATAACCTCAAGGGCGTTTGAAGTTCTGATGACATTGAGATCACCAGACTTTAGATGACTCTAAACTTTTATCTTATTTATCATCCTTGCCTTGTTTTCCAGGAATATGAGGAGCAAGCACAAAATAGCCTGTACTTTTACTCAGTAGCCTGCAAAATCTTTCAGAATGGAGTCCTGTCCTCCAGGAAGAGGTACCCCTTATCAAGTCCATAATTTCCAGCAGTCAATATAAACTAATTGAATTTCCAATGATTAATGATCTATCCTTTTTATAGGCTTTCCTTATCCTTCTTTTCTTTTAAAATCTTGCCTGGGAGGTCTATACCAATTTCCAGTGATTTTTAAGTTTTAATTTGCCTATCTTTCTTCTTCATCTAAACTGTCCCTACTCAGGTGTTCAAACCACATATGCCATTTATTTCTTTTGTCAAGAAAGCTTCTTTGTCCATATTGCCATATGTCTTTATGTCCTGCTGTGTCTATGCCTTTTACTGTATATATTTATCAAGGCGTTTCAATCTTCATTCTTGGGACATATTTACAAAATGGGTATTAAGAAAAGGACATATTTGTGTACCTAATTAAAATCCGACTGACAGATCTGTTTTTATGAGAAAGTTGGCAGCTCTTCCTGCATGGCATAAGAAGTACTCTAAAAATGCATGCAGTCCTCAAGAAATGAGGTATTTCAATGAGTGTGGCTTTCCTGGATAGTGCCAGTCAAATCCAGACATTTTGCTATTCAGCAGAAGCTGCAGATATTCACTTCACCTGAAAAATCAGACCCTTAATTGCTTAATATTAGGCAGTCATATCCAAAAATCATCATTTCAACAAGTCTGTGCTACGATACCCGTGTGTGCTTGATGGATGCTTATGAATCACCTGTAAAATTTTGTTTACAATTGTTACAGAACATTGAAGACTCTTTCTACAAGACAGCAGTGCTATTTATTGAGCCAAACACCTACACAAGTAAAAAAGTAGCTATTGCAACCAAGAATGATTAAACTGTAATCAAACATAGACTAAGCTGGGAAGCTCTGACCATTCTGTGTGTTTACACTATTTGGTGCTAACTCTACTCTAATGGCATGAAACAGGATTACGTCAAAGGTAACGATTTCTCTCTATCAAAACTCTATTTCATTCAGAAGGTCAAAAGATAATGGGAAACAGAAATCAAGTCTGTGCTGCTGTGTGTGCATCAAGCAGCTCAGGGCAGTCAGTGCTGCTCAGCACTGTAACTCCTGCTTTAGTGCAGTATCTCTGCTACCCTCAGTGATTCTAACTTGTAGAGCTCAAGCAGAGCAGAAACCTGAATTTCTGAGACTACAGACCCTTACAGAATTTTTTTGGATATCATGAAAAGGTTTAGGGTTGCTTACCTAAACCACTTAAGCAGCATAGCATAACGATACCTTGATTTGTTTAGTGGAAAGCTTTGATACTTTCTATATCCATCACCTCGGAAACAAAATGTGAATATGTGGTTGTTGCCTTTACAAGGCGAGAAGTGCTGGATTTGCAGCCTTGACAGCTGATGTGCTGTTCATAGCCACTGACATGCACAGTTCAGCAGCAAAAGGTTGGAGCTTTCTTTTACTGTCCTGCCAAGATGCCTCAATCCTGACTGGGAAAGAAACTGCAGGTAAGGACACACACTTAGCTCCCACCTCCCCACAGCTTCTTCCTAAATAGTGTTATCTCCATTCTTGTAGTTTTTGTGACTTAGGGAGAAGACTCCTAGTCCATACTTATTAAAATGGTTGAAACACATGTTTGTTTCAGTATAAAGACTTTCTCAGGTTTTTTATTATTTTTTAAATGAATATATTCTCTTTAGATTAAATGAACCAAAAGAAATCTTCTGATGCTGGCTTGTTATAATGTCATTCATGATGTCATTCACAGTCCTGCTTTCAGCAGGTAATATGATGCTAATGAGAAAAACACTTGCACATCATCAGATTATATTCAAACTGACAACTAAAATTTAGGAAATGCTTAGCCTATACTCAGGTCTCAAAGTTAAAACTTAACTTTCTTTCTTAAGTAATTGCTTTAATTGCAGATACCACTTAAAGGGGAGATGTCTTCAGTGTCTGCTAATTTATATGCTGTGCAATAGACACTGGAGAGATAAATACATCCATGGAGAAAGGGAAGGAGTCATCTCAATGATTGTTTTGTGCTGTGTAGTTATTCCTGCTAAATCTCTTTAGAGATTGGAGCTTAGTGCTTTTGCTGGAGGTTTTTCACTTCCTCCTTCTGCTGACGTAGTAAGGCACACAAAGCACAGCCACATTCCTCCTTTGCCAGCCATAGATATATTTTCAATTTCAATTACTTTTGATTGCTATATAAAACTTTTAACTCTGATTTGACTTTTAGGAGCAGTTGCAAAAGAGCATAGAATGATAATCAGGATCCCCTTGAGCATAAACACAGACTTATTTGGGCACATGTACTCACTCCACTGCAGAACACTTGTTGCCACGTTGGATTATTTTTACTGATCCGTATGTGAGGCTGGTTTAGTAACAGGAGAGGTTCTAATAATCCAGCTGCTCTACAGTAAAACAACAAAAAATTGAATAGTCTAGATATAGGCCAAAATTTTTGAGTGACTTGGGAATGTATTCAGCTCCTTTAGCAGAACAAAAATCTGTTATATGTGAAAAATTACTCAAATATTACTCCTGTACGTACTCACTGAAGTACCCAGACCAACAGCCCCTTTTTCCAATGTTCAGCTGCGGTTTTTTCCCCCTTAAACCCATCAGAAAAACAAAATTAATGCAAAACCACTTGTTACTAAATGGGTAATATTTGCAGACATCAATCCCTGCAGTTCTGGAGGCCTGGCAACAAGTTAATGAGGTCTGAGTATTCAGCAACTGCGATAAAACTGACCCAGAGAAACAACAGAGCCGTCAGGCTGTCATTTCTAGCTGGCAGCATAATGAAACCTACAACAGAGGGCAGTTAAGAATAAATGCACAATAATAATCTGGTTGGAAATAGCACTCTAACAATCATTTTCCTTATTTAGAGATAACCCTCCTTAACTCAGTAAATTGTTTGTGTATTCATTTATTTGACAGATATGCAGCAAAGGCAGTAACCACATGGAATAAATGTGTACTTATTAAGCAATTTTTTTTTTTCGCAAGTTACAGACACTATTTAATTTTAAAGACAATTCTCCAGGAGAATAATTAAATCCATGCAACTCAAGTATTACTGCAAAAATAACTCTCACAGGGTTAAGCAGCATTTAAATATATACTGTTTGAATTCTGATGTCAGTGTTCCCAACTGTAAGATAACAAAACCTGAAAGCATGTTACTGCTGAATATTAAATACACTGTTTGGCTATACTCAGGACACACAAAAGTGTGGATATTCATTATAAATACCTCCATCAGAAGTTAATTTCTCCTCCACAATCTGAGTCAAGGAGAAGAAACTAATTTAAATTTCTCCTCTCCCTAAAAAGAAAATTTACCTCTATTTCTTCAGGTGTGCTCTGCACTCACTAAACCTCCCAGTGGGTCCCCAGGCTTCAGCTCATCTGTATGCTCAGGGGTTTCTGATGCACCCAGCACCAAACAACAAATGGAACAAATGGAAGCTGTTACAGCATTCATCTCATGGTTTCATGCTGTAAGCAGATATTCCTGATTCCAGCTGTTCCCCAGGGACTGTGAGTAACTCACATCTGTGACATCCATGCCCCTGTGCCTTACACTAGAGCACAAAAGCACTGACAGAAGGAACTCCGCATGAACTACTCAAACAGCAATTGTGTCAGATACCAAAACCAAAAATAACTGCAATATGGAGCCTAGAACGCTTGCCTGGTAGGTGGAACATGATGAGTAAAAGCTCCTGAAAAGAGAACTCATAGGAGAATACCCTAACCTATGGGATATTGAGGGAAATGAGGAAAAAAATACCATTTTCATTCTATGGCTGATTTCTGAATGTTATACTTCATTTCTCTGGCTTTTATTGCAATCATTGAAACACTTCTGTGTTTCAGAATTACTGCTTCAGCATTACATCCTCATTCCAGCACTTCTGAAAGTGCATTTTTGAGGAACAAATGATGAAAAAGAATAATATAATTCAGCATTAACTTCTGAGTGATTTGATTGCCTTGTATCTCTCCAATATCTGGTCAGCACCTAAAAAATATTTCCCAAAGTTATATAGGTTGGTGTGCATTGCAAAAAGTTGGAAAGTGTACTACTTCTAGTATTTAAAACAGAAGTGAAACTTAAAAAATATCCTGAAATATTGTGGAAGTGGCCTCCTTTTCCTAAGATTAACAAAACCAACCAACCAAAGAACCTTCCACTCTTTCCCAACTTGAAAAGGGTTACATAATAAGACAATATAAAACTAATATGTGTTCCCTTTTCTGTCTTAGGAGTCTATTGTTTATCAATTGTCAATTGGGAATTTAAGTTTAACCTCGCTGAAACTGTATCTACACTATAAATGCTTAGAAATACAGGGAACTCCTTAATTCTAGGCCAGAACATGCAGGTGGTGCTCCTATACAAATGCGAGGAACATTAGAATTTTAATTTCCTTTTGTTGTTATTGTCACCTCTTTTTCATTCCCTATCTGACTCTATTAACTTAATTTTTTTCAAGTTTTAGTCCATCTTTTCTATGCTGTATTTTGAGTTAAATTCTCCTTTTAAATAAAATTGGAATTATGTTTTAGCTCAGGCTCAGGAAATTGTAAATTTTCATGTCCGGAACTAGGCAATAAAAACCTGTGCATCACTCTCATAAATATGGCATGTCTAAGAGAATAGAAAATGTTCCAGGATGTACTTAATTTTTTCTTTCTGTTGGACAAAATTTGTAATCCAACATGAAAAATCATGCCATCTGGGATTCCCACAGCAGCAGATGATACAATTTCAGGGAAGAATACAGATACTTTTAAAGTCTATAACTATTTCCTCCTCATTGACACAAATATGTTAAGTGACACTTAACACTCTGGGTCAGTGATCTTCCTGTGGTATCATGGAAGGAGTTCAAAAAGTGAAGAACTGTTCTCCTGCTATAATCTTGATACAAAAAGGAAGATTAATTTTCCTTTAAAGGCTTTTTACCCTGTTGTGACAAAATCATTCTTGGAACACTATCACCAATTCTATTTTTAAAATATATTACTGCTGGAAAGGTAAAGGAAAAAAGTAATTGCATTGATCTGAGTGCTGGAAATTTGCATGAGTTATGAATGACAGCCTAAGAAATCCCAATCAATTAAAAAAGGGAACTTTGGACATCATTTAATTGAAGGAGAGTAAGTGGAAACTTAAATAATGCCAACGGAAAAGTTCCCGTTTTCAGCTCAGTACACATGATAAGACTTTGAGAGTCATAAGTACCTAATACCATTTCAGGAATTTAGTAGTGGGTAAAGATTAAAGCTTACTGTCTCCACAGGGTGCTGAGCTCTTGATTCATGTTTTTTATAACATCAAGTCTGGATTATTGTAATACCCTGTTTGTACGCCTCTTTGATACAGTGGTTTGTCGTTCACAAGCTTCAACATGCACAGCTTAAAACAACTCAGCTCCTCAGTGGAATTGAACTGTATCAACATCTACCAGACTGGACTGCCTCATTGTCAGATTTAAAATGATTTTTGAAGCGTGTGTTTTACACACTTTTTTCACCTTCCTGGTTTTTTTTTTCAGACTAACCTAATGATTTCTCATTTTCTCTGCTTGCTGCATATTATGGTGACAACTGCACTATAGGCTACAGTCTCTGAGAGCAGCTGTGCCCTCGACATAACAAGAAATACAGTGAGAGAAAGCACTCAGACTAGGATAGATATTAGGAACTCAACAGATTTCTTAAGGCATCTTTGTTGTTCTCTTGTTTTGTGTTTCAGAGAGTGTCTGGCTGTGGAGAAGCAACACTGAAAACTTGAGAAGTACAAGACAATTCAGTCGATTTTAAATGTACTTTTTATATTTGAAAAGTGTCATTGGAGAATGGTAGATAATATTTTATGAATCTATACAAATTTGCTGTTCCAGTTATATATTCTAATGAATCAAGGCAGTAATATGAAAGATTTCTGAGAAGTCGAGGGAATAGGAAGAAGCAGTAAGCGACTGGAGAAAAATAATACCAGTGGATTATAGCGATAGTTTAAAGATAAAAGAAGAGGGTGTCATAAATGGTGCATCCACCACAGAGAGTTAATCTTTTAAATTGTCATTCACTGTCTCTCTTAGCGTAAAGAAATATTTAAAGTAGAAAAAATAATAATAAAATATTTAGGTTTAATTTCAAGAGAATTCAGCACTCCAAAGACAAATGTAAATTTCATTACAGTCTTCTAATTAAGTAAATAATTGAATACTTGAATAACAGGGAGTACCAATACAAAACCTATTGCAACTCCAGCTCTGGAAAGAAATGATCACAACAGAAATGTGCACAAGAACTGAGTGAAATATTACATAAAAATTTTAGTATTTTAAACAATTAATTATAGTATTCCAGTGGATTGAAAGATTTAAAAATCAAACCCTAGGACACTATTGTGTAAGGGATCTTAACTCTCTTCTAGATAGGTAAGATAAATATGTAGATAATTAAGAAAAATTGCCATGTCACAGACTACAATGTCAATTATCTGTAAGTATCTGAAGATATAAACAACAATTGTACACATAAATTGTTCAAGTTGGTCTACAGGAATTCAGTTACTTTTTACAGAAAATGGAGGGAAGGGAGTTACTCTAAGCATTACAAACATCAAAATGACAAAAGTCTTGCCTATTGCAATAGGCAAAGCACTAGAAGCTGCAATGTCTCAAACCATCTTTTTATTACCATAAGAATCCATTGGATTAATGGATAATCCCACTGTCTAAACAGAAATGAACACAAATCTTTCTTACCCTGATTCCCACCATCATTACAGTGAAGCATGATGTCACCCCAATTAATTACATGTGCAGGGATACAGCCCAATATTATATTAATAATTTCAAAGCCTTTTCTACTATGAGTACTTAGCTTCTTTTTTGTCTTATATAGTTTTACATTTTCTGGGCTTTTATCCTGATTGCATAATTCCCTAGTTACACTGATAAAGCACATTCGTAATAAAAAAATGCTCAGTGGGAATTCAGTCTTGGGTTCTTTCTCTCCAGATTAGTTTCTCCTCTAAAGCACTACTTCAGTATAACAATCTCAGATTTACACCTGGAATGTGAATTTTCAGATTCACTGAATACAGTAGTGTAGACAACAATCTTCCCCATTCTGATTTTCTTGGACGGTCCCTTTTTTCTACTCCTTATTCCTTGATTTTTATGAAAACACAGATTTCCTCCGAAGTTTTTTTCCTTCTCTCTCTCTTATTTATTTACTTGTTTATTTATTTATTTGGCTAAGTCAACTGCTTTCCTTGCTCTGCCACTGAATACATTTCAAAATGGGTTGCACTGATGTGTCTGCTGGATCTGCTGCTTACACCATTTATTACCTGCCTGCGCTGAACTGGAGAAGCCTCTGAGTTATGAAGATAAGGACAGCAGAACAGAACAGCACAGCCTTGCAGAAGTAGATAAAGGGTGTAGCTTTGGCAAACTGAAGTCACGAAAAATGCAAGCAGGATGCCAGCTCAGCTCTGCAAGGCTGACAAAGCAGAAGTCAGGCAAAGCAATGATACTGCACTTACCCAACAGCAGGGGTCGAGGAGCAGCCACCAGAAAACGACACCAGACTTAGACAAACATTCTTCCCTTAAGAACAATGAGACTTCTATTAAAAAAAAAAATATATATATATATATCAACTAGGCATTTCACAGACTTATTTAGGATTTTTTTTTTTTCACATAACATAACATGACTTCTCAAAGTAAAAAAAGAAAGGGGTGAAGGCATCAAGAACTCTGCCTGCCTGCTTTCTCTTTCTGACTCACTTCTTAAAACAGGAGGCTAAGTACTGGAAATCCCAATAAAGGAAGGGATTGCCAGGAAGCATTGGGTAAGATTCCCAAACCCCAGAGAGTGGCAGACATGTCANGCAGAACAGAACAGCACAGCCTTGCAGAAGTAGATAAAGGGTGTAGCTTTGGCAAACTGAAGTCACGAAAAATGCAAGCAGGATGCCAGCTCAGCTCTGCAAGGCTGACAAAGCAGAAGTCAGGCAAAGCAATGATACTGCACTTACCCAACAGCAGGGGTCGAGGAGCAGCCACCAGAAAACGACACCAGACTTAGACAAACATTCTTCCCTTAAGAACAATGAGACTTCTATTAAAAAAAAAAATATATATATATATATCAACTAGGCATTTCACAGACTTATTTAGGATTTTTTTTTTTTCACATAACATAACATGACTTCTCAAAGTAAAAAAAGAAAGGGGTGAAGGCATCAAGAACTCTGCCTGCCTGCTTTCTCTTTCTGACTCACTTCTTAAAACAGGAGGCTAAGTACTGGAAATCCCAATAAAGGAAGGGATTGCCAGGAAGCATTGGGTAAGATTCCCAAACCCCAGAGAGTGGCAGACATGTCACTGTCCTCACCATTTCCTACTGGCTGGTTCCGCTGTTTTTCAGCTGATTTTCTGTCCTGCATGGTTCTATCAGACACTCATCTTCATCACAGTGCACAAGGAGGCAACACGACAGAGTCTGCTCACAGAACAAATGCTGAACAAGGGAGATGATGCTCTTCCACTAAAGATCCTTTGGGGTTCTAGGTGCTCAGTGTTCCTTCAGTATTACTCTATGCCACTGAGTTCAGGATTTACTTTTGACAGCAAGGTAATTTACTAATCTCTGACTTGGAAGCCAGTTCTCTGCTTTTGCATCATTTCAGCTGCCAGCACTCTGAACAATGCAGATATTACCATGAACTGCCATAGCAGAAGAAACCCAGGAAGACAAAACATTCCTCAGGTTTCTGGTGATTTTTTTTTTTGCACTTGTGAGGGGGTAAGGGATGTACAGGGAGGAGCTAAGCCTGCCATTCACAATCCATTGCTTACTCAACCAGCAAACCCAGAGAGGTGAACAGCTAAGGTATTGGACAGACATGATGCCAGCCAGGTCCCCTATAGCAGATATTCAAGCATGTTTTCTAACAGCGTATCTTCCTTCCTTTCTTCAAATAGTCACTCTTCTACACTAACTTGTACTCAACCTGGAAGCCTGGAAATGCATAGATACTTTATCATAAACAAAACCCCCTGGGCTAAGTAACACCACCATATCCCTCTTAAAATCTCTATGTTCATGAAATTGAGCTCCCTAATTATCCTCTTTTGCACTCCAGCTGCTAACTTCTGTTTGCATGTAAAATGTAGAGATTTGTCCACAAGTGTTTTTACTTTTGTAGAACTCAGTTTAATCTTTCCTCCCTAAATCAAAAAGAACAGAAGCAGATGGAGTCCAAGGTAATTTTCCCTTTGGGAATGGCAGATATGTAAAATTGGATCACTGGCATTTGATACTGTAATCAATGAAATGCTCCCAGACAGGGAATGCCTTCCTAACATTTTTTTTAACTTAAATGTCATGAAAAACAGAGAATGCAAAGACTATAATAATATTACAGAGAGCACTGAAACTGACTGACACCAGTCATAATAATACTAAGAAAATGAGAGGAAAAATTGTATTTATGTAAATCAATTAAAAAAAAATCATTATTAAGCCTATTTACTTAAATTACAATATTCAAAGTTACTAGCCACTTACAATAAAGATAAATCAGACTATAAATTACTTATCTTTAAAGTGGGTAGAGTCTTACTCTCATTCAGAACTTCCCTTAGATACTATCATTGTTCACTGAGGTCAGGCTTAGGAATCAAACAGTGTTGTGTGATAAGGTAGTAAACATTTTAATGCTAAAGAATGAATTTTGTAACTTTTCATTTTATTTCAATTTAGAGATTTATTATTTTTTTAGTTTTATTTTAATTAAGAGAACATTGTTTAGTTTAGCATTCATTCCATAGAAAACCCAAATATTTTTGTTCTAACACACAATTACCATTTACAGAGAAAGAACTCAAACTGTGATGCATTAAGGACATTTTTTTCTCTTGCATTTTGTCTCTAGAAATCACACCTGAAGCACGCCATCAAAATTATGTGATATTGATGCTACTCAAGGAACAGATAACAAAACACCCTAATGTCACAAGTAATTTCATTTTCCCACCAAGAAGAATGAGGCCATCTCTAAACATATTAAAATATTATTCACTTTGACAATAAAACTAGTTCTGAGACATGAACTATTGCTATATTAGAGAAGGGAAGCAATCAGTATATTTCATCTTCTAAGAATCTCTATAATACAAAAAATCCATCATTGTCTAATGGAATCATTAAGTACCTGGAAGGCAAATGTCTTTTCTTACTTCCAGTGTGAAATCTAGTTTGAAACAAGCACTTACAGCTAACTCACTTCTCTAACATCCAGAAAAGTTTGACCAGTAATGAATGAATATTATCCATATCTTTTTTTGAAACGACATAAATTTTTCATTACTATTCCATGGTGCATTGTTGTACCATTAAAGAGCCCTAAAGGGATATATATATGAGGCTACACTAATACTCAGCAGTGCTACAAATGATAATATTTCCTAAGATTTTACCCTAAAGCAGTTAGTTTTTCCAAGTTAACTGTTATTACTCACTTGTTATAATATTTTTTTCTGCTAATGTATGGAACTTATTACAATGTGTTACACTAATGGCAACATTTGTGCTATATATGCTAGCTGCTTTCTATAGAGGTATTTTTAAATGTTCTTAATGTCAGTTTTAAATCAAGCAATATGGCTTTAAGGATACAATTTCATGTATTTCATTATGAAAAGCTTATTTTAAATGCATGGTAATCATACCTTGTGGATTTAATGAAACACATGGTAAAAAAAAAAAAGAGCACGGGAATGTTGAGTAGACCTGTAAAATTAATTTCATGTGTACAAATCAAGAACTTAAGTACTTCATCTGGGACAGGCCAACCCTTTCCCTGACCATGTATAAATGGCTGCTGCTCTGTATCAGCTTTAGCAGCTCAGGGATCATCACAGAGACCATTCCAGTTCCATGCAGTGTGTCTAATCCCTCTAACTTTATGAATCAAAAATGAATCATCATTGTGATGGAATTTCTCTTTGCTTGAGAAAGAGAATGGCTTCTGATGCAGGGACAGGTACTTATTTTTTACTTACTTAAGACTCACTCAGCACAGCCATATTCCATATTCCACAGCCACATTCAATATTGCTTGCTTCCTTCTCCATTCTACACTGGGTTCACCCATATTTTGCTTCCTAAAATTCACAGCTGTGCCACACTCCTAGTGAGTCAAGTTGCTCAAGTGACAAGCAAGCCTCCATGAGCATTTTGTATCACACTTTTCACAAGGAGTGAAATGAGACTAAAAACGCCTTAGTTCTCTCCCACTGTAGTTCTCTGGACCTGCACAGGATGGGGCAAAGTAGTATCCTAATTAAAATTATAGGAATTGTTACCATTTCAGTTTACTGTCAGTTTTACTGACAATATTAATTACTAAAGCTAGTGTGACTATCCCAATCATAATTGTAGGCACATGATTAACGGGTTTTGGAATTTGAAACCTCTTGGGATTAGCTGGCAGTTGGCTTTACTGTGATGCTGGAGATATAACACAGAAACCATAGCACATACACATCTTCAGATTTGTCCACTAAGAGAAATCTCTTAGTTCAAGGCCTCTCAGTTGTTTATTTTGTCTTCATGGCATCATCTTCCCATCACCATTACTAAAGCAGCCAATTCATTGCCATTACAAGTAAGTTTCATAATACTTAAAGAGCTCTCTGAACATCACAAGTGCATTTTACTAGTGCTATCAAATCACAGTCTTGAAACAGCTTTCTTTTCCTGCCAACTCAAGCTATTTATGAAAGGACATAAATAGACATGTGCTTCAACATCTTACTGAGAACTGCTGAGGTATTTAGACACCTTTTTCTTTAGTTAGACTTTTAAAGGCTCTGTAGCATCATTACATTTTAAAACAGATTTAAATGAACCATTTTAGTGGTGTATTAAATCATAGTTTTCTGTAATTTTAAATTGCTATGTTCTTTTTTTGATGCCTGTCTTTTTGCACTTTACAAAATGCAAAATTAATGATCACTTTTTTTATTTAAGACCAGTAGCTAACGTCCCTTTTCTTTGTGAAAATACAAACACAAAAGCAAAGCATTCAGAGCAAACTCTTAGTTTCTATGGTAATATCATGAAGCATGGTAACATGTTACTTTAGAGCATTCTACCACTTCCTATTCAAATGGTTAGTACAAAGTATTTTCCAGTATATTTAGTCAACAGCAGATCAATGTCTTTGCTTCTCTCCTGCCAGGCATACTACAGACAAGGAGGAGTCATACTGCTGAACAATATTGCTGTGGGAGATGGGATTAAAATAATCAATGTAACTTTTAAAACATGTTTTTCATTCTGAAGAAAACTGTAAAATTCCAATTCTCAGACTGTCTCCTGCTAGTATTGGACTATGTTGTAATTATTATTTCCCATAACAACCAATTGTAGTAACACAGGGATTACTACACTAAATCAGATGTGGGGTTCATCTTGTCTGACAACCTTTTTCAGACTGCCTGATCATACAAGCCCTACCAAAATGCACAAGAAAACTGGTATTTCAGCAGAAGGAGGCTGGTTAGAGAGCCTCTAACTCTCATGCTACATGGTGCTAGTGAAAAGGCTGTGTATGGTCACAAAGGCAGAACTATGCTGGGTGACCCAATGTGAGGCTGTCAGAGTACAACTCCTAGTTATAGTCTCAGACTTCAGAGATTCCAATTCCCAGATCGAGATTCATCACATGATTCAATCACACGAATTCTTCTGGAACTGTAACTTCAACAGCAAACATTGCAATGAAGGTATTCCTTATCCATAAAATCAATTTGGTTTCCATGAAACATTGTACCTTTTATCTCAGAAAAGGCTCAGATAGTCCTTGACCTCTCAAATTCATCAAGTTGTACTTGATGGATACTATTACTTTGTAGTACTGGTGTGTATCATGACAAATGTGGCACTGCAGTTTTGCACTAGCTCTCTTTAATGGAATGCATTGGCCACAGTCCCAAGTATGTTAAATTAGCATCGTTTCATCTGTGGAAAAAAACATCTAGTGCGTATTTCCTGAGGCAGAATCTATTCCTTCTAGTGCTTCCACTGTCTACAAAGCCAGTATATTATAGTTGGATGGTGACAGTATTGCCTAATCCAGCATTATCTGACTTCACTGACAGCACTGCTGCACAAGTCAGTGTCTCACTGACCATCTGCTGTTAATTCTTCCAAAGAAAGGGGCTCCCATTTGTGAGGGCAAACAGGCAATGATTCTCACACTGCTAAAAAATGTATGAGTAATATATTCAACCATATACACAGACAGAAAGAGATTAAGAAAACAGCAAGGACTGGAACTTAAAATAATATATATTGATGTAGTATCACCTTGATTACCAAGAACTCATTATATATCAGTATCTTAATTACTAAGTTCAAAGGCATTTTCACGAGTCCAGAGCAAGACTAGGAAAACTTGCTGTTCAGAAACCTAGAACACATTATTCTTGTCAAAGCAGAAAAATAAAAAATAGAAATTCCCAAATATGTTTAATTTTTCAATAATGCTCTGTTGTGCATGGCTGTTCTTATATTACCAATCCATTCTCCCTCTCATAAATTTTAAATTCAAGGTACTATTAAAGGTGTCACTGAGAAGGAGCCTGAATAAAATATTGCTGAACAAGCGGCATGCTCATTTATTTGCATGTCCTCCTGCTTTCTACCTACGCCTCTAAAGTTTAAGTTTCTTAAGTCATTGGTGATTTGGGGCTATCTGAATTTGAAACTGAAAAAGCTGCTATAGTTTTCAAGCATTTTGCATATAACTGGGCATCTCTTCAGAGAAAGAAAACACTCAAGGATGATTCACTGAAATTATTTGTGTCATGGGCCAAACTCCACAAAATTAAAATAAAATTGTTTCTGCCAATGGGGGGGGAAGGAGGAAAAAAGGAAACACGCTTATCCTGGCATTTATGATATGCTTCACATTACAGAGAAAATGTAATAAATTTCAATATATATAAGCATATAAGTGTTTATTTGCAAACATTAGTAGTTGGATATAGACTCACTCATGTGAGTGGGGAAATCAAAGTCAATGCTCTTAATTGGAGTGAGGCTGGGAGAGGCCAGTGTTTCACCCTGAGTGCCCCTGAACCACACAATGAGCAACAGCAGCACCTCTGTCTCAAGGCCTCCTTTGGCCAGCCCAAGATTTCCAGATTTCCTCTGTACAGCTAAAATTGGCTGCCATAGAAATGTAATAATCTTTTCAGGTCTCGTGAACCTTTTTTCCTCTCCTTATTTTCTAGGGAGACACTACTAAATCATTTTACTTCCAATTTAGCTTCTGCAAGGTAAATTTGGAGCTTCTGGCACGTTTGGAAGACAGCAAAAATTATTTAGTAATGTCCCATGACCCATGAGTAAGGTTAATAATATCTATCAGACAAAATAGTGAAGTGCCTCGTTTTCAAGTTATTCTTCAGCAACCGATGCTGCCTAAAAATAATGTCCTAGGTTTCAGAAACTGGCCCTGTAACTTTTATTCATATAAAGCTTGATTTTACAAATTACTGAGGACTCAAGGCTTCAAAAAAGTTCCATGCTGAATTTATATTGTACAGCTGGCATTCATGCAATCTCAGAATATCCTGAGTTCAAAGGGCCCACAGGGATCACCAAAGTCCAGTCCCTGGCCCTGCACAGAACAGCCCCAAGAATCACATCATGTGCCTGAAAGCATTGTCTAAGTGCTTCTTCAATTCTGGCAGGTAAGAATAAATTTAAAAAATTAAAATTATACTACTGAAAAATATATGTTTATGTCCTCTCTGATCTCAGGTCAAAAAAGATCCAGCAACCCTTAGAGCTAAAAAATGCCAAGTAATTCCATGGAATTAAAGCAATTGAATTGAATAATTCATATTGGAATGAGATCTTTAATTTGGAAAAAAAAATAGTGGAATGGCTTGCCCTCAAGTATGCTACCAACTTACTTCATTTTTATCTTGTAGAGATTCACCAGTAATTATTCCTGAAAGCCTTATAGAAACACAATTAGGGAAAAAAAAAAAGAAAAAAGAAAAAAAAGATATCCAGGTGAAGAGTTTGACAGCATTTCAGACTGTGAACTTGTTAGGTGAAGGGGCAAACATTCGAAAATTATGAGACAACCTGTTATTTTCTGTAAGAATATTTGCAATGCTCTGCTGGTCCATGTTAGTATCCCGTGATGTCCTTAAAAAAACTGAAGTCAGCTGTTCATCACAGCTTTGTTATCTATCTAATCCTTCTAGGTTTCTTAGCAAATGAAGTGATTTACAGGTTTTCTGTAAAATTTAAGGGATGAAGCTTGCCAATATTTAAATATCTGTTGTTTTACTCATGAAGATCTGTCACAGAGAAAGACAGTCTGTAAAAATGCAACGCATCAAAGTGTTTCATTCTACAGAATTTTTTTTCTTAGTCTCCTATTTACATTTTCTAAATTGTTTCTGCTTTTATTTGTAATAGCTGGGGAAGCCCTGTCAGCTATTGGCTCTGTCAGAATAAGTCTCAGACTTCAGCAATCCAGAATAGGAAGTTTCATTTTCTCATTCTCTTCAGAAAAATTACTATGCACACATTCACCTACATAGTTCTTTCTTTTATTGAAAGCTGACATTCTATTCAAACCACTAGACTTCACAAAAGGAGATGTAATCATCAGTTCTGAGGAGGTCTCTTTTTTTTTCCCATTTATATATATATACATATACACAGATGGAACTAAGAATAAGAAGATAGCTTTACTTAAATATTTGTTGTACATTATGACTGGAGGCATTATGGGACAGAAAGGCATCAGACTAAGATGAAAATGGGAACATTCTTTTATAGAGATTTTGAGAAGCTTACTGTAAAGGAACTGAATTTGTGTTTTAAGTTGTACCTGATATATACTTAGCTCCTGTAGTTTTCCCATAAACATAGCTGTAATATTTGAACAAAGGAGGTTGATTTGTCTTTTTCTAGAATGCACAACAAAAGAGACATATATATATAAGGGTATATATATATATAGTTGGGTAGATATATCCTATATTCGATTGAACAGGATGCAATTTAGTACTGTTATATAATAAACAGAACTTCAGAAATCACACTGGCTTAAGTGACAGTTTGAAGAAAAAAACAGATTAGCTCATCTCCCAGGATGTGACCATGTACTACTTTTAATGGGCCTCACAAATAAAGGAGATCAGCTCTCATGAGGAAAAGCTGAAACATTCCACCAGCCAAGCAATTTAAATTCTAACCATTTACCAGAAGACATAAAGGTCAGATATGTACCAGTATCTCCAGGCACACAGATACGTTATCTCTATCTCTGAAGGAAAAAAAAAATTATTAAAGGGAGATGGTACATGAGACTCAGAAATTAGATGCAGGCACTTCTGCTAGAGACAGCATCAGGTGAAATCTCACCCATGGGACAAAAAATCCTCCCCGACTCAAGTTTTTAAAGATTCTGTGGATTAAAGGAGAATACTCAACATCAGTCCCAAAGCATGACTATTCTTACTGAGGATTTTTTTATTCTTACATACCGACTGTGTGTTATTCTCACAGGGATATTTTGGGATAACATAACTAATGGAAGTATGACTAACAGCAAGTCAATAATTGGGGAGCAAAGATGCTGAAAATTCATCAGAGAGAATGACTCTGACTGTGGATGCTTGGATAGTCGGGATTCCAGTGTCTTTTCCTTTAAAAAAAAATCCACAGTGCTATCTTACATTGAATAATGGAAACCAAATGAAAGCTACACAGTTAATTTGTTTTATTTTAGCCTCCCTCCAAAGCTTTGTTTCCCTAATCTGTTCAGTTCATGCTACTGGTTAGAGCTTATCTCCCTCACAAATGAACCACTTTGGAGCCGTAACTATCTATAAAGAGAAAACAGATCAAGCAGGCAGACAGAGCAGTCTCTGTGAACACTGAGCTGATACAAAGTTTTTTATCTAGGAAAGAAAAAAAAAATTACTCTCATAAATTTTTTGTTAAAATGCCTAGAGTTCAAAATGCAATTGCTAAATTAGGGGGTGTGGCTAGATGTAGCTTGGCAATGACTGGAAAATCAGCAAGGACAGAACACTAAATCAGGAGAATAAGGTAGCACATAACAAGGTATGTCGAACAGCAAAACCATTTGCATAAACGAAATAAAAAGCAGGACTCTGTTTCTCATTCAGATCCTGCTAGATTACAATGTAATTGAAAGACAATAGTTTGACTCTCAGCCCCAAATTATTCCCAATCAATGAAATATTTCTAAAAAAGAGGGAAGGATAGTTGGGTTGTGTTTTTTCCCCTCTATTCTTCTCTTTAGTTCTCTTTTAATGTAAGTTTTAGCAGCAATTGATTCATTGCCCAGTTAAGTCAACCCCAGTACATCAGAATCTCTTCATGAATATTCACAGAGCTTAATAGAAAAGCTGCCCAAAAATCAGATTTGAATGAAAAACTAGGACATCTGTCACACAGACAGGTAACCCTGAAGAAGTGTTTTGCTGGAAGAAACTGAAAGAGAAAAGTTAGCTGCAAAAAAGAGACTTGCCTGGATTTTTACTCTAAGTAGCAGGGAAAGTGAGTCAAAATATCCTCAAAAATTATATATATTGTTGAATTTTCCAATGTCAATACTGTCATCCTTTAAGCAAAAAATCCATGATGTACACTGCTTATCCAGGAAAGGAAGTATTAATTGCAAAATATGCTGGGCTTTAATACCATTTTAGAAAGTGTAAGGGATGCTTCACAAATTTTAGGAAGAATTCTTACCTATTTGCATCAAGTCCTGCTGTTGACAAGTCTTCTTCTACACAAGAAGGTAGTGGGAGAGGATTTCCAGAGAACTAGGGCAGGCTGCAGAGTGTGCTGCTCTCCTGTGTGCAGTGCACAATTCCAGGTAGAGCTGCTCATAAAAACTGTAATCACTTCAAGGATTCAGACACCAATTTTGGTTTAATTGGCACTCCAATGCCATGCCATAGCACTTTGAAATTAAGAGATAAATTAGTCTTCACATAAATTGGCAAGTATATCTTCTCCTACACCCATGAACACTTATGCCAACTCAAGCACTGAAAAAGCCAGTGGGATGTCCATGTCTTGCCTGTACTCTGCAAGACCTTGTAAAACTGTACAGATTGTTGCCCATACACCCATCAGGGCACTACAGGATTTCTGCTGAACTGCAGATTCAATACTAGGACCATAGCCCACCATTTGGCTTACATGGACAATACCAGGACTTTCCAAATAGGGGAAAAAAAAAAAAAAAAATCTGTATTTTCTTCTTGTTAATGTGTCAGTAGTACCAAAGTAGTGAGTTGGAAAGCTGGAGTTGAACAGGCTACTCCAGTTTCGGGTTTGCTCAAGTTTAGAATATTTGTAGGTGTACAGTACTTATGGCATACCAAAATAATTAATGTGACTTTACAATTGATTAAGATCATTTAGAATTAGAAAAATAATGCTAATTTTCAAAGAGCCAGACTTTTGAGCATTTGATCCAAATGGATCAACACTTTGGACAGAAAATATTCTGTACTTTTAAATGCTCACTTTCCATTTAACGTCTATTAAAAAGAAACCAAAACAAGCTCAAAAAAGATATTTAAGTTGTTCCTTCTTGATCTCTATTAGTACCTATCTTCCTTGAACCTGAGCTATCATTTCTGGGTCCTACCCAGTGGAGCCTATAACTTGTTTGGTCTGTAACTGTTTGGTTTTGTGCTTCCTGGACCAAGTCCTCCTGGACATATCTGACCTTAAAAGAACAGCCATTGACTCAGACATAATTAATTCAGCTGTCAACTTCAGTAGTAGTTTGACTAAAGTTAAAGTCTCCTTTACCTAATCTAGTTTGCTGGAATCCACTCAGTCTAATTGAGTTATCCATTTAACAAGAGACCTTTCACAAAGTTTTTCTTAATACAGGAAGAATATATCAAATATTAAAATCCTTGTGTGTTATAATACGTATTTATACCTACGGTTTAAAAACACTAAGACCTTTCTTTTTCATACTTGGCTTCATTGTGAAGGCTCAAAACAATCCTATTTGACATTTTCAAGTAGGTATTTCTCAGTTATTTAATGGCAAAACTCTGAACAGAATGTATATGAGAAGATACACTCTGTCATGTTCATAGAACTCACAAAAATCTGCTTCAGCTCCTCATAAAGAGACAATGGAAATGATTTGCTAGGGAATCAAGAATAGTTTCTCCTCCCCCTGTTTTAGAACTAGCTACCACTAGTTCGTTAGTAAACCACTAAGTCATCTTGCACTGTAGTAATTAACATAGGTTGAACTTGCAGGAAAAAAAATTCAGCTTGAATGTGCAAAATGTTAAACTGGAGAAAAAAAAGTGCACTGAAAGGCTCATTTACAAATTCTGTAAAGGGTATAGGGACAAGAAGGACTTTCATTCTGTCTGTAAGATGTCCTGATTATGCTTGAAATACCCTGTGCAGATTAACACAGACAACCACCAGGTACCACATAATGGTCCCATCCAAACAACCTGGGCAATAACATTTCTCCTGCCAGACATATTCATTACCTGTGCCACTCATTTTTGAAAAGCACGGACAATTGCTAAGCTTTTCCAATTAAAGGCTCTATGGTAAATATTTATTTTTTAAAATGTTTTAGAAGTTATTTATATTACTGTTTCAGTTAGGCAATGAACTGCTATTATATCACAGAAATCATTAAGTACCATACAGTTAAAGTTTTTCTGATCTTAATGCCATGCTTCTAAAACAAAGGTTATAGTTCATACTTATGGTCCTATTCTAGCATTGATTCTTGGGGAGGGGTGGGAATCTTTATAAATCTCCATTTCAGATTGACCTCTTAGAAGGATGTCCAGCTGAAAGTCAATCATTTCTTTGTCTTTATCAGTGTTTAAAAGGTGGATATCTGGACAAAAATAAAGATATTATTGAAGATGTTTACCGAAAAAGTATATCCAAGTCTAATCTCCGTATGATTAAAACCATGCTGCAAAATTTGAGAAAGTAGCAAACTGCAAGGATGATTTGAAGACTGGAAAATCTGCCTTACAGAAAGAGATTTAATAGGTTCAATCTATTTAGCTCATCAAAGTCAAGCTTAAGGGATCTGTAAGAACAGACAGGGGGAGAGTGTATCTTTCACCAGAGGGTTTTTCCACAGAGCAGGCAAAGATACAACTATATTCCTTGACTGAGACTTAAAGCTTACAAAATGGAAATTAGAAAAAAGGGCTGTTTTAAACAGTAAGAATTGTTAACCAGTGAGGAAACTTAACTAGGGGTGCTCTGGATTCCCTCATATTTTAAATGCTCAAAACAAACCTGAGCATTCCCTTTTATTTCTTAAGAGACATGGTGTGCAGGCTTGATGTTGAGCTAAAAGATTATGAACCAGCCCTTGTAGTCTCTTGCACATAGTTCCACATCTGTGCTGTTCCCTTTCTGGAATGGTCAGTAACAAAACTTTGTGTCTAAATTGTTCAGCACAGGCCAAGAAAGCTCTGATTCATCTGCAAAACCCCACTATGGTCATATCCATTAAATGCCCTCATGGGGTCAACCAAGGGGTTGACTCATTTTCTGGTCAATAATAATTAAAAAGGCACTTTCATGGTGATGTTATCTGATCTACTCAAGGAGATGAAGCTCCAGAAAACTCCCCTTTTTTTTCCTGTCAATTATTACTACCTTTTATTGCTACAGCTAGAGTCTTGTTGAGAAAAGAGGATAACAGCATGTATGTGGAGTGAAGGGTTTATCATTTGCCCATCTAATGTTTTAACAGGCTATAATTACAAATTGTGTAACTGAGTTTTAGAGTTGAACCTTTAGGTGCTTTTAGGACTCATACCATTAGTTCTAGTTCTGAATTACTTAATCAAGAAAAAAGAAAGTTGCCAGTTTTCCTTTTATAACTGTCTTAGAGATCCTGGTTGTTTAGTTTAATGCAAAAAACCTCTCTGTATTTTTTTCAGGCAAACATACCATCTAAGCAAGCAATCACCTAACACTCCACCTAATCTCTGCTAATAGAGATTATTAAAAAACAGCAAACCACTGTTGGTTCCTAGAGCAAAAGGCATAAACCCCTTATCCAGAAAGCTGCTCACTTCTCAGTGTTACAGCTTTTGATAAAACTTACTCTTGATCCCAGTCAGTACTCACTACATGTCCTGAACCCCAAGGATTCATTAACCTCAGAATTTTCATCACAGCTGGTGTAACTGTAAATGCTATTATTCATATGGAAAAAAATCAGCCTTTAAAGTGCCATGGCTGTAGTATTACCTTTTGAAGCTTCATTAGCACTTCACTGCCAAGCTGGTCTCATTACTCTGAATGACAGGGAACATCCTCTCTGGTTGAGGCATCTGAATGGAATGTGGCTGCATGGGACTTCTACCAAAAAGAAAATGTTAATTGACATTTCTGTTCAAATATGGATTACTTGAAACATTTCCCAGAGTATAGCCTACATATGAACCAAAGGTCTAAAAATGTTCTCTGAAACTTTGCTTAGTTCTTGTTTTCTCTCTATGAAAGTAACTATCCTGATCCTTCAGGAGTTGTTTTCAGAGCCCACCTTCCTGTTCAAATTAAGCAACTTCAATCTCTGGCCAGCTGCTTCTTATAAGCCCTGTATTTACTAACAGTTTATCTTATGCTTCTTTAGAGCACATTTACCAAAATAGTGCAGTGCAGGAAATGGTTTTCTCGGAAATGCTTTCTTTTGATGTTATACTCAAAGAAATTGTGGACTAATTTTCAAGTGCACATTATAATTTTTACTTAGTTCAGACAATATTTAGATATGCAATTTGGCCTGTTGGCAAATGAAGGCCTTCAGAATTCTGAATTTTATGCTGTAAGAAAATAAAGGAAAAAAAAAAGAAGCATTGGGAAATCTTAAAATGAATACAACGAACACTGAAGTTTTTTCTAATGCTTCATCAAAGGCTTATGTAGCTGAAAGGCCACCTAACACAAAAGCTGCAGTTCACATTAGTGATAAATAGGGGGAAGAAATGAACAGAGGCACAAAATCAAGAGCATGGTGGGGTAGGTAACCTCAGAAGAAAATCTTTCATCAGCACAGTATGTGAGAAACAACCGTGGGGAAAGAATGGGCAGGGAGTCTGGAGAAAGCAGTGACAAAACAGCATTTTCTGTGTTCTAGCTGCTCTGCTACTAATCACATATTTTGTTTGTACCCAAACCCCCACCATTCACCACTTCCCCAAAGTTGGGTTCTCCTGCTATTTTACTGGGCACTTTACAAGAAAGAAGCAGCTTGAAGTTTAGGTAGGACATATGAGTAGTACATTTTGTATCCCTTGGTTGTCATCCCACTTGCATTTACAAAACAGGGTTTAGAAGGCAGTGTCCTTTGAGGGTAGATTACTCTCAAGCAAGTAAAGCAAATTTAGGCACAGCTTCTGCTAAAAGCAGGGATTAGGACTGCCAGCTGCTATAAACAGACATACTGAAGAGCATCCTAACACCTGGATACAAACACCCTGGTAGGGGACTGGATGTACAGAAACATGAAAAACTACAGCACTGACTGC
The DNA here is from genome assembly GCA_013397075.1 of Rhabdornis inornatus. Lineage (NCBI taxonomy): Eukaryota > Metazoa > Chordata > Aves > Passeriformes > Rhabdornithidae > Rhabdornis > Rhabdornis inornatus. The sequence continues at coordinate 29,539 of VWZS01002395.1, read as the reverse complement.
TGCCAGCCAGCAAAAAGCTGCAGCTCACCAGAAAATATCTCTGTATGTAAAATTACTTTTAACCCAATTATACTATTAATGAAGCAAAAGTTGGACACACACACACAGACAATAAGTCAGGTGCTGATTTTTTTCTTTTGAATTGTTTTCTAGTATCAGGTAACAGTCCCGAATCTGCAGAGTCTGGCAGTTTAATTTTCTTCAGTTTTTCTTATTTAATCCTGATATCAATGTGTTTGTGCAATATTTAAACTGTTCGTCAGAAAAAGGCAGTAGTCAGGTTTTTTATGAATACTATTGTTCAAAGACTGAAAGAGATATATGGGTGCAGACCATTTGGCATTTCTTTATTTCTTTGTATGATATATTGATTTTTTCCTACAGAGGTGGCATAAGGGACTGAAATGTTATGGTTAATGGATTAAACATTTTTATGAAGGACTTTTTGCCCATTATATGATCAATTTTGTTCTTCTTAGGTCTTTTAAATCTGAAAGTAAAACACTGAGAAATCACTTAATTAAAATTTCTGCAAATAGTAGACTCCTTCAGTTTCTCCGAGATTAATTTCCATCTGAATTGGGGAAGACATCATTTTATTTGGGACCAGCTACACAGACCACAGTAAATAACTGGTGAGTGTAGGACCAAAGGGACTTGGTTCTTAATCTCAAAGTGCAGTTTCTTGGTAAATGCCTGCAAAGAAACCACAGGAGCAGCTTGAAGCACCAGTGCTGTTCTGAACCACTAGAACAGCGCAAAGAGGAACAATGATATGTATAAAAATTTAGGAAAAGACCTTAAATATAACCCTGGAACCCAGTACCCAAAACTCACTGACTCTTTTTTGAACACAGACCTTGCACAATGGCAGGCACTGGGCAGCATTCACACCCTCACATGAAATATTTAATGACAAACAATTCTACTCAATTATGTAAATGCACAAACAAGACTGCAAGAAATGAGCTTTCCAAAACTATAACTGGATGGGATTATTTTATTTCAGTGGTTTTCTCAAGTACTCTTTTCTTCTCTCTTATAGCCAGTGCCAGAACCATCACTTAAGAATTGTTATACTGAAAGTACATAATTAAAACCTCTATTATGCACCAGAACTTTACTTCCAAGATAGAGGATTTTTGCTAATAATTAAGCATTATATGTTAATTCTGCTTTCTTCCTTAGAGTCATTAGCATATAAATACAGACACTAACTCAATCTGCAATTCTCTGTGAAAGATTAAGTTTTTAAATTTCAATGGACAAACCATTTACTAAAAAATAAATATGCTTCATGAAATTACCATTGATTTAACATTTCCATTAATAAACGCACATCTAAAATAGAAGCAATTTTAATACCAAATTGAACAACATGGAAAAATGAAATTTTAGATTATTAAACGCATATTTACTATTATAAATGTTATATTTTCTTCAAAATATATGACTTTGGCTTAGAGGTTATTTTCTTTTCCATTTCAAATCATTAAAAAAACACGGTTAACCATTTCCTGATTGACATTTCTTATCTTTTGCAGCAATTCAAAAGATCAAAAGATCAGGTGACATAGTCTCAACATTAATTACTAAAGACTGTGGCAATATTCTAAAGAAATTTGCTGAATTGGAAGAAATGTCAGAAATATGTTTTTCTATAAACTAGAATAATTTAAATTTTCAGCTGCCAAAAAAAACCCCAGGAATCTCAATTCTTCTTCAGATCCTATCCATTCTTAGTGCTGTTATTGACTGAAATTAGAGATATATATATATATCTCCATATCAATTTTTCTAATGCTAAAACAGGCAAAGACCATGCATTCTAACCAATGATACAGATCACTCTCACAACATTACTGGTGAAAATGAAAGGCTGCTTTGTGAGAAATGACATGTTTGTTTTCACTTTTATACAGTATTCCTCTACAAGGGGTGACAAAGAACCCCCTGGCAGAAGGGGGATGTTATCCCCACCTTCTGAGTTCTCCCCCAGCTTTTAGAACGTGACAGAAGCTGTGACAGCCACACCAAAGAGCAAAATTCACCTCCCAGGTAGAGAGCCTACAAAAAGATCAAGGTGCACAGAGTCACGGGGTGCTTGACTTGGACAGTTTTTGTTTCAGTTTACATTTTGGAGAAACAGGACAGATTTGAAAGAGAATTCAGAATTAAGTAGCATAATCTTTCTCCTACAGCCTTCCAAATGTCAGAGGCTCTTCTGTCTTATGCTGACAGCCTTTTTAAATTGTTCTGGATGGTATTTGCTAATCCATAGGGAATTCTCACATCTTCCTTTGCTTATGAATCAGATGGTGAGCTCTTGGCAGCTGACCAGAAAGATAGTGCCTTTTCCCTGCTGAATTATCAATCAGGAAAGTTTCTTACTGTTCTGTGCTGCAGACACATTCTTTCACACACTAAATTATCTCTGATGGACTGATTGCAGTGAGGTTAGCACGCTAAAGCCATTTGACTGGAGTGCATAAAACTCTTTATTGCTACACAGACACAGCTGCACCAGCAATTCATAGCTTTGAGTGGCCCAGAGGAGTTTCCTGTATTGCCTTTTCAGTAGTTAATATATGTTCTGTAACAGCTTCTCTGGCAAGTTTCTTCCAACAGTGCCCTACAGGTTATACAGACCACTAAACCCACTAAATATCCTGATGACAAAAAGATGTCACACATAGGAAACAACGAGCAATTCAGTGCTCCACACAGCCTCAGCTCTGCTCTGCAAAACCTCCATCCGACTCAGTTCAGAAAATATTGGCAAATCCCACTGAAATATCACACCACAGCAAGAAAACACTCATTCCCTTTCTACCTCAGGCAAGACACATACAAAAAACACCTGGCTTGTCTGGTTTGTTCTCAGTGGTAGTGATGTCCCAGCTCTTCCTGTAGCCTTCTCTAGCCCCCTTCCCTTTCTACAGCACTTTATTTTTGTTGACTTTGTTGCTCTTTTCCCCAATTCCCAAGCTTTAAACTGTGTACTCTGTACTTTGAAGATACCTCCCACAGCACTGTAATTTGAAAAGCAAGAATGTTTTGTGTCACCAGGCTTTAGAAGCAGGGATGCTACAGGGGTGAGATGCTGAGAAGCTTCCTCCATGTCCAGCAAAGACAATCCCTGGCAGCTCAAGAAAGATGTGCTGGTCGCCAAGGCAGGGCCAATTACAAACTGTGTTAATGCCTCTGTGGTAACATATTTAGGAAAAAGCTGCAGTATGAAGACACCAGGATCACTGGAGAAGGAGGAAGTGTTCCAGAGCTGAAATTCCCCTGTGAAGGGAGACCCATGCTGGAACAGGGTCCTGGCAGACCCATGGAGAGAGGAGTCCATGCTGGAGAGGTTTCCTGGTAGGACCTGGGACTCTGGGGGGGATATCCACACTGGAGCAAGCTCTCCTAGCAGGACTGCACCCCCTGGAAGAGTGACCCCTGTTCCATGATTTCAAGACAACCAGAGAAAACCTGATTTTGGATAAACGCCATTATCTAAAGGGTGTTGAAATAGGCAGAGAAGAGATACATACAGGTACAGCTTTCATTCTGACTGTCTGCTCTGAACAGCAGAGTTTCCCCCGAAGCATATAAAAGAAAAGTTCTCCTAATGAATATCTGATGATTTTCTATGTGAAGTTATTTATTTTTGCTTTTAAAGGAGACATCTGGAAAAAAAAATCCTTCTAAAAATCCAAGATAATCAGTGTTGAAGAACAGATCAAAATCAGATTCTAAAGATTTGGCCTCTTACAACTAAGGGTTAGACCACAGCAGGGGAAAGCCAAATTTCACATTTAAATTCACCCTAATTTTACCTATGTTGGTGTTTCAGATCAAGCACTTAACTTTACCAGTAAAGTAGCATTGGTAGTTGAAAAGAAATTGGTATCAAAGTACTGTCTTAGACTATTAATTGTTTTATTCTCTTCCCATATGGTATATAGGCTTTTTTTTTTCTTTTTTTTCTTTTTTTTTTAAAGCTACTGTTTGGAAAGGAAATAAATCCCCCTTAGCAAATCCAATATTCCATCATTCCATGAAGGGCAGAGCAGAAAACACTACCAGGGAGAGGAGCAGTGTGTAGAATGTGCTAAGTACACGAACATACACATTTTGCAGGTCAGGGCTCTGAGTGTCTAACCCTTGTGCCAGGCAATAGCTGCCATTTAATAGCAGTGGTCTGGAGTGAAAAATATCTGGCTGTAGCTAATGAGCTGCTCTGCAGCCTCCTTCAGTGTTAACAGCACTGAGCAAAGGGGATGGTGGCTTTACCTCAGAAGGTGTTACAAGAGCTCTCTGTCCTCCTGCAGCGTCACTAATGTTCCAGTCTGCAGTTTTTAATCATATTCCCTCATACGGTTCTTTTGTGCATTATTACTCACTTATTATTACTTTTAATTAACTATTTCTGAATGCACCCCTCTTTTCCCAAGCTTACTTTTTTCCCAGAAAGCCCAACAGAAGTGAACCAATATAAAGATAAGGAAATTCTCAATGATCAATAGATCCAAAGAGCTCATTATTATGATAATTTATGTCATGACTTCTCTACTATTCTACTATGATGATGCTGCTGGTAAAATGACAAGAAAAATGCCCCCTTTTTTTTGTCTACCCATCCAGAATAATATCTTAAAAACCACATAAAATAATGTAGCCATTTTTTTAAACCAATGTATCCACTAAACACTCCAGAAGGACCATAAAAACTAATCAAATAAGAAGGCAATGGTATTAGTGGGATTAAGTTGCAAGAAATTTTGCTACACCTGTCAAATCAGAATAATTTCAGTCGGGGAATACCAGGAGAAGCACCTTGCTAGTGGCATTCAAAGCTAAATCCCAAGCTAAAAAATGAAATTTTGTTTTTATGATTTTCTTCAATTTAATAAAAACATGAATGATGGGCTCAAGGAGATCTGATGCATTATGGTAACTTGGATTACTGTTGAAAAAAGAATATATTCACCAAAGATCCTGTAAAGTTCGTTGTTATAATATTTTTCATTGAAAACAAAGAGAAAGGAACTATATAAGAAAGAAAGTCTTTAAATGTTCCTTTCAAAGTTGAGACATTTCCTATTCATGGGAGGTATAGTATTTTAAAAAGAACAGACATTTTTTCCCATAAAAGACAACTGATCTTGAAACCAAAACTTTTCACTCTACAAGTGAAAGACTCACATTTCAGGGCAAATACCTGTATGTGAATAAAAGACAACAACTGAAGGTAATAAACAAACATTGCCTGACACAATTAGACGGACACAGGGGCCCTATCCTTAAAAGAAAATGTTTGGTTTGGGTTTTTCCCCTCCCATTCAACTGAATCAGACCACTCAACTGAGCTGCAGCTTCATAGATGAGAAATCAGCTTAAAATAACTTCTGCCAACCTCAGCTGACCTTAAAAATTGATCTCTGTGTTCAGGTGGATACCAAAGCATCTCCTTCCAAGGAGCAATATAAGACATATATTTCTCTTGTCTTTTTGTTGGCTGGCAAGCAGAAAGTTTCATATGTAGTATAATTTTATTTTAAAGTGTAATGAGTTTATTGTTTAAAAGCATTTGTGGGAAGGCTTGGGCTCAAAGATGGACTTTGCATTTTCTCACAAAATAAAAAAGCAAAACTCATCTCACACTGACTTGTCTTGGTGAAAATACTATGGACACAATAGCTTCCAGCAACTGGCCCTTAATTCAATCCACAGCAGTCAATAGCCACTGTGGACATTTTAGAGACCCTTTTGAGGGTCTGTGTGACAGATTCTGCCAAATACATCATCAAGAGAAGAAAAAACCCATGTGACCTCCACAGCATATACTGCCTTGCCCCTTTCCACAGGCTAGAACTCCAATTTGGCATGAAAATCAGCTTGATACTTTCTGTGGGGAAAAATAAAATAAATAAACAAAACAAGATAAATTACCCCACCCAAAGCCCTCCTTTCCAACTGTTAACTGCAGCTTGCCAGCAAATCATTTTTTTGAAAGACTCTCAGGCTTTTCAAGCGGATTCAGAAAAAATTGCTCTTGATAGCTGGGTGAGTCAGTCCATAACTGTCCACTCTGGGGCCACTTAAAAATGGTAACTTGGTTTAAAATGCTCAGAAGAAAAAATAACCTAACCTTGTTCAAGCTGCCACTTATAGATAGGGCCCAATGACACACTCCCAGGTAAAACTGTGATTCTGCACAGACAGTTTTGAATGAATACATGAACTGAAAAGGTAATTAATTTATTACAAAGGGCTATTTTTATAGGTTATAGTAATGGCTGAAAGCTTAAAGGTTTTTCTGCTTCAAATAATTATATTAATATTTCTTTTGGAAGATCAAAAGGAGGTTGAAAAAATTATTTCTTTAAGAAGCAGTAGTCTTCTGAAGCAATGCCATTTGCTTTCAGCCGTGATGTGATTTCCTTTGGATATAAATGTGCTGAACCTCAATCAGGATGCAGAGCAGACAGGTAAAGGAGAACTTCAAAAAGCCCTGAGAAAGGGAAACCTGCATAAAAGTTCACAGTAATTTCTGCATACAGTTCTGAAAATGAAAGGGCTTTGTGACATGAGCTCTCCGTTTGCAATTTAAGGTGCCCTGTTCATCTAAGATGCTTTTCTTAAGAGTGCTTTTTGCTTTAAGATTCAGACAGACAAAAATTAGCCTTTAGATGTTTTCTCTCTTTAAAATTCTGTTTCTTCTTACATTTCAGAAGCCCTAAAGTCTTTAAAATGGGGCTTTCTTTATGTAGTTTTTTTGGACAAAAAGAATACCATCTAACTGTATCATTTTCCACACTTTTAATATGAAGTGTTAGAAAAGTAACTCACCTCAGCGGGTAAAAATGACTAATCCCTCAAAAATACGGATAAAGGAAATTGAGAATAGCTAATATGAGGCTGTAAGATAAAGCATATCCTATCTTAACACAATTTTAATATTTTAATACATTTCAAATATCTTTCTAATTATAAAAAATTAAAGCATATGATTTTAATAAAGTACTGGCAAACCCTCCAGGAGACATAGGAAGCTTAATGCAAGCCATACGTAAATCCAGCCCTGTGACTTTGGTATAAGTATATGGCATATGTAGAAACATATAAATATACTGGGTTTAAAATTCTGGTTTGGAAACAGAAATTTTCATCTCCGCTAAAATATTTTGATACAAATATAACAACTTGCTCCACACAATAAAATGTAAACAGTCAATTCCCTAGAAATGACAGAGAGGGAAAAACAAATTAAAAAAATTGTGTAGGAAGAAGTATCTAAGAGCAAGACCCTTCAGAAAAAATACTGACAAATGTAATGAAGAAGTACCAGTAGAGAATGCTAACAGAGTAGCTCATACTCTTGCTGAAATAATGGGTTTTATAAGATAAATTAATACAAGACAAGACAGTCATGGATTCCAGGAATGGCAAGTTGTCAGAGCCAGATCCCATGCTTTTAAAAGCCTTAAACCAGAGAAAACATAGAAAAATCAACAATGTAATTTATATGCCAGCAGCAAAGATGACACTACATCAATACGGCTGATACAGAGATGATGAGTAAGACAAGGCTGGTAGGAGCAGTAGCCCTGTACAGCAATACCACAGGAAACCAAACTGGCTTTGCAACAGAGGAAAACAGATTGTGGGAAATGTAAAAAAGCATCAGGCCAAAAGAGGAATTAGATTTCCAACAGGAGACAGAGATGTAGCAGGTGTTACAAGAATAATATTTTCCAAAAGCACTCAGGCCACTCAGAGCAATCCATGATGGGATGCAATCATCAGATAATGGTCTCCTGGGAGATAATGTCATTAGTACAGACCACAGGGATGACTCTAAATAGACAAAATATTGCACATCAGGCTGCTTCAATGCAGAAGGGGTCTTCCCTTTTGTCAGTCACTTTCTGTCCCATCTCCCATTGCTATAACCAGGATTATGATCCTGCTGTGTGCTGCACATGAGGGAACAATTGCGAGCAGAATTGCAGCTCCTTGCTGGGAAATCATGGAGGTTTCAGCAGCAGCAACTGTAAAAGTCTGTTCCATCATTACCATCCTAAATCCTGGTAGTACAATTTCCTTCTATCCTCACCCCAGCACACAGAACATACCTAATAAAAAGATTGGTGTAATACTGACACAAACAACGTGATAAGGACCTGAGGAACCAAGTTGGACTCAAAGTTTCAAGAAGAGAGATAAAGCAGGATTGCCAGGATTCTGCTGTGAGGTGGACACTCCACAGTTGTTAAAGTGTGGGATTATTTTTTTTTAAGCTTCTTATTTTGGTGATGTCTGTAAGATTCTGTTCCTCAAACACTAAGGAATAAGAGTGCTTCACAGTGCTGGAAAGGAACTGGTTAATATTTATGCAAACATCTAACATCAGAGCTCTAAATGTAATATGGAAAATGACTCTTTTATAACCATCTAAAATGCATTTGCAAGCTTTTCTACTCTTCCCAGAACAAGGGCCTAAATTCCAAATATCTCATTCTGCAACCAGCTCAGCTCCCCCCTCAATGCTCTCCACATTCCAGCTAGGACTTCCTTCTCCATGTTTATATTGCTTCATACTGAAAAAAACACCAATGACAGTGAATGAGAATACCACACACAGACCCTTAGACAGTTAAATGTCCAACTTTGAGCTTTCATTAGTTGCTTCTGATTTTGAGTAAAGAGGATGGACCAAAGACAATTATGCAATTACATTATACCCCTGCTCAAAGTACAGTGTGGTTCCAGCTACTCACTCAGTGAAATTCCTTGCCAATGCTTTAAAATGTCCAAAAGTTTGATTATTGCTTTCTCCTGTTTCACTGCAGTATTTGATACTTTTTTTTGACATTTTGACCAACAGACAAAAGCTATTTTCACAAATGCAGAGAGAAGGTTACGCACACATTTGATGATTTCTTTTGGCTACTGAGCAACTCTTTTAGATGTATTTTGATTGAGCAATATGCAGATGACTATCTAAAATGAATCCCTTAAAAAATGAATGTGGTCATTCCACAGATATGGTAAGTACCCTTATTAAGAGGAGAAGAAAACAAACATAACCAAGGTTCACACTGGGTAATTTTTTTTCTTGAGGGTTCAACACGTGAGAAAGGAACAATATCCAATTTTCTAAGTCTGCATTTCTTCACACCTGAAGCAACTAAAAAAGCTAAGCCCGTCCATTACAGAGCAGGACTACTATTTTCCTGTCTATTTGTTGGTTTCCACTTCCAACAATAGCATTAAACATATTAATGAGATTTTAATAATTAATATGCTCAACATTTTGGCGTCAGGAAGAGAGAAGACTGAAGGAAGACTACCACATAATGCACACAAGTTTGTCGAGGTCAGCCTTGCTAGGAGACTATGAGGTTTAATAGCACTGGTTTGCATTTTAGGAAGCACATTTATTGTAATGGAACAACTAAGATTTTTTTGGTATTGCTTTTCATGGGTTTGGAAAAGAAATGTAGCACTATGATGCAGAAGATGTATATTACTATTGGCTTCCTAATACATAGCTTGCATTATGTATTAATATAGTAACATGTATCAAGGTTTATGCTGGTAAAAACCTTCTGCCATGTAAAATCGATATGTGATTTTTCACAAGTTTTCGTCAATTTTGGAAGAGTTTGGTTAGCTGAGCCTGATTATAAATGCAAAATTAGATACACTAGGAATAAAGCTCAATTATCTAAATGCTCAAGAAATAAAACCAGAGACATCATTGTGAACAAGAAACTGAATGCAGAAAAAAAAGGAATAAATAGAAGACTATCCAGAAAATATACTCAAAAACAAAGTATTTTTAAGGGTTAATTATGTGCATATGGTTGTCCATTTCACAAGAACCAACTCCAGCCTAGACACACTACTCCTTACAATAGATTTGATGGTGACAGTCCTAGACTGTACTTACTATCTGGCCATTTAATAAACTGGGGTACAATCAAACCAAGATTTAAAGTTTGAGTTCCAAATGCTATCTGATTTTATACCACTGTTGTTAATCCTTAAAAATCAATACTGCATCCAATCAGTATTACATATCTTAAGTCACCAAATCCATTTCCTGCTCTAAAAAGAATGGCTTCAAGGAGAAGAATTTGTATTAAATCAGGTTAATGATCACAAGAATCACATTTCTGCTACTGTCTCACTGAAATTTAAATAAAAACACACCCTTAAAAATCTTACTTTTTTCCTCTGTTTTCTCTTTCCCTTCTATTGCAAGGGCTACCAAAGACTTCTATCATCCCTTTATCTTCAATTTTTATTTTCCTGGTCTTGTAGCTTTAAATGTGCTTTCCCACGTAGTTCAGACACAGCAGCACTGGGGGAAGAAAAAGGGAAAACAGATGAAAAAAATTTAAATCAAAATTAAATCTTGCAAAATAATGTTTAAATTATGGTACTCTGAAAAAGAAAAAAAAAAATTACATTCCTAAGGTTGTGTTCTGTGACTGCCACCTGTGCCTGCTGGTAGGAAATATAAAATTAATTTTACTCTTAAATAAAGAGATGAAATAGGATCTTCTAATACAGCTAACATGCAAATCTGGCTAAATCTTAGTAACTGAGTTGTCTATGCATTTGTCATATGCATGTCTATGTCATGCATTATAAGCCAATGTTTCTATGTGTTTTCCTTAACCTGACCTCTCGTTTACGACCATTTCATTTTGGATAGCAAATATCAAAGCATACCAATCTCATAATCTCTAAAAACACAGTAATTACTCTAGTGACATTGAACAAAAACCAATCTCAGTTTTATACCAAACAAAAGCTAAAGCAGGTAGTTAGACTGTGAGTTAATATTATTTCCATGTGTCTGAATTACAACTTTTCAGAATGAAAATTACTATCTTTCTGATTTTGCTTAGGAACCTAAGAGAGGAAAGGTGAAAACTTCCCAGATTTTGCCAAAGTTCTCATCTAAGTTTTTCAAACTCAGAGGTTTTAAACACAGAAGGTTTCTAAATACAGAGATAAGCCTCAGAATATCTGGGTGCCCATTGACTCAGGCAAACCTATATTTCCAGGACAAAGATTTGCAGCTAAAGATCACATCTTTAAAAACAGAACTGAAACCAAGGAACTACTTAAATACATACTTCAATGTGTCTGCACTCTTAAAATGAAAAAAATCATATAGCTATATTCACATTCACAACACCCTTTTGCATATCAACCAAAAGCTGTAATAATTCAGTCCTAGAGATAACAATTGCACTGACACCTGAATAGATTAGTAAGAAAAAGCAATCTTACACTCCCAGAGTACATAGGTTTTCCTTTTTTTTTTTAAGATGAATTATAAATTGGAATTACTGTAATTTTTTGAAAAGGGGAGACATTTGACAGAAATGTTAATAAAGAGTGTAATGTTGAGATTTAGAGCTGTATGAAAGAGAAGTGAAAATAGACCACAAAATTGGAGTGGGCTACATTCTGACAGAAAACAGAGAAGCAGCTGCAATAAATCAGTAGCATGTTACGCTATCACCTATATAACAGCTTTCTGGGACACTGAGGCAGAGAAACAGAAGTGTTAATTTATTAGTTTATGTTCAATGTATTCATTGCCACTTGTTAGTGTATAGCCCGCATTTCCTTATTTTTTCACGGGTTTTTTTTTTTGTGTTTTTTTGTTTTGGTTTTTTTTTTCATTTTGCTGCTGGATACAGTATAGACTCAGGGCTGCAGTTTACAGCTAGTTAGCTTACTTTGCTATTAGATGAAAAACACTTGGGTGTAACCAACATCAAGGTAACAATATGCATTACTGTAATCATTACTCTGGTGTTTGGTAAAACAACAGGAAATAATCAGGCGTTTTTGCATTGAGGTAATGTTGTACAAAGCACTAGAGATATCACTGTAATTTGGCACATGCTAAATTACCCAAAAATGCAGTTCTAATGTGCATCTGCTTTCACTGAACATAAACAAATAGGAAACGGGCACAGAAAAGGAGTGTGCACTTGCCTTGCTAAAGAGTCTAAGTAAATAACTGAGCACAAAAAAATAGTGAGGCTAAAGCAAAGGACAGGAGCTGTTCTAGTTAATTGATGCATTCTTTCCTATTACAGCAAAAGCACAGCTGTTGAGAGGAGTAACTCTGAAAGGAAAAACAAAATTGCATTGGACTGTTCTGCCAGTGTTGAATATGGAGAAAGCTGACAGCCTAGAATAGTGTTACCAAGGTAAAGTCATGTCCTACTCTCTGGAGGTCAAGGAATAGTGATCCTATACCTGTCCCTTTGCTTCTCCAGTTTTTTTTAAGATTTATAGACCCTTGTGTTTTGCCACATATGTACAAATTCAAGTTTGCAACTCCCATTCACCCCTCAGAAAATACTGATTTGAAAGAAAGTTGACTCTGTAACAATACGGAATGCTGCCCCACCTTCTTCATGCAATTGTTCACAGCTGCAAAGGAGGACTCCACATCCACACGACAGTGGGCTTCCATTACTATTTCAGTGGCATTAAGGCCTTATGACCCTTAAAGTTACTGCTGTGTCTTCAAGTGTGTCCTTATCTTTATGATCTAAAGCTGCCAGGGTAGGCTTGGTGAAAGATAATGAATATCAGAAGCAATAAAAAAAATAAAAATTAAGATTTAAAAAAAAAAAAATCATCTTTCTACTCTGGCCGTCCTCAATCATTCATAACCACTGCAGCTACTTCCAGCTTTGTGCTTTACAGCAGCACATCCCAGAAAGGCATGTCTCATGTCTTGACATAACACGAGGTCCTGCAGATGAAATCAAAGCACAGTGGGACCAAAAGTGCTTACTGATGTGCAATCTTCCAGCTCAGAAAAGTATTTATTTCTTCCATGACAATCTCATTCACTCACAATACAAAGGATCATAGCCCTTTCTGAACACCAATTTCTGCTAAATAATGTTCCATCATTTAGGCTTTGGGCCCTTTGCTGCCTCAGGCAAACTAGGAAACGAGATTTCTTATTTCTCTTTTACTAATTTGTTCCTGGTTAACATTTTAAAACAGAGAAAACATATTTGCCTCAAGCTTTCATTAAGTAAACCTTTTTTTCAATTCTTAGGTCTCCTTGCATGTGTTAGGGTTTTTTTAAACTTCTTATTTTTTGCTTTGTTTCATTTTGTTTCACTGTATTTTTTTCCTCTTTAAATTTAAATTAGTCTGGTATTTATCTTGGCATGTTTTCCCATCTAATTAATTTCCCCCTTTCCCTGTACAGCTTGCTTTTCCGTCCCCTCTCTGCTCCTGTTAGCCTTCCACATCAATCACCTCTTCCCTTCTGTATTTTTGTCAATTCCTGTCAGGAGCCTGTAGACAATCCCCAACACATCCCCACACCTACCAACAACCTCTCAAGCTCCTGTCTCTTCCCCACATGCACACACCCATGTGCACATCCATGCACACATACAAGGATTCTTTGGAAGAACTGTTTATTTCCACAGAACAATTTATCTTCCCCACAAAGACTCTCCATCATGTGTATCCTTTCTTCCTCAGAAGTATAAAGAGGAACACGTAGAAAGGAAAATCAAATGTTTCATTGAAAGGCAAAATCATTAACTCTAGTTTTCAGCTTCATTTGCTGGTCAGTGTTGGACTAAGGGCATACACATTAGTTACAACTGGATAATTAGGGAAAAGAAGTATATTGTCAGACTATGCATAATTGGCTACTTATTGAGAGTGAAGACATTTTAGAGAACAGTAGGAAGGAGACAGAGGCAAGCTGCTCCTTCAGGAAAATATTTCATACCCGATTTCCTGAGTTCATGTGTGTTTGCACTCCAATATGCTACCATGGCACACCCTGTACACCACTAAGGTCAGCACTTCTATCTCCAACACAAGCAGGTTACAATCCAGTCACTGGAGCCTGCTGCCTAGAGAACTAGCAGCAGCAACACTGCAGGTCACTGCCTGGTTTTGTTCTGCAGTTCCCAGCACCACTACCGTTTCAGAAAGACTTCCATGAAGAGGCAACTTTTGTTTGCATGATTAATTTGAGGTAAGTAAGTTACTTGGGTGTTTCTCTACATTTGGTTTTCCAGGCTCACAATAAACTGAGATACATGCCTCCAATTACCTTAGCAGTGTCATTTATTTTGACAAAGTCTAATAGAAGTTATTTTGACAAAAAAGAGTGAACCATATTAAAACTGGTCAATTTGGTCTTAGCTATGACAGGCTTTAGCATGTCAGGTACAATAAAAATAATTGGAAGTAGAAATAGATCTATTTCTCCCCTCCAAATTTTGGAGATGCCCAACTGATCTTCCAGCTTACAAAACTGTACAGTAGAAAAGTAAACTATCAATCATAGTGTCATTTATCTCTGTCAGCTATAAACACGCCATGCAATGGTACAAACAGCTGTGCAAGATAATTCCTTCATCCAAGACTTCTAGGCCAATTAAGGAATCTTGTGGATGGATAAAGGGGTTCTCTTTTTTCTTTCAGTAGAATATTGTGTAATTACAGCAGGTGTTCTTTAGCTTTAATTTAACCTGTTCTTAAGGATATATTTTCAGTGAATAATTCCCAAACTGCAAGTCACCTGCACTACAGAAAAAAGTTTTGCTGAATATTAAAAAAAAAGGTTTCTGACTCTATGTGAGTATTTCTATTCTAATTAAAAGCATGTGCCTCCTGCCCCAAGGTACAAAAATTTTAGTCAGTCTGTTTCCTAACCTACATTTGTAAAAGGTGACTTAGGAATTCAGATGCCTGAATTTTAGATCTTTGACCTGAAAGGGTCTGATTGTCAGAAACTGCTCTGAATCTTTTCACTGAAATGAAGTCTTCTAACAAAAGAAACAAAATTCCAAGGTTTGTGGAGATCAACTGTTTGATGCAGTTGGTAGAACTTCTGAAAGAAGAGCATGTTGAGCAGATACTTCTGTTCAACAGCTGGAATAGAAAAAAAGCAAATACCCATGATGGTGATGCTGAGGAGCAGGAAGACCTACCTACTTGTTGCTAAAAGTACTTTCAAACCAGCAGCTTGAAATCTTTAGCCAACAGCCTTAAACAAAGTAGCTTAGGAGACTGATGAACCACTAATGATACTTTTTAACAAATCTTGCAAAATTAAAAATCTTCCCAAGACAGCCTTGTCTTGCCAACACCATCCTAATATATTCAATTTACAAAACCATGGGGAATTATAGGCAGATCAGCCTGACAATTATCCCCTATAAATTAGTGGAACTACCAGTATATAATGAAATTCTTGAAGATAAAGTAATTTTGAGTTAATTATCCAGATGACTGGAAGGAATGTAGCTGAGGTGTATGAAAGACTGGAAAAGAGAATGTGAAGAGAGATCAACTACTGACTGTGTCTTTCAAGTTAAGACCTAGAGGCATCAAATGAAACTAGCAAGAAGAAAAGTCACCTGAAAAATGAAGTGGTTCTTAACAACACTCTAGTTAAGTGAGATAACTTCTTAACTTAAGGATTTTTGTGGGTGGTATGTTTATATAGGTCCAAAAAAAAGCACTAGGCAAGTTCAGCGGGAAAAAAAAAGCCAGGAAACTCAGGTATGAAAATGGTATCTTTAGCTCTCTAACCTTCAAATTGGAAAAAATGTCCAGAATATTCCAGGAAAAACAAACAAAAAACAAACCAACAACAACAACAAACCACTGCTGTTTGTCTTAAGCATAAGATATTTGATTTTGTCTCAGTCACACAATAATGAGCTAGAGGCATCTTTTCTATGGTCTTTTTCATCATTCTCTAACAACCAATCACCTTGTGAAATACTTGCAATCTAAGAAAATTACAGACACCACCTAATACTTCAAAAATTACAGCATGAACAAAAGGCAAAATATTCAGAAGTCTTGATAAATGAATGTGTAGCATGAGTGAAAAAAGGAAAATGCCTCTTTTCACATGTAGAGATATGTATATTTAAACTGAAAAGGCAGATTCTCACAGCCAGCATGGCTAGGACCTTTTTGAGAGCTGGCTAGCATTTGGAGTTGTATTAAAAATACCAGCTTTATACCTCCCCCAAAAGGGGAGCTGCCTTTGGCCTTGGAATTTTTGGATTGATGAGTCTTACTGTTCATCCTTTGCAGTCTGGGGCTTTAATAAGATGAAGGTTGACAGACTATCTCCTATGCCTATGACACTTCATATAAAAGACAAGAATTACTGTCAGTTTTCTGCATCACAGTTTAACACTGTCATCTTCTTGGGTAAAGCTTTTACATACGGATGCTGAAGTTTACCTGGGTGGAATGGAGGATTTGTTCTGGCTGAAGAACAATAAATTGGCCAAAGCTAGAAGCAGTTTACTGAAAGGGATGAACTATTACAGCTAGGGGTTTTTCTTAAATTGTTTTATCTGATCACTTTTCACATATTTACAGTCTCTTTGGCTATACTTCACTGCACAAAAAGGAATCCCAGTCTCCTAAAGTGAAGGAGTAATTTTTATCCATATGCCAAACACATGGAGGGTATTGGTCCGGAGACCCTGCGTTCTCATTTCCGCAGAAAACAGGGACATGTGAAGCCGTCATATGAAACTGACAGATTTCCAAAAGCAACCTTGATGTCAGAAAGAAATCCCTCTGTAATGGTGTGTTGGATGTAGAACATGACTTGGAGGTTTAGCACCTCCTCTGCAGGCTGTACTCACCTGCTGAAATCAACTTTGCAGATATGACCTAACCAAGCTCCTGCCAAGACTGATGTATTGATGACATCAAAATCTCCGGGCTCTCTGCTGCCTCAGTGCTCTAAGGAACAAAATGCTCTAGTCTAAGATCTCCTGACTCTGGTAACAGGAACCACAAAGGTCTGTGATTTTTATAAAAGAGACTAAATTAGGTGAATTAATGCCTTCTGATCCGAAACCATGAAAATGTTAAAAACATTACAAATTCCAGTTAATAATAGTGTGTATCAATAGCCTGTGTTCTGAGATATGGTCCCCTGATTTCATTTGAGTTCTGCAATGTCAGCTTTACTGAGTTTGATCTCTGGCAGCTTGCCTTTGATACTCTAGCCTTGTTTTAAATAGTGTCAGAGAAAAATGTGAATAATATTCTAGATAGACTGACAGTGAAACAGCTCACTTTCAATAAAATAATAATTCTAATTAAAAATTACTTTTTTTTTTATTCTTGGAGGACTGATCTTTGCACAATGTTTAGATTTGGAATCTTTATATAATAGCTTCAGGCCTCGTGGGTAGCTGGGAATTTTTTTCTTTTTTTTCGCTTTTCTTACAGCTCCTACTATGACAAAATAGAAAGCTGGAAGCAGGTGTTATCTGCTTAACTCAGAAACATTCACAGAAATGCAAAGTATTAGGTAGCCTTTACAGAAACACTCAGTGAAGCCTTTGCAGCTGAACACCTTTTAAATACATGTCACATGAATATTCAGTCAGATATGCAAATTCAGGGTTTCTGTTACTTTAGTAGATTGATTTGTTATTTGAGATCAAGGCATAGATCAAACCAAAAGCATATCAAAATATCAGACCTTTTATAATATTCTTGTACAGAATATATTGCAGGTAGTCTTGTTTGTTTTCTATTCCTCTTGGCAGTTTCCTTCTTTCTATAGGAAAATAAAATCTAAATTCCTTTTAGCTGTGTCACTCCATATGCTTTGATAAAGTACTTCATCAGTGAGGCTTTACAAACAAGCTGAAAAGGAGGTTTTGATACTGTAATACCAAATCTGTGCAGTATCCAGCATCTCAGAATTAGTTATATACTGCAGATAAATGCAGCTAAAAGATCTGCAAAGTCAAACAGATTCAAGATAACTCTATTTCACAAGTAGCTAACTGGGTCTGTAATATATTCAGGCCAGTGAGAGAATGGGCAGGATTGCTACCCTATTTCAGCTACTATTTCAAAGCAGGTTATTCATCAATTTCTTTAGGTGTATTTTAAGTAAAAAAATTTTGAATGTTACTCCTGAAACTCTTACAGAGAAAAAAAATTACATTTACTGGAGGAAGGTCTTTAAACAAAGATCAAAAGATAGTAATTACTGACCACTGAAAGAACTCTTGGGTAGTTGAAAGGAGACATGTAAAGTTCTGCAAATCTGCTATACGTTTTAGGACATTAATAAATCAGACAAGTAAACCCAAACTGCAAGGTGTCCTGAACTTCAGCCAAAATCTCTCTACTTCCAAAATGACCTAGGACTCTTCACCTTCCCTTTCTCACTCTTAGTGTCTTTTTGCCTCCCCCTTTCCAAAAGGATGCACACAGTTTGCAAACTGGGCAGTTTTACCTGCCTGGGTGAGGATTCTGTCTTCTCCAGGTATTCTACCAAGCAGTTCCTTCCACGTGGATTCCCTAGGAATGGCTGTTAGACATGTTGCTGCCATTCAGAATTAAGAGTGGGCAGGACACCCAACAGTTTAGATTCTGTATAATCCCATTACACAATGGAGGATAAAAGTTTTTTTTATTTCTCCCTCCCTCCCAGAAGAAGAAAATCTCAGCTCAATTTTGTCATTCTTTAGTATTCTCTGTTCCACAGTTACTGTAAGGGACTAAAAATCCCTCTGCAGCACTCCTTTTTTTGTCAGCTATATCGCTTGACACAATAAAAGATGTCAGTTCTCCCTAAAAAGTCTACCTTATCTATGCTTAAACCACTGCATCTACAAAACTACTTTTAAAAGTTTAAAATGCAATATAGGCCAGCCAGCTTTATCTACAGCAGGGTTTGGATGTTGACAGCAGTGCAGAGAATAGGATGGCAATGAGTTTTCCAAGTGTAAGGGAAGGGTACCTCTCTCACTGATATTTGGCTTGGCTATAGAATTTATTTGTAGGTTCCAGTGGTAGTGATAAAGTTAATCTTCTTTGTCACAAATCAGCCAAGGCTCTAAAGAAGCTCAACAGCAGACCACACAATCCAAGTAAACTTCAGTTTTAGGTGCATAAGTTCCCAAAACTCTGCTGTAACTAAGATGAGTACTACATATTTGCCTTTTTCCTTTGGAATATGTGGTGCTTCCTCTACAGCATCTTGTGCAAATGAATGGTGTTGCTGGAACTATGTGTTTCATTTAGGAAACTGTCTTTAATTTCCTTCCATGCTAAGAAGCTGGTATTCCAAAAGAACAAACTGCAGAAGAGATGTGATTTGCAGCCACAGTTACCTGTTAGTCAGGCAACAAGCTCACCAATGATAATAAGCAAACAGGAACTAAAGATCAGGGGGGGGAAAAATCCCTGTGAGAAGTGAGAAGAGAAACTTCTAGAAGAGCAATAAAAGAACTGAAGGGAAGCTTCTAACTAGCAGCAGAAAAATACAAGGAATGTTGGAATATTTTGTCATCACAACTTTTTACATTTACTTATTTTATATATATCTATACTGATAGAATTTACTTTTTGTATTAAGTATGTGTAGAAATATTTATCATTTCACTACCACCAAAAAGCAGATATTAGGAATTTCTTTTATGACTCATATAGTACATCTAATTTTGCCAATAGCAAAATTATCCTCAGAGATTGAAGATTTTACCAATTTTACTAACTGAGCAGCTTGGTGGCTGCTTAGTTTTTATTTCAGTGCTATGAGACATGGAGAATCATACAAAATGTGTCTGACAGGAACAGTTTCTCTCCAGAAGTAAGGAATTTTACAGAGCATGCCATGAGTGACCATGACACTGATGAAAGGAAGCTCTCTATACTGATGAGCCCAGGGTACAGCACTGGAAAAGTTTGATGGCCATTTCAACTTACACAGCTATCAAACATTCTACATGTAATTTTTATTGTGATCCATTAACCAATTCCCAGTCCATTGCAGATGGACTCTATTTAATTCCTACTGTCATCATCTTTGCTGCTGCTGTGTAAAATGTAATGATAATTCCATCACAGAGCATTGCTGCACGTAGATCAGATTACCTGGGTCAATGTAATTGTTATTACTGTGTCAATGATATTGGCCTAAGCCTCCATAGATTTAAAATAAATCTCCATATTGTTTAGTTACAGTGTAAATAATGAGATTAGCTCAGCTGGTCAAAGCACGGTGCTAATAAATGCCAAGGTTGAAGGTTTGATCCCTGATCATGCCATTCACTTCAGGGTTGGATTTGGTGCTCCTTGTGGGCCCTTTCCAACTGAGAACATTCTGTAATTTTGGGAAACATGAACAGCTTTGTGTACAGATTTGTTCTTCATATCTAAACAGATTCTCAGCATGGCTTCTAATTCTGTGATATATCAATTTTAATAAAGACTCCAACAAAAACTCTGTGTAAACCATAAGAATTAATCATAGCTTTATGAAGTTGTCCTAGACAGCACTCTGGGTAAACAGAAGAGAACATTACAAATATGAACTCTAAAAGGATTACATGTTGTATAGTTCAGGCAATGATTAATATACATTTTATATATATACATTACAGAAAGAGTAGTAAGGAACTACTTTTAATTGAAAGAAATTATTATAAAGTTCTAGGTCAGAAAATCATTTGACAGCATTTGAGAGGTTTTTTTTTTTCTTCCTTTTCTTTCTTAGTCTGTCCAGGTACCAGAGAAGTCACTTTTCAATTACACATGAGACACCAAGGGTTAAAAATTAACAAAACCAGAACACAGTATTTTTAGAGGTAAATGCAGGCAGATGCTGCTGTTTTTTCTAAAACATATAAATTTCACATTAAATTGGATATCCAGTGTAAAGTGTTAACATTTGTTAAGTCAACAAAGGGATCTCTCTGAAGTAAATTTATTATACCAAGACTAGGAGAGGTCTATCTGTAGCTTATAAAGCACAGAGATAGTTCTCAAGATATCAAGTATAACCATAAAACCTGATTCATGAAGTAAATAATTTCCAGATAAAAGCTATGTTGAAAGTCTTCATTTCATTAATGTTGCAAAGTCTAGCAGTTGGCATTTAGGAAAGGTCTGAATCAGAGTTTAATACACTACTGTTTAACTGAAGGTCACATTTTCCATAAACCCAAATTAGGCATTTCTGAGACATACATATGGAAACGTACTCTGATGAGGCACTGGTACTATATTTACAAGTTACACAGTAAATATTCAAGACGAATTCCTTTCCCTGTGCCTTTTAAAATCTTTATTGTTTTTAATAGCGTCCATTTTGTTTGTTTTAATGGTACACGAAAGTAATTATTAGTTGGTACTTCCTGTCTCACGAGCCTCGTATTTACAGCCCCTTCCCCTTTGAATTTTAACAATATCAAGTCATGGTAAAAGAATTGTCCATTCTGAGATCTAGACTTTGGATTTGCTTCTTTTTGTGTTAAATATGGTTTAAATTATTAGATAGTTATGGGCTTCATCTTTGCATTCATAATTCCCCTTTTGTAACCATCTTGTATTCATATCTAAGAGTCATTAAGTGTCACTACTCAATAGAATACTCTAAAGTCTTCTTCAGTGGAAGGTGTATGTAATCAAACTCCTGCCAATGAGAGAGGCAAGCATGCATTTGCTGTGATATCTGGGTTATTAGATTTAGTAATTTTTAAACATCTAGTTTCACATAAAAGTGAAATACCCCAATGCATCAATTTCATTATTAATTTTCAATATTTTTTATAAATCTTACCAACCTCAGGAAGGCCTTTTCTTATCAACTCCCTTATCTATACTCCTATTCTGGTCCTTCTATATGGGAGAACATTGATTAAAGTCCTCAGAACTACATCATTATGTCACTGCAAATTAAATTCATCTGCTTTGCCATCTTGAAAATTCTCCCAGTTGATAAGAAACAAAACAACTCATCTAGAAAAGGCCGCTTAACACAACTGAATCACTCCATTATCACAGATACCTTCATCTTCTGACTTCTCATCTGCTCTGCCTCAACATTTGTTTAGAAATTCACTGGAGTGGAAACTAAAATTTAGTATAAATATATAGGATACAGTCTTGATCAGCTTAAAGCTCTCTGGGTGTCTCACCTATGTAACCAGTAAAATAGAAGAAATGAGACCTACCTTGGGAGCACAGTAACAGGTCATGCAGAAACTTCCCTACTGGTGTCAGAGCAGCTCAGGATCTTTTTAACACAGACATCTGAAATATGAAGATTTAGAGTGAAATTATGGCTCCAATGAAGTCCATGCTTTATTTTTTGTTATCTTATTTTGGTAATGGTATAACTTACGGAACATCAATGTGTAAGATGGAGTTTAGAAAATGGCATATAATTTTTTCTTTCTCTGTTCTGCAATGGTTTGATTACTGTATTTACAAGTAGTATGACAGAATGTTCTTGTTTTCATCCTTGGTTTTGTAAAGGAGCTATTTCTTTTTCCTTTCAAGCTTGTGAATCTGATAGCTGTGTGTCAGTTTTGTAAACTTGACAGATGTGTTCTGTTAAGGGAGGAGATCAAAGGGAAAGCTGGTGGGCCTCGAAGTTTTGGCTGTGACAGGATGAACTCATCACAGAGGACTGTGCCGACAAGTGCTGCTGCCAGGGCACAGCAAGAGCCAGCTGCTTGCTTAGGGATGGGGAGGGGAAACCACGTGCTGGCTGTGTTCTCACAGACAGGACAGCATCCCCAGGGTCTGAGCATGGCAGGCAGGACACAGTGCTGCTAAGAGGGCCAGTCATCAGCCCTACACATGGCAGTGAAGCAAGAGCAGAAAAACTCCTGTCAGGAGCAGTTGGTGATGGCACAAGAGTCAGGGCTGGGCAAAGGTCTACACCTCAGGCAAGGACTTGTGGGAGCTGCCAGGTGAGGCTGGTCAAAGAGCCCATTAGTGCTCAGCAGTGAAATCAGACCCCACAAAGAGCTATTTGCTTTAATTCTTTTCTTTAGTTTTTCCTTCCTTTTTCTACCAGCTGCCAACCTAACAAAGTGAAGACAGTTCACCTCATTCCTTTTGTGAATGATCTTGCTTACAGATCTATGAACAACACTTAAGAGGGTAAAATGCTGAAAGTCTTCTTCTTCACACTTAAGGGAAAAACAATTAAATGCTCTATTGCATATGCTGAGTTCTCAAGTGGCCCCCTAAACAATGTTTTCTTAAACAGAGCTCCACCTGCCTGAATCTACAAATCAGCACCTAAAGACTCCTTTTGCATTCGTATCTTTGGACTTTCATACGTACAATTCTGAAAACAAAATGCTAGTTTACTTGCACAGCCACACGCCACAGAGGAAAATTCTGGATAGCAATAAAAACGAGGAAATTTTGTTCAATGGAGATAGGATTTCATACTTACTTTTTCATTGTTATAACAGGTTTATCCATGAAGGTCACGAATGTGTTTGGAAAGACTGATCAACACCTCCCTTAGGGGCTGAAATAAATGCAGAACAGTAAGAAAAACTTCTGCATTTCAAAAGAGGTTCTTGAGACCAAGTTGGTTGCAGAGAAATGTAACAGGAGCTCTTCCCTTCTTCTTTTAATT
Organism: Rhabdornis inornatus; assembly: GCA_013397075.1. Taxonomy (NCBI): domain Eukaryota; kingdom Metazoa; phylum Chordata; class Aves; order Passeriformes; family Rhabdornithidae; genus Rhabdornis; species Rhabdornis inornatus. The sequence continues at coordinate 6,066 of VWZS01002395.1, read as the reverse complement.
AGCTTAATACAGCGATTTTGACACTAATTTCTCTCTTACGCTCCATGTATTTGTCAGTCAAACTTACTCAGTTATTAACCATTCATTTGCTATTGTGTAACTTATGTTAATTCATTTTACAAGAGAGCATGTAGGGATTCTTCCTTTTTTGTTCAAATAAGGCATAAATCTTTATGCTAACCTTCACAAATCATGATGAACTTGTCAGGAATATTTATCATGTGACCTAAAAATGTATCTACAAGATTTTCAGTTAGTGATAATCTTCATTAGCTTACTTCTTTATTTTATATCTATATATACTTTTACTGGTTTCTCAGCATGTATTGATATTGCATTTGTGATCCATACAGTTTACACTGCAGAGTTAATCAGGTCAAAATAAAATTAATATTAATCAGATATTTTCATTGATTTATCAGTTCTAATGACAGCATACTGGATGAAAAGTTTTAAAGAATGCCACATAATGATAATGAAACAATCTTGCCTCATGATAGTCCATTATATTGACAAGCGGCACAGAAAATCCATTCAATGTTATCATCATGCTATTAGAATCATCTTGAAAAGCAGATACTTAGTTATTGAATTTATCAGTTGGAAAAAATATAAATGAATATAATGTTCTTAGCCTATGAGTGTGAAAACAAAATATATACTACCAAAGTTGGACTAAAACCAAAATGGGGCACAGTGCTTTTCAGTGACATTTAAGAGCTTATTGACTAAAAGCAAGCTTCTTCTAAAAGAAACTGGGTACTTTGCCACATGTATCTCATTAACTTCAATGGGATTTTTGGAAAATTAGGTCACTAAGTTACCACTATAAGAAGTATTAATGTAATACTTTCCAACATTTTCATATGTCTAAACCCCAATACTTGAATGCCTGAAGGTATATTCATAAATCATCAATTTCTTGATTTTTCATTCTGTAATTTAATTGAAGCTCAGATTGACCTCAGCACTTCTAAAAATACAGCCTGTGTTTACTTAGAACTCTGTATTTCAAAAGAAAGCTTAAAATAGGTGTCCCAAATAGACAACACTGGTTTAATTTACCTAATTTAATAGTCTGTTGTCACCAAATATTTCAATAATTTTTCTCTGATTTTGCCAACATACCAACTGTTGAACAAAATACTGGGAAGCAGAATGTGCACACTATTAGCATTTTGGATCTAAGCAGATTTTAGGCCAAAGGAGGACACAAATACAACTGAAATCAAAATTGTTATTTCTTTCCCCTCAAGGACTCTTCCTTGCCTTCTCAGGTAAGTCAGTGCTATCTGTAAGAATCTTTCTGGCACACAGAAATCTTACAAATATATGTGGAAAAGTCTTCACTGAAACTATTCTATGGAAACTAAAAGAAAAGTGAAAACATCATTATCCAAACAAGAGAGTCAAATAATTACAAATATCCTCAAATAAAAATAAAATCACTGTAGAAATGAAAACTTCTCTTTATACAGCACAGACTGGCAAAAATACTGAGCAACTTGTGATTGGGGACAAAAGATCAAAAATCCTTGTGAGACACCACTTTTAGCAAAGGAGTCATTCATCCCAAGAAAATTTTGAACACCTCAGATTGCTATGCTTGGAATGGTATTTATACCTCTTCTGTTTAATGTGTTTAAAATACAGTTTAGTTAATCACACTTTTGCCTACTGGAAAAATCATCTATGGATGTTCCTAAATCATTTATGGATACTGGTTCCCACAACAACATGGATATAAACAAAAACATCTTAATTTGTGGCATTTACTGCTGACCTGGCTGTTATAATTCCTTAACACAGGTTTGCCCATTTCTGGTTTATTTGGCTTTTTCCAATTTCAAAATCTTCAGACAGTGAGAGAGGCATTTGTAACAAACCCCCTCCACATGGAAACAGAACTCTGTCCCAGCCACTGCAGCAGTTCAGTCTCATTATTTTAATCACTGTGCAGCATTTACGGCTGGAAAGGAAAAGGGCTGCTTCCATTGGCTGCATCTGGCAAGCTGTCTGTCATCTTAATGCACATGAATTCCAAGGCTTCTTACACCCCTGGCCATGCTTGAATTCATCCCTCTCAGCACAACATTTAACAAGAGCACTTTTAAAAAAACCTAGTTGACTGAACTATCAAGCCTGGTCTTCAGGGTTAATAGCTATTTGCCTCATTAAAATGCTCGGGAAACATTTTTTAAGGCTTTCTATGGTTATTAGCTTTTTGATTGTTTTTTTTTTTAACTTTTTTTTTTGCCCTCCATTAGTTACCAGTTTCCATCATCAAGAGTGATTCTTGTTTTAAAGCAGCGACAGGACTAAACTAAATTGTGGACTTAACTATCATCCTCTTAAAATTTATCAAAGGATCTAGCCCTAAAATGGGGATCTCTCATGCAGAGTTACAGCAAAGGTACAACTCAGTGGAGCTCAGTGGTACTGCTCTCCCTTTCGGGAAACCATTCCCCAGAATTTGCTCAAAAACATAACAGAACACAGGACATATTCATCTGGCTTTATGTTCTTCTAGATTTAGAAAACAGAGGGGAGAGGAATTTGCTAGTAAGATATTTTTGGCAGCCCAAACAGGAAGTTTGGCAGTTGAACTAAAATTGTGTTATTTGTGTAAAGTCTAGTAATTATGCATACTTCGTATATGTGTCTTCTTAATAATTTGAGGAGAGTCATACATTAAGAGAACACAGAAAAGTCTAACCTAAATAAACATTGATTTAGAAGGCAGAAAACAGGTTTTAAAAAGAACAAAAGAAAAAAACAAAAAAACTGGAAATGGAAAAGAAAAAGAAGATATGGCTGTAATGACCTATTTTCATAAAGCACACGCTTTGCAAGTAAAGTGGTAACTGAACAATAATTGGTTTTCTAGTGTCTACACCTCAACTGTAGGTAGCTGATCCACACTGTGAAGGAAACTGCACTTGAAAATCAGATTCCAGTTTCCAGCTGCCAATAAATCACATAATTTACATTTAAACATTTAAGCCTCACAATTTTTGTTCTACAGACATGCATGACCACATTCCATTTTTAGCTTCAGTAGATCATTTGCAAATGAATTTAGGGGTGATAATGGAGCTTCATAAAACAAACATTTACACTAATTTAAACCACATTAAAGTAGTTTTATTCATCCCATTTGCCATAGCTTTTGTTTTACAAATTTTCTCTGGGCATTTGCATTCCTAAAATTAATAAAATTAATATTTTTTTGAAAATTGCAATGTCTCTGTAATTACCTTGGATACAAATTCCACATATTTCATTGCCTTCATTAAGCCTGCAGTCATATGTGGCTCAGAAGATTAGTAATTAAGTGGTTAATGGACAGTTTACTCTACTTTTCCAGGCTGCCTTCAAATTTTTTTATCAACCTCTCACAGTTTGTTCAAGCAGTTGTAGCCTTTGCATACTGATATATCCCTTCTTCCCTGGCTGAAGGAATCACCTACATGGAGTTTCAGAAAACTCAGTCTTATAAATCAGCACCAAATTGCACAGAAATTAGTTTATTTCACTGAAAAGGTCTCTTTCTAATAAAATGTTCCTGCCTGTAGTAACAAAAACTATCAATCTGTAAACCATATTGTGTCTATTAGCAGTTAATGAAGTACAAGAAAACTTTTATTCCCTACAGTATTAAGATAAAGGGGTGTGTAAATCAAAGATTCAGCCTGGATTCCTAGCGGGTAGCCAGCAAGTTTATCAGCACTTTTGAAAAAGGGGTGTCATGTGGGAAGCCAGAAACAGGTAATAGAGCAAATTGTAAATTTTTCTTGTGCTCTTCCCTCAAACCAGGGATGCAAAAAAATTGCATATTACTCCAGTAGGTCATATGACACAACTAGACTCACAAACACACCAGGTTTCTACTTCACACTCTGATGACCAAATCCAGATTTTTCCTACTCAGTTCAAGGCTTCTTTTGAAGACAACTAAATAAAAATCTCTCCAAAGCATAGAAAAACAAAAGACAAATACTGGTTTAATTAGAGGAAACCTGCCCCTATACCCAACACCTTCAGTTTCTTGGTAGAATCAAGAAGGGCAGGGGTCAGACAGGCCTCCAGCCCCTGCCCTAGTGTGTGCATGCCAGACATGGGGAGAAGAATGGGGCAGGACTTTTCTGCTCACAAGTGATTGAGTATCCCACTTGATATCACGTATTTTCTCTCTACGCCTTCTCTAACAATGATTAGATGCATAAAACGTTCTAAGTGATGTCAAATGTCCTGCAAAATCATAATCTTTTGACCTCTGGTTAGCTGTCAGTTAAGAATGGCCTGCCTACATCACTGGCAGATCTCACAACAAATGATGCAAAGAGCCAAGCATTTTGAATGGTGTAAGGTTTTGTTTTGATAGTCAGGATCCAAAACAGCTAAAGCTACTGAAACTTTAGAATTCTATCAAATGCGAATTTTCAGCTTTGGTACACAGAAGGTTAACACTGTACTTCTCAGCCCTGCAGTGATATATGAAAATATACAGTCAGTGACTTCAGGAAACTATCTCATCCCTGCATGTACATTTTTCACTTCACCAACTACTTTGGTGGTAGCCAGTAGATCTAATTTCATCAAGCTTGTGCTCCTGACAGCAGTCACATCAAATTAAAGAATCTTCCAGATTTAGCTGGCACCTTCATCTAAGCCTTTATATCAAATAATATGCCTGTTGCCTTCATCATGCAATCCTTAATTATGTGAAAATCAGCAGACTGCTGCTTGTGCCAGCAAAGAAAATGAGGAAAGAGTAGTGTTCTTTCCAATGCACATGGCTGGACACCCTTCAGAGACATCTGATTTGACTGGCAGTAACAATATTCCATTGATGTTCTTTTTCAGATCTATAACTTAAGGCCCTTTTCCTAAAGAATTAGCTTATGCATGCACACATTAAAACCTGCATTTTTTTTTCTTAGTGACAGAGATGCTGCAAATTTTAGTTCTGGTTTTTAAACAGATGCTACTCGGTGGATAAGTATGATGTGCCCCAAGCTGACTATATTTTGCTTTAAAAAAGATTAGGAGGATGGGTGAAGATTGTTTACTACAGAAGTATGCTACGCATAAATCTCATGGCAGACTCATAAAACATCTTATCCAAGTCCCAAACAAAGATGTTCTAATTTCTTGAAGTCAAATAGAAACCCCAAAGGGGATCAAGGTCAACACAGCAAGCTAGGTGATCCATCTACAATATAATTACATGCCCTTGACCCAGAAGAAAATCTAGAAGCAACACAGATACCTCTAGGTGCTGGAACAGTATCTATCAAGTGCTGGCCTCTGGGCCTCATCATTACCTGACATCTCCACTGCTAAAACCATCCCTAGGAATCTTCTCATTTCCTATAACCCGACCATTTGGACAGGATGCTAGTACCTAACAAACTGCTCCATGCTAAATTCCAGCAGAAAGCACCATAAAAGGGATTTTGTTTCTTGTAACATCCTGCCTCTCATTACCAATACAAAATATTTTAGAATAATCTTCTTTGGAAATCACATTCTGATATTTGCCAAACATTTCAGGAAACCCGGCCAGAAGGAGTCTCTGAGGACTCTTGTCTCCCTCAGTTATAGAAGAAACAAACCCCAGTAACTTCACCAATAAGAAAAGATAACAATTAAATGTTTTTTTTTAAATGCGATGAAAGAAAACTATGCATAGATCAATTGACAGATCCAGACATTTGTCTATATTAGATATTTAACAGATCGTCTTTTTTTTGTTTACCTGATATCTCAGTTGGACAGGGATCTGTTATATGTGCCCACAATATCGATTACCAAAAAAAGTAATCAAATTCACGCATGAAAAACATGCCTTAAAAATGTTTCTTGCTAATGGCTCAGCACAACTGCTCTTTTCAATGATGTCCACCAGTGCACTGAGGAGAACTGAAAAAGCAAACAAGAGAACTGCATTGGAAAAATAAAAATAAACTGCTATAAGGATTATCTGCTTCTCACAGCTTGATGACTTTTCAGGCGGAGAGAAGCACACACGGCTATTGGAAAGAAATTAATATTAAAATATAA